>VBSM01002121.1:34516607-34576858 GCA_008086735.1 Cheirogaleus medius | reverse complement strand
ATGTCCTTTGCCCACTTTTTGATAGGTTTTTTTGATTTTTTCTTGCTGATTTTCGTGAGTTCTAAGTAGATTATAGTTATCAGGCCCTTATCAGATGTGTAGGATGCAAAAATTTTCTCCCATTCTGTAGTTGTCTGTTTGCTCTCATGACTGTTTCTTTTGCTGTGCAGAAGCTTTTTAGTTGATCAGGTCCCATTTATTTATTTTTGTTGCTGCTGTGTTTGCCTTTGGGGTCTTCTTCATAAATTCTTTGCAGGGATGCAGGGATGGTTCAACATATGCAAATCTATAAATGTAATTCACCACATAAACAGAAGCAAAAACAAAGACCATATGATCTTTTCAATAGATGCAGAAAAAGCATTTGACAAAATTCAACACCCTTTCATGATAAGAACGCTCAACAAAATAGGCATAGACGGGGCTTACCTAAATATGATACAAGCCATTTGTGACATACCCACAGCCAACATCATACTGAATGGGGAAAAATTGAAAGCATTCCCACTTAGAACTGGAACCAGGCAAGGTTGCCCACTATCTCCACTTCTATTCAACATAGTGCTGGAAGTCCTGGCTATAGCAATCAGACATGAAAGTATAATTAGAGGTATCCAAATGGGGCAGAAGAGATCAAACTTTCACTGTTTGCTGATGATATGATATTATATTTAGAAAATCTCAAGGATTCAACCAAGAGACTCCTGGAATTAATAAATGAGTTTAGTAAAGTCTCAGGATACAAAATCAATACACACAAATCAGAGGCATTCCTATATGCCAATAACAGTCAAATTGAGAACCAAATCAAAGACTCAATACCCTTCACAATAGCAACAAAGAAAATAAAGTACCTAGGAATATACTTAACTAAAGAGGTAAAATACCTCTACAGGGAGAACTATGAAACACTGAGGAAGGAAATAGCAGAGGATGTAAACAGATGGAAATCCATACCATGCTTGTGGGTCGGCAGACTCAACATTGTTAAAATGTCTATATTACCCAAACTGATCTACAGATTCAATGCAATCCCTATTAAAATCCCAACATCATTTTTCAAGATATAGAAAAAATAATTTTACACTTCGTATGGAACCAGAGAAGATCCCATATATCAAAAGCAATTCTAGGCATTAAAAACAAAATGGGAGGTATCGGTATGCCAAATTTCAAACTATACTACAAAGCTGTAGTAATTAAATCAGTTTAGTATTAGCACAAAAATAGGAATATTGACCAGTGGAGCAGAACTGAGAACCCTGATATAAAACCATTCTCATATAGCCATCTAATCTTCCATAAAGCAGACAAAAACATTCACTGGGGAAAAGAATCCTTATTCAATAAATGGTGCAGCGAAAATTGGATAGCCACTTGTAGAAGGCTGAAGCAGGATCCACACCTTTCACCTCTCACAAAAATCAACTCATGCCGAGTAACAGACTTAAACCTAAGGTATGAAACGATTAGAATGCTAGAGGAAAATGTTGGAATTCTTGCTTTTAAACTGATTCTTAATTTGTAATTTCTGTCACAGAGATTTCACAAGCAGCCCGTCCTGTGCAGTGAGTCTGCCCTGAGCCAAGCTATATCTCTGCCTTAAACGAGGCAATACTTTTCTTCCACTGAATATCAGAGATTGTTAACTATTTCCAACATCCATCAGTTCTATTCCTTTCCCTAAGTCATATGCTGCATTACTTTATTTAGTTTTAGTGAGTCAATAGATACATTTCCTATAATCACTAAGGAAATTGTTGTGCATTCTATCATCTCCAAAATGCATTGTATGAAAAATATGCCTTCAGTGCCTATGGACTCACTTTTGTTCTGGGCATTATTATTGAATACCCAGCCAACAGTCTCTGATGAGATGTCGGTCAGCTATAAAATCCTTAATGAGAATTGGTTTAATGATGTGAGCTAATTTTACTGAGTATTAAGTGCCTGGCGTTGTACTGAGCCCTTTAACACATTTTATAGTTGAATTAGTTCAGCATATTTAATCCCAACAACAAAAATAGGGTAGGTACTGTCAATTCTCACATTTTACAGGGAGGAAATTGAGACCCAGAAAGGTTAAGTAACTCACCTAGCATCACACAGCTAAAGAATGCAGAGCCATAATCTAAAGCCAGGCATTCTGATTCCAGAGCCTAAGCTCTTTACCAACCTTACCACTGTGTGAACACAGCTAACAGCTAGTGTCGGGAATGACAGGGCTACTAATATACATGTCATAGCGTATACTTTTGATGTCCGGAAAGGGATATTGTGACACCCTTAAATTAGCAGATTTCCTCATTCTGGCATGTATTCACATGAAAACAATGGTTAATCCATAATAATTGGTGCACCTCAATCAAAACAGCTATTTAGTGTTTGCTGTTGCTTGAATTTTTCACTTTTCAATTCATTGCTTGAGTATAATATTAATATCTCATGGGAGCTTGTTAAAGAATAAAAGGTGAACACACACACACACACACACACACATCCCAGTATATGCACAGACTTTTGAGAATGGTACTGTAAATTTCATATTTGCAAGGTTCCTTTTCTGCTTCAGATTATGTAGAAGGCAAGACTGTGAGTACGGTCTGAGGGCTTTGCCTCTCACCTGTGTAGTAATAGCATCATTATCACACTCCCATGATTTTCAACTTAGGGCATGATAAAGTTGCAGTGAGTGCACTTTCTTGTGGGAGAATAAAACTTTTGCCTCTTCTCTAGTAATTTTCAAAAAAAAAAAGAAAGATTAAAAGAAAAACAGAGGGAAAAAATTGAGTGAGTTGCTCTGAAAAATATACTCCAATAGAGAAAACTTAAACAACAACAATAACAACATTGTTATCAGGTGAAAAATAACACATTTGAATAAATATTTATGTATGTTTTCAGAGTTTTCTGGCTCATGCTCCTTCATGTACCTTACAGGCAGTTAAAGAAACAACTATAAATCATAAATAAGGAATAAAATGAACTCCATGAAAGTCTCTGATCACTCTATTACTGAAATCCAGCTTAGCAATCATTTCCTTTCCTTCCCAGTGTATTTCTATAAACAATCCTAAACAAACCTGTAGGATTTATAGAATGCATTTAATATAAATGAAAGTAGGACCATCAAAGAACTAGCAAGAAATTAATTCATATTTCCCTCTAGCAAAAAAAGATGTGTTGGAAAAGCAATATATTCCTAAGGAGAGACACGATCGAAGCATTTAAAATAACTTGGATAAATGACATGGGATGTTTCTATTGGCTACAAAACAAACTAGACATTCTTGGACTAAGCATTTTAAAATTTTTTCTACTGCTAATTTTTGTGTGAACTCGGGGATGTCATTTTACCCTGGTTTCTTTAATTATAAAAGTGATTAAATGAGCATGAGTCAGCCCAGCTGAAGTAATGACAAAAATTCATCTACTAAAACCCAAAATGTGTGGTTTTGGCTAAGAAAGACATATTGAAAATAACCTATCACAGCTACATATCCTAACTGAAATCAACAAAGATGATATACTCAAACCTATTTCTTTCCTTTATCCATATATATTTGGTCAAAACCATGACTTTATTATTCCTGTTTCTCCTAGTATTACAGAGGAAATCTGATTTTTTTATGTTGGAGAATCTTCTAAACCTCTTTACTTCTTTGCAAATGTCCTATAACTAAACCTACACACATCTCATCCATTGTAGATATTCACTCTCCAAATTTAATACAAAAAAAATCAACTGACTTGTAAATCATAACTCTGGATTATAACCTTATTAAGACTTGATCTACTATTCATTAAAGATTATATATAATTTTAAGCATGTTAAAATACATAAGAATATCCGATAATGTAGGATGATACTGATGCTTCTTATTGTAGAAATATAATTTCAAATAAATTCCATTCACTGCCAAAAACATATTTTGGAAGTAACTGAATATGTCTCTAATTTTTGAAAAATAAAGAGAGGCTTCATAAGTGAGTTCACAGCAAGGTGGAAACTAATATCTATTTTTCTCAAATGTGTGAGATGAAGCCACCAGAAACTATGTTAGGTGCTAAAATTAGCCACTGTAATAAAGCATAAGGAAATATTGTTATACATTGTCACTGTGTTCCAATATACAATATGTTTGGAGGGAATTCAGTAGTTTTTATAAGTTGGAGTCATTCAAATAACTCTCTTTTTGTCTATATATGTGATGCTAAACAACCAATTTTATGGACTTAGACATTTTTAATTGAATGTTTGGTATAATAGGCATAAGTCACTATGTAAATATTATGAACACTCAAAGATGAGGTATAAAATATGTATGTATAGTATACTCAATATGCTATTTGCTTTTCAAATGGATTTAATTCAGTTTTACATATGAGTTAATGAACATCTCTTTAACATAAAATAGCTTAAGGAATGATCAATTAGTCAAAACAACTATACCACCTCAGAAAACTTCAAATCAAAGTGGCAAACTTTCATTGCACAAAAGAGAAAAAGAAGAGTGTACAATAAGGAATAACTCTAAAATCCCAAATTGAATTAACTGAAATTAAGATCACCATTGGAGCGGCTATGGGATAAAATACCACCATTAATCTTATCTCTGGAGAGTTTTTAAAACAACAAATGTATTCATCTGTTGAATTTAACAATGGTCTTATCTGGAAACTAAATAGTCTTAAACTTAATGCTTCTAATACTATTTGCTTAGTGATGGCCACTATGAGTAGCCATCCCATCCACAAATGATGTACCATAAAGTTATTACAAGAGGTTTATGAATTCCTGTGTGTAAGTTTTGTAGATTACACATATATTTATTGCTCTCACACATATATTTATTGCTATTTTTCAAATATATCATCACTATTGTGCTTAATAAAATACAAGTTCATTAAACTTGACTCCCAGAGTCTATGCCCCTCAAATTACATGTGCTCTCCTACATTTCCCAGCCTCCACTGCAGATGAGTTAGTGTCATGTGACTAGGCCTACCTAGTCAACCATAAGAGGAAATGATCAAGGCAGTTAGGAGCCTTAGTAACTCCTCCACTCTTTATTTCCCCTCCTGCAGTGACCTTGGCGTCTATGCCTTCTAAAGGGAATAACCATAACATGTTGGAGGATCACCTGACCCATGCTGGTCTCTACATGAATGAGAACGTAACTGTCTTGCTTCAAGCAGCAAAGGTTTGAGATACGTCTGCTGCAGCCACTAGTGTTAATTACACTGACCAACAAAACAAGTAACTGAAGTCATAGTAATATTTTTGTCACAGTATATATTTTCTCAATCAACAGATAGTAAAAGTACTATCATATAGAGGTTAGTGGGATTTCTTTTTTAATTTTAAAAAGAGGCCTTTGCATTTTAAAAGATCAAAAAGCATTAAACTCTTCTGCATTAAAAACAAAACACATTTAGCAGCACATTTACCAAATTTTATTGGTTATGCCATAATTCCATTGATTCAATTGTATATAAAAGTCCACAGCACATTCCTCTGGATATCATCAGTATATAATATGAAAAATGAAGTGTCACTTGGTGCCAAGTTGAAGAATAAGGTGGGGAATCTGATCAAAATTAAGGTGTTAGCCAACAAACACATATAAATATACTCAACAGCATTAATCATAAGGGAAATCCAAACCACACCCACAGTGAAATACTACCCCACACAGGATAACTACTATTAAAACAACAATGACAACAACAACAAAACCCCAGAAAGTAACAATATTGGTGAGGATGTGGAGAAATTGGAACCCTCATGCACTGTTGGTGGGATTATAAAATGGTACAACCACTACAGAAAATAGTATAGTGGTTTATCAAAAATTAAAAATAGCACTATCACATGATCTAGTAAATTCACTAATGGGTATGTGCCCAAAAGAATTGAAAGAAAGGTCTGATAAAGATACTTGTGGACTCATGCTCCTAGCAGCATTATTTACAATAGCCAAAAGGTAGAAGCAACGCAAGTTTCTAGCCACAGATGAATAGATAAGCAAAATGTAGTATATATTATATATACAATGGAATCCTATTTCTTCTTAAAAAGAAAGGAAATTCTAACACATGCTACAGCAGAATAAACCTTAAGGATATTATTCTAAGGGAAATAAGCCAACCATAAAGTCAAATCCACTTGTATGAGATACTTAGAGTAACCAAAGTTATAGAGACAGAAAGTAGAACGGTGATTGCTAGGGGCTGGTGGTAGGAAAGAATGGGGAGTTGTTCATGGGTATAGAGTTTCATTTTTGCAAGATGAAAATAGTTTTGTAAATTGGTTGCACAACGTGAATGAACTTATTATTACCAAACTGTACATTTAGAATGGTTGATATGGTAAGTTTGTTATGTGTATTTTACCACAATTAAAAAGAAAAAGAAAAATTCTAAAGTGTCAGGATGAAATTCAATCAGTTTTTGGTTAAGAAAAAAAAGAAAGAAAACTTACAAAGAGCTAAAAGTTGCTCCTGGCAGATAAACATGTGTCTTTAAATACACACATAAGCACATACATAAACACACAAACATTACAGTCAGCATTTAATTGAGTACTTACTAGGAGCCTGACACTATGCTAATGTATTACATATACCTTATATCATTTAATCACCACAACAAAACTATGACAAAGTATTATTAAAAAGATTTTGAGGATGAGGAAACTGAGGCTTCACAAGTTTAAGGAACTTGCCCAAGATCACAGGATTTGCAAATTCATTCATTTAAATTCATTTTAAATGAATTTAAACCAGAACTAAGAGACTCCAGGACCAAGCCCAGAACCACTATTTTATATTAGAGTGCTTTTCTAAAAGTATAGATCTGAGTCTTATATAAGTGCTTCATTCTACAGGAACAAGCCTATCATTGTGATGGAAAACAGAAACAAATAGCAAAAACAAACATAGCAACACCAGAAGAAATTTGTGAACTTTTATATCTCCTAAAACTAAAGTTTCTCTTTGGAACATTTAAAAGTTAGCTCGTGTAAACTGAAAAGTTGATGACAAATGGTAGAGGTTTTTTTTTTTGTTTTTTTTTTTAAGTCTTATTTATAATTTATGGCATGAAATGGCAGAATTGTGTTAAAAATTGAGCTAAGAATTAAGAGACTGAAGTTCTAGTCCTGGCTCTGCTACTAACTAGACCTTATTTTGCAAACATCCATCAACCTTTTCATGCCTAAGTTTCCTCATTGGAGAATTGGAGAGGGCAAACTAGCTGATCTCTAAGATCTCTTCCCCCCCCAAACTTCCTGTACTTCTATGAATGTGCTTAGTGGAGGAAGAACATGTGCAGGGGAGTCTATACAACATGATAGAAAACATATTCGCTTTAAATTTGATACACATCAACTTTCTAAATTGAGGGAAAGACTACCTCCTTACTGAACTTGTATATGAGTCATTTATTTCATTTTAATAAATGTTCATATATGTAGATGAAGGGGACAGACCAGCTCTCTAAGGAAAAGGCAGCATAGTTCAGAGGAAGTGCATTCACCTTGTGTCTCTTTGCTGGTGTTGTGTTATCAGTGCCTGGAATTCAGCTTGGAAAGGAGTCCTCCCTCCATTCAGACTCTTGTCTCCTCTCTGGCTGTCATCTAGGGTGTTGACCAATATGCCCATTCTCAAAGATAGAAGAAAAGAAAGAGAATAACATGACAAAAGGAGATTGGATATGGAAGCCAGAATATGGGACTCAGAAAAAAAAAACCTGCCAGTATTATCCTTTTGTTTCTGAGTTTCATACAGAATTATTGTGAATAAAATAATAAAAGCAATAGAAAAGATGTGTATGTTTACCCTGTCACCATCACATTTGTCCTGCTGATGTTAAAAAGAATAAGAGCAAAAGAATATGTTTATAAAAACAAGAGTGAGTTTTGCTTCTTTCAACCTAAAGGAGTCTTATAGCTTGGAAATTACAGCACTAATCCTCTTAGACCAAGTTTTCTCTTGCTTATCCCTGTGGCCCTGTGGAGCCAGAAACTGCAATTGGATAAGAGGGTAAGCAGCCAGAGTAAGCTTCTGGCCTCAGGTTAGCTTTGTATATTAAGGGAGGAAAAAAGTGCCAATCTAAGTAGCATTTGGATGGAAAAAATATCACTGCATATAAGCACCTGTCATGAGATAGATGAATGTTCCTGTAGTCTCCTTTATTCTCAAAATGTCGCTGCAAGTATTAGTCTTGCGTATTGTGAAGTTTTATTCCACCTCTGTTCCACCTCTTCCCATAGCACTGCATTTAAAATTCAACTGGTAACTAATTCTCTCTCAAGTTTTTGCTTGCTGACATTTGGCTGCCTGTATGCCCCTAAGTGGAAATACAACCTTAACACTGTGTGGTCTGTAGGGATTCTTCGCTTGAGTCACTAGTCCCTATGTTATTGTCTCTCTTTCTCTGTCTTCCATCATCCCTGTTCTCTCTGTCTCTGTCTCTCTCTGTTCTCTCTCTTTCTCCACTTAACCTGAATTCTTCCAAGTTCTAGCCTTCTTACAGATTTTGTCACTACCTCACAACGTATACCTGAGCCTTCATAGTCTTATAATTATAAATCTCACCACATCAGATAATCTTTGTTCTCCTACAATTGCTCACCCACTGCTTTCTCCTTACCTAAATCTTCATATGTTTGCTTAATATTCAACTCTCTGAAGCTCATGTCATCACAACTTTAGTCAGTTGGAGGGTTGCCATTACAAGAAGCCAATAGGATCAGCTAAAATTGGTTTTTTTCTTTTTCATTTTCCCCTCCATTTCCACCACATTAGATATGGGAGTTTACACTTGAAATAGAAGCTTTGCAAACAGGCAGTGAGCATTCCTAATGAGTAGATCCATGTCATTCTTGTCAGTTTTATAGTGTGTTCTCTCCTTTTCTCCTTTCACCTGACATGGTCTTTAAATAATTCCACACTGTTGCTTTTCTCATATACCAGACATAGAAAACAGTCACAGGACTTAAGGTGATCTCTCACATAGCAGGTGATTTATATTTTCTAGCTTAAAGAATGTTCCAGGACCCCAATAGACTCCAATAAGTCATTTCTAAAATATAAGCATTTATGCATAAGACATGTGGGCTTTATTCTTCAAACCAACCCCATTACTTCATGAGGCTGTTCTCAAGAACCAGCTGTTCAAGTCTTCAACAAGAACATTTAGAGAGTAAAATATCAACCTCTCCAATAATAAAGGAGCCTGGAGACACTACTATCTTTCTTTGTAGAAGAAGTTAGGAAGATTTAGGGCCAGGCTGAACCAATAGGGACAATTATTTTTCTCTCTTGGATGTTATGACCATGAGTCAGTTGGTGAACAGTGTAGCCTTTTTGGCTTCATCTGCTTTATGAAGTTTATAGTTACTGAAATGTTATATCCTAGGAAGAGTTTACAATCCCAGTGAAAGAAATAGGAGCATCACCAACTTTTTAGAGGGCATATTATATCAAGTTTTTTCAAAGTTTAATGATACTTCAATGTATCTTGTAGTGTGCAGAGTTACTATAATTGAAATTGAACTATACATCTTTATAGGTCAATTGAAGCATAGGTATTAACAAAAGAAAATAAAATTCCTTGCCCATATGCCAAGAACACCATTCTTTGGTGGAACAGTGAAGGACATTGAGTGAGAAAGATGAAAAGTGGAAATGACTGCTTTGTGTAGACACAAACAACCTCTCCTAGATAATTATATTGCAAAGAAATACTGTGAAATAAGTTGGCCAAAGAAAAGAATGAAATTAAGAAAAAATGGAAGAAATGGAAAAGGGAAGAATAGAAGATCAAGAGATTATAGAAAATAGAGAAAAAAGTAATACAAAAAATAGCAGGAAAAAAGGGAGGAAGGAAAGGAGAAATGTGGGAGAAAAAGAGGAAGAAGAAAAAGTCTCTCTGGAAGTTGTTCCATATACCACATGCTAAATAATAATTTTATGAATTGGAAATGTGACATCATGCTTTATTAAAGCAAACATGTATAAAAACAAAACTCAATTTTGTTTCTTTGAACCTAAATGAATCTTATACCTTAGAAATGATAACACTAATCCTCTTAGAAAAAGTTTTCTCTTGCTTGTCCCTTTGGCCTTGTAGAGTCGGAAACTGCAATCCCTTAAAAAAGTTATTGAAACTTAAGAAGCTACCATGCTAGGCCTTATTCAGAATGTTATTAGATTTCTTTGGAGGGTTCTAATTTCTCTGCAATCACACTCAGTATACACAAACTATTTGTAAAATTAGTAGTAAACATGGGAATGAAAACTAATTATTAGAGAGATTTAGATGAACATTAAGAATAGCATAATGATGCTAGCATAGTCGAATTCTTCTAGAAATACAATGGACAGCTTCAGTGTAATTTTGTTCATTTCAAGACGTCCTCAGATCAATCTCTATATGTTCAGTATAGTCTTAAAGCATCTAATCTTAAAATGCTTGAAATAATGGAATTTTTAGGTAAGAGGAAAGTTCTTTTTCCTTTTAGAAAAAGAAAAAAAAATCTCATAATTTCAAGTTTTCCCAGGTTTACTATTAATTCTACAATACTATATGCATGCTGAGTATGAATGCAGAGGGATTAGAACCCTGAGTTGCTACTAGTTACCATGTTGTGCCTTGTCTGGCGCTTATAACACATTCTCAATAAATGCTTCTTATTATTAAGTCATACTATGCCCAGATCCAAAAACTGGAACAATGGGAAGACTTTTAAAAATGTACGTATATAATTCTTAACGCATATAACTAGATGATAAAAAATTCATTAAGAACAAATTTAATATGAGCCACATTATGGTTTTGCTAATTTTTATAATAGGTTATTTCTAGTATTGCACAATGCTTAGGAATCAAACTTTGATCTCAGACATAGCTAGATAGTTATAAATATATAAATAGCCCTGACACTGGTTATTCACCATGAGTATGCTAAATAATTTCTTCAAACCTCAACATTTTATTTTTTATTTCTGTTTCTATTTTCAATATGATATATCAGGATTTAAGTTTTTAAATGTTAAATTAGATCATTTAAGTAAGGCCCTCAGTTAAATATATATGATATGGTAAGAGCCCAATAAATATTAGGTAATATCATTTTATTATTCATTCTTTGCTCCTTTTTCCCTTTATTTGTGCTTATAAAAACTTTTAAAAATTCTTAAGAAACTTTGGAATAGATACTTTTGACATTCCTCATATTAATAAGCACTTGAGTTTATCAGGAAATATCTGACAGAGACTTTCCATTCCTCCGAGGCATGCTGTTGGAACCACAGGAAACTGACATGAAATTTTAACAATATAAAAGATATAATCAAAACCAGAAGCTCTTAACTTTTTAAGAGTATGTTAAAGTATTAACATCATCTTAGAGTTTGCATGTAAAAGACCACACAGTATAATAAAAAGAATATAGCTTTATATCCATATAGGTCAAGTTTTAAATCTCAATTTTAGCACTAAATGTATGGCCTTGGAAAATTAGTTAAACCTATTTCCTCACCAGTAAGATGTGGAAGGCAGTTATAGCTCATGGACTGATATCCAGATTAAATTCGATAATGGATGTAGTAAATGTAGGTTCGTAGTAAAATGAATGGCACTTGGTATATTTTCAGTGAAGGATAGGTATAATAGTGTAATACCCAAGAAAGAGAATGGCAAGCATAGCCATATAAAAAGCACATTTCAAGATACTTAGAGCTAAGGTATATATATGATTCCATACTTATAAGAGAATAAATGTTAAAAGCATTAAAATAAATACAACAATTCTTAAGTTTATTTAATAAAGAAAAATTGAGAAAAATATGGTGAAATGAGAGCATCTTGGTAGAATTTTACTTTTTTAGTGTGTCAGTAATAAGTTTAGTAGCATATAACTAACTGTAAATTGGAAATTATGGTCGTATAAATTAAAGTAGTGATGCTGCGGACATTAAAGTTAGAATGAACTTAGATTAAAAAAAAATTGCTAAGGATCCATAATGAGTTGTGTGAGTGTGAGTTTGTGTGGATATGTAGGTTTATGTGTGTATTTAAACATAAAAGTGAACAACTACCAGATAGCTAACTTCCTGGAAAAGTAGTATACAACTTTGATGGCAGAAAACTGACCTCTCCAATTGATTTATACCTTCTCAGTAAAAGCAAGTGACCTTTTAGATCAGGAGATTAGAACATATGACATAAGAATTTTTAAAGTTTTCACAGTATAGAAAAAGATGGAACAGAGCCTCAGAGAAATGTTGGCCATAATTAAGCTTACCAACATAAATGTAATGAGACTACCAGTTTGCTGATTCTTCTACTTCTGAGCCTCTCCAGTAAAGTTTCAAACATTGGTTTTTAAAGGTTTTTTTTTTTTTTTTTTTTGCCCCTTTATGTCTCTTCTCCTGGTACTCACATGCTGGTGCACTTAATAATGCCCCACAGGCTGGGCATGGTCGCTCATGCCTGTAATCCCAGTGTTTAGGGAGGCTAAAGTGGGAGGATTACTTGAGTCCAGGAGTTCAAGGCTGCAGCGAGCTATGATCAAACCACTGCACTCCAGCCTGGGCAACAGAGATAAGGACAACCTTGTCTCTAAAAGAAAAAAGCCCCACATTTCTGTGAGGTTTTGTTCAGTTTTTGTTGTTGTTGTTGTTGTTGTTCTTTTATTCTCTCTGGTCTTAAGACTGCAAAATTTCTATTAATCTATCACAAGTTTGTTTGCTTTTTCTCTTGTTGCTACACATCTATCATTGAGCTCCTCCAGTGATTTCTTCATATTAGTTATTGTATTTTTCAATTCCAGAATTTTCATTTGTTTATTTTTACAATATCTTTATTGATATCTCTATTTGATGAGATAGTGCCATATGTTCCTTTAATTTTTAAATATGATTTCCTTTAACTCTTCAAACATATTTATAATAGCTTCTTTTGTAAAAAAAATTATAAAATAGATATTTTTATTTATTTATATCAATTTGCAAGTAAAAATTATACACATTTATGGTATACAGCATGATGTTCTTATATATGTTTATATTGTGGAATGGCAAAATCAACCTAATGAACATACTCATTATCTTAGATACTTATCATTTTCTTTGTGGTGAGAACATTTAAAATCTACTCTCTTAGCAAATTTCAAATACACAAAACATTGTTACTAATTTTAGTGCAATACAGTGTAACTATATTGTGCAATATATCTCCTGAACTTATTCCTCTTTTCTAACAGAAATTTTGTATCCTTTGAGCAACGTCTCCCTACTCCCCTTACCACCTCCACATAGCAATTGGTAAGCACTATTCTGCTCTCTGCTTCTGTGAGTTTGATTGTTGTAGATTCCACATATAAGTGAGATTATATGATGGTTGTAATTCTGGTCTGGTTTATTTCACTTAGCCTACTGTCTGCCAGGTTCCTCCATGTTGTTGCAAATGACAAGATTTCCTTCTTTTTAAAGTCTGAATAGTATTTCATTGTGTATATGTAACACATATTCTTTATCCATTCATCCACGATGGACACTTAGGTTGATTCCATATCTTGGCTGTTGTGAGTAATGTTGCAATGAGTATGAGAATGCAGGTATCTCTTTGACATAATGACTTCAATTCCTTTGGATATATATTTAGCAGTGAGATTACTGGATCATAGGGTAGTTCTACTTTTAATTTGTTGAGGAACCTCCATACTGTTTTTCATAATGACTGTACTAATTTACTTTCCCACTAAAAATGTACAAGTGTTCCCTTTTGTCCATATCCTCTCCAACACTTATCTCATGTCTTTTTGATAATAGCCATGCTAACAGATGTAAGGTGATATCTTATTGTGATTTTAATTTGTATTGCCTTGATGATTAATGATGTTAAGCATTTTTTATATACCTGATGAGCATTTGTATGTCTTCTTTTCAGAAATATCTTTTCAGGTCCTTTGCTCATTTTTAATTGGACTATTTGGTTTTTTGTTGCTGTTGTTGTTGTTTTGCAAGTTGTTTGAGTTGCTTATATATTTTGGATACTAACCCCTTATTGGATGTATGGTTTGCAAATATTTTCTCTCATTCTGTAGGCTGTCTCTTCACTCTATTGATGGTTTCCTTTGTTATGCAGAAGCTTTTTAGTTTGATACAATCTCATTTGTCTAATTTTGATTTTGTTTTCTGTTATTTGAAATCATATCCAAAAAAAATCTTTGTTCAGACCAATATCATGGAACATTTCTCTCATGTTTTCTTCTAGTAGTTTTACAAGTTCAAGTGTTATATCTAAGTCTTTAACCCATTTTGAGTTGGTTTTTGTATATGGAATGAGATACAGGTCTAATTTCATTCTTCTGAAAATGGATATCTAGTTTTCTTAGCACCACGTATTATTCTTTTCCCCTCGTGTGTTCTTGGTAACCTTGCAGAAAATCAGTTGACCATAAATTTGTGGATTTATTTCTGGATGTTCTATTATGTTTCATTGGTCTCTGTGTCTGTTTTTGTGCCCGTTTCATGCTGTTTTGATTAGCTTTGTAATAGTAATCAAATTAATAGATTTTACAGTCAGGTAGTGTGATACCCTCAGGTTTGTTCTTTTTGCAAAAGATCATTTTGTCTATTTGGAGTCTCTTTTGGTTCCACACAAATTTTGGGATTGTTTTTCTTTATCTGTGAAAAATGTCACTGGAATATTGTTAAGGATTCATTGGATCTGTAGATCACTTTGGATTGTGTGAACATTTTAACAATATCAATTCTTCATATCCATAAATGGAGGATATCTTTCCATTTATTTGTGTTTCCTTCAATTTCCTTCATGAATGTTTTAAAATTTTCAGTGTATACATATTCCATCTTGTTGTATTGCTCCTTTTGCCATTATATAATGACTATTTTTGTCTTTTTAACCATTGTTAATTTAAAAACAATCTTATCTCTTATAAGAATGGCTATGCCAGTTCACTTTTGGATTCCATTTGCATGGACTTTTTTTTCATTCCTTTACCTTGAGTTTGTGTGAGTCCTTACTATTTAGTTGGGTTTCTTTGACATAGCATATATTTGGGTTATGTTTTTTTTTTTTATCTGTTCCACCAGTCTATGTCTTTTAAGTGGAACAGTGACTGTTCATGTTCAGTGTTAGTGTTTATGTGTGAAATTCTGTTCTGTTCGTCATGTTGAATGATACCTGTTTTTTGTTTTCCCTCTTGTGTTATTGTTCTATAAGAGCAGTGAGCTTTAACTTTGGGGTTTTTTACACGTGTGGGTATCTATAGTGCTGTTCCATATACACCACACTTTTGAGCATTTCCTGTAGGACAGGTCTAGTGATGACAAATTCCCTTACTGATTGCTTGTCTGGAAAAGTCTTTATTTCTCCATAATTTACAGTACTTAGTTTTGCAGGATATGAAATTCTGGGCTAGCAGTTTATTCTGTTTAAGACTAAAAATTGGACCATAATCCCTTTTGACTAATAAGATCTCTACTGAGAAGTCTACTGTTAGCCTGATGTGTTTTTCTTTGTAGGTTTGTTGTTGTTGCTTTTGCCTTGCAGCTTGTAGAATTTTCTCCTTCATTTTGACTTTGGCCAAATAGGACTATGTCCTATTTGCTGTGAATCTTCCCAGTATTCAATGACCTACTTGTGCCTGGATATCTAAATCTCTGGTGATACCAGGGAAGTTTTTCTCAATAATTCCCTCAAATAGATTTTCCACAGTTTTTGCTTTTTCTTCTTCTCCCTCAGGAATATTTATAATTTTTTATATTGGCTCACTTTAAGTAGTTTCATATTTCTATGAGTTATTGTTCATTTTTCTTTATTCTTTTTTATGTATCTTTTTGTGACTGGGTTAGTTTGAAAGACATATCTTCAAGATTTGAAATTCATTCTTCTGTTTGTTCTAGCCTGTTTCCAGTTGATAGGATGAATTTTTACTTTATCTTTGATATTCTTTAGTTTTACTATAATGTGTCTAGTGTGGATTAGTCTGTATTTCTCTTGGGTTATCATACAAAATTTTCTCAGTAATACATATCTTTAATTCATGAAAATTCTCAGTTTTATTCTTCAAACAATACATATAAGAATATTCCTATTCCCCTTTTCTTAAACTCCTATTGGATACATATTGGAGATCCTTAATCTATCCTTCTTATTATATAATTTACCTTTTTTCCTCTTCAACACTCTGCCACACATTGGGTGGTTTGTAAACAATAGAAATGTATTCCTCACAATTTTGAAGCTTGAGAATCCAAAAGTCAAGGTCCCAGGAGATTTGGTATCTGGTAAGGGCCCATTTCATGTTGCATAGTTGTCTATATTTATCCTGTATCTTCACATGATGGAAAGAGCAAAGGAACTCTCTGTCTCTTTTAAAGGGCACTAATCCCATTCATGAGGGTTCCACCATTATGATCTAATACTTTCCCAATGTTCTACCTCCAAATACCATCACATTGAGAATTAGGTTTCAATATTGGGACTTTGGGGACACACAAAACTTCAGTCTATTGCAAGCATCCTAAGAAAATAACTTTAAAACCTTCCTCAGATTTTTAGAAAGGGAATTTCATCAGAATTGAATTGATTTTCCATTTCTTTTCTGTTCTCTCATGCCCTCATTCAAATTACTTGTATTTGTAGATCCTACATATATTTTAGATTTTTGAGTATCAATTACTTTAAGTGGGATTTTCTGTAGTTCTTTCTATTTGTATATTTTGCAATAATCACAATTATGTTCAGTAGTAAATTACCTCAAATCTCAGTGGCTTAAAATAACAATTACTAATTATCTCTAATAGATCCATAAGTCAGTAGTAGGTGGTCTTAGATCTATGAAGTGTGTGACCAGGCTTGGTTCTAAGCTTAAGTTTGGCTCCTTATCTCCTTTACTTTTTTTTTTTTTTCAATCTTTTCTGGACCAGCAAGTAAGGCTGTACATGTTCTCATGGGAACAACAAAAGCTCAAGAAGGACATTCCAACTGAACAAGCACAATGTGTACTTCTGCTTGTATTGTATCTGTTAATATCCCATTGGCTTAAGAAAATCACAAATCCAAGCCCTACTTATGATTGAGGAGAGATAAGGAAATATAATTTATTCATGGTGGAAGAAAAGGAGGAAATATTATTAAAGAATAATCTAAGCTGTCAGTTCATTTTGTTCTCATATTTGTTCCTCTATCCCTCTGGGTCTGTACTCTTGTGATTGCCTGGTGCATTGGACCTCCATTTCCTATTCAAGTTTTATAATGGTATTTAGGACTCCTACTCCAGGTAATACTGGTAACGTCACTGGATCCAGTTAGTGAGCCACTGAATGACATGAATCAGTTTCTCAACCTGAGACTCTTTCTCTTCCTGCCTTCTTAAGCCTAAAGCTTCCTATAAAACCAGAATTTCAACCTGGAATTCAGCAAGTTTTCAGCCTCCTTTCATAAACAAGAGTGCATCTCAGGCTCCAGACTCTACTTACTCTGGAACATTTTGTACCTATTAAACTTCCAGCTACTGCTACTTACATCTGTACTGAAGACCAGAGGACCTACGATTCACCCTAACTCACCACTTTATACATCTGTTTTATACTGAATTGTGTAACACATTTTAAGGCAAGCTATGTCTTTGTGGTTATGCCTTTAATACTTCATCTAGTATTACTGTGTCTAAAGGATAGGGCAGGGGAATTGTATTTCAGATGAACTATATTATTCTCATTGAACTAACCAATTCTTCTTTTTTTTAAATAATCTTACTTGATTTACTATTCATACATCTCCCTAGACCAGAAATACTCAGTCTGAAGAACATGCTCACTAAAGAGGGAAAATCTGACAACAGAAACAAATGTTAGGGCAAGAACAAATCTGAAAAGTTTGTGTCCCCATATAATTTGATTTTACCACCAATACAATGCCAATCCTCCTACTTGGCTTACTTCATTATTCTCAGTTGAAAATATATTCTAGACTCTAAAGCAAATTTCTCAAAATATAATCTTTTATATTATTTAAAATTCTGTGGCTTACCTTTAATAATAATCATAAAAGTTAAACTAAACATACTCTGAATTATGGAAATACTATATAATTAAATACTTCCATGTAATTTCAGTGCTAATGTTTCATGTTTGTGTACAATTATACATATGTGCCAAAGGAAGTGCAAATAGTTGAACTAAATTTCCAAAGCAATTTGGATAGAAAAAGTTGTAGAATAATTGCAGCATTACAGGCATATGGTTTTTATCAACATGCCAAAAGCAAAAAAAGATCTGCATGTAGGAGAATTAATCCTCTTCTTGTAACTACCAGCAATTCTTTAGCACTTAGAATAGAAGAAATATTCAGTGAATTACTTTTCCATTTCTGTTTCTGATACTAACAATAAATGAATGACAAATTCATCTAATGTCATTTTCAATAACACCCAAAGATAACCATATATTAACACAAATAAGAATGCTTTACAATGTTATCAAGTAGCATATCATTAAAAATACTATTCAAGAATCTCTCAAAGATGAATTTTGGGGTAAAAAGAGGTCTAATTATTCTAAATTAATTTTAAAAACTTTGACATTATTAATGTCACTTTGTCAAATGTACTTATTCAAATAATAATTCCCTGAACTAGAATGATTATAGCTAAAGCTCAACAGATAAACAAACAAATGAACAAACAAAAAAAATGTAGATTATGAGTTTTCAGTCAGAATGCCAGATGTAAAAAGTCACTTTTGACTTACATGAAACACACAGACATATACATAAAATATTTTTTAAAAAATAAACAATTATAGCCTAGTTTGAAAGTAAGAAATGGAAATCGTCAGGTGATAGAAGTGAAGAAAACCTATAGCTACAGCAGACATAGGTTTGATGCCCTAAAATGTACAAAGAAAGACAGAGCAGGTACATGCTCTAGCAGTTAACATCTTACTGTCTATGAATGGATAAGTTTCTATGCTATTAGTTTTGTGCATTTGGGGGGCTGGAATTGGGCTTCCTGCATTATTCTAGGAGGTAGAAAAATACTATCATTGGCTGAAAAGTAACTAGAAAATCTCCGTATAAAAGAACAGGATCACAGCCTTAAGTAAAATACTTGTTCCAGGGTGTAGGGAGAAACACAATCATCTATGAATTTCTGAAACTACATTGCCCAATAGTTCAGGTTCTTATTTTTATAGTATATAGTATCAAATAACATCAACCAACTGATATTTATAGAATATTCTACCCAACAACAGAATAATATGTATCATTTTAAAGTGTACATGGAATATGTTTCAAGACAGACATTATTCAAGGCCATAAAACAAGTTTCAATAAATAGAAGAGGATGTGAAATATTATATATATTTTCTGACCACAAAGGATGAAACCAGAAAACAATAAGAGAAAGATATACGAAGAATTCTTAAATAGCTGGAAATTAAATAACTCAATTCTAAATAATATATAGGTACAAGAAGAAATAAAAATGATAAATTGGAAAGTATCTTTGAACTGAAAAAAAGTAAAAAAACTATCAAAATTGTGGGATGCTGGTGTAAATAGCACTGAGAAGAAGGAAATTCTCAAACAAATGACCTTATCTTCCACCCTAAGAAACTAGGGAGGGAAAAAGCAAACAAAATCCAAAGTAAACAACCAAACAAATAAAAAAACAAAAGGAAATAACAAAGATCAGGGTAGAAATGAATGAAAAAGAAAACAAGCAAGCAATAGAGAACATTAATAAAATAAAAAGCAGGTTGTTTGAGAAGATCAATAAAATCAATAAATAGATTGATAAAGAAAGAGAGAAAGCACAATTGCCAATATTAATAATGAGATAAATGATATTACCACAGATTCTACAGATATTAAAAGGATAGTAGGGAATATTATAAACAACTTTCTGATAATAAATTTTACAACTTGGATGAAATGGACACATTCCACAAAACACACAAACTGCCAAACCTCACTTAAAAAGAAATAGATAACATGAACCATTCTATATCTATTAAAAGAATATAATTGTACTTTAAAACCTTCCTATAAGGAAAACTCCAGCCCCAGATAGCTTCACTGGTGAATTCTCCCAAATATTCAGGAAGGAAATTCTTTATGAATGCTTCTAAAAAAATTAAGGAGAGAGGGCCGGGTATGGTGGCTCATGCCTATAATCCTAGCACTCTGGAAGACTGAAGCAGGAGGATCACTTGAGGTCAGGAGTTCAAGACCAGCCTGAGCAAGAGCGAGACCCCGTCTCTACTAAAAATGGAAAAAAAATTAGCTAGACAACTAAAAACATATAGAAAAAATTAGCCAGGCATGGTGGCACATGCCTGTAGTCTCAGCTACTGGGGAGGCTAAGGCAGAAGTTTTGCTTGAGCCCAGGAGTTTGAGGTTGCTGTGAGCTAGGCTGATGCCATGGCACTCTAGCCCTGGCAACAGAGTGAGATTCTGTCTCAAAAAAATAAAATAAAATAAAGGGGAGAGAATGTTTCCAAACTGATTCTATGAAACCAGCATTACCCAAATATTAAAGTCACAAGATATTATAAGAAAAGAAAACTATATACCAATGTCCTTCTTGAACATAGGTGAAATATTCTTAAAAGAATTTTAGCAAATCGAATCCAACAAAATATGAGACGATAATATATTATGAATGTGTGTGTTTTCTATTGCTGCATAACAAATTATTACAAATGTAATGGATTAAAACAACACAATTTTACTATCTCCCAGTTTCTGCAAACCAGGAGTTCAGATATGGCTAGTTGGGTCCTCTACTCAAGGTCTCAGAAGGCAGAAATCAAGGTCTCATCCAGGGCTGCAATTTCACTGAGACTCAGGGTCCTTTCCAAAACTCTCAAATTCATTCAAGTTATTGGTAGAATTTATTTCCTTGTCCTTCTAGGACTGGAGTCCTCCTTTTCTTGCTGCCTGTTGGATGGGTTCACTCTATTAGAAGCTGTCCTCAGTTCCCTAGCAGCATGGTTTCCTTACAACGTGGTGACTTATTCTTCCAAGCCAATAGTAAAATCTGTCTCTAGTCCACTACAATGAAGTTTTATGTAATCTGACATAATCTCGGAACTGACATTTTTCACACATTCCCAGGTTCTGCCAACACTCAAGGAGAGGTTGTACATACTTTTTGGTGGGAATCTCAAGAAACCATCTTAGAATTCTGCCTATCACAATGAACAAGTAAAGTTTATCCCGGAATTTCAAGATTACTTTAACATTTGAAAATCAATGAACATTACTCACCACATAAACATACTTAAAAAATATGATCATCTCAATAGATATGAAAAAAATAACAAAATCCAGTATCCATTACCGATTTTTAAAAAACTATTAGAAAATATGATATAGAGAAAACTTCAATATAACAAAAGTCATCAACAAAATAATCTATAGCTAACATCATTCTTAATGAAAAACTGAATGTTTTCCTCTAAGGTCAGGTTACAACAGGAGTATCTGCTTTTATACTCCTTTTTAATATAATACTAAAAGTCCCTGCCCCTGCAACAAGGCTTGAAAAATAATAAAAGTCATATAGATTTGGGAGAAAGGATTAAATCTATTAGCAGATAAAATAATTATCTATATAAAAATATCAAAGAATCTTAGAAAGAACTACTACAAGTAAGAAGTGAATCCAGCAAGGTTGCTGGATATATCATCAACAACAAAAGTCAATTATATTTCTATATATTAACAAAGAATACATTAAAATTGAAAAAAATATAATTTATATAGCAGCATCAAATATATAAAATATTTAGCAATATATATGACAACACATATGTGCAACACCTATACACTGAAAACTATAAAATATTGCTAAATAAAAGGAGGCAAAAATAAATGTAGACATATATTGTTTATATAGATTAGAAGACTCTATATCATTAAGATATCAGTTCTCTCCAAATATAACATGGATTTAATGCAATTCCAATCAAAATCCCAGCAGACATTTAGAAAAATTGACAAGTTTATTCTAACATGATAAACAAAGGAACATGAATAACTAAAACAACTTTTAAAAAATTGGAGGATTAATATTACCTGATTTCAAAACATATGATAAAGCCATGGCAATTAAGTGGCATAATGTTATGATTCTATAGATAGATGCTATAGAATAAATCCAGAGAAGGATGGACACACAAACTCACACACACACACTCATATCTACAGCTGATTTTTGACAAAAGTTCAGTTCAGTTGAGAAAGAATACTCTTTTCAGTAAATGGTACAAAAACACTTTTATATACATAGGTAAAAAAAATGAATTTCACACTACAAAAAAATGAACTGAAAAGGAATAATAGAGCTAAATGTAAAATGCAAACCTATGAAACTTCTAGAAGAAAACATAAGGGGAAATCTTTATGACCTTGGATTAGGCAAAGATTTCTTACGTCATGAGACTACAATGTATAAAAGGAAAATTGATGAATCAGACTTCTTCAAAATTATAATTTTCGGCCTACTGAATGACATTATTCATATATGTGTCAAGTACATATATCTGTCAAATGTGTGTATATATATTAATATATATTTCATAACTTACTAAAGTATTACAAATATGTGCTGTTTATTATGAATTAATTATGTCTTGTAATGATATATATATGAATAACCTTTTAAGTAATTTAAATAGTACTGAACTGTCTCTCCCTCCATGCCTTCTGTCTTCATCCATTTGTGTTGCTATAAAGAAATATCTCAGCCTGGATAATTTATAAAGAAAGAGATTTATTTGGCCTACTGTTCTGCTGGCTATACAAGCAGCATGGTGCCAGCATCTGCTTCTGGTGAGGGCTTCAGGCTGACTTCACTCATTGCAGAAGGCAAAGCAGAGCCAGCTTGTGCAGAGATCACATGGTGTGAGAAGAAGTGAAGGGTGGAGGTTCCAGGCTCTTTTTAACACTCAGCTCTCATGGGAACTAACAGAGTGAGAACTTACTTACCCACCCCCACCCCACACTAATTTATTCATGAAGGATCTGCCCCCATGACCCAAATACCTCCCAATAGACTCCACCTCCAACACTGGGGACCAAATTTTAACATGGAGTTTGGAGAGCCAAATATCCAAACCATAGCACATTCCCACAAAGGTATATTAAGTCCAAATAATTGTATATGTGGAGTCCACAAAAATCTACAAGAAAGAGATAATCCATATCTTAAAATTTTATAGACAATAGAATTGGAAAAAAACTGCCAAAGTTATCCATGAGGTTAATATGTCTTTAATATTAAAACCAGAGAAAGAAGAGCAGTACAGCATAGAAAACAAATGGCCAATCTTATTTATGAGTATAGATGCAAAAATCCCAAATAAATTATTAGCAAAGTAATTCTATAAGAAATTGAAAATGAATACTATTATATGCATATAATGTATATATATGCATGCATACATACATATACTTTACAAATTAAAAACAAGATATTTCCTTAACCTGATGAAAGATATTTATTAAACCCTTAAACTGTTACACACTGATGAGGTACTAGAAGCATTCCCATTAAATTTGGGTAAAGACAACTCTGTCCATTTCCACTACTAATATTCAAGAAATGGATAAAATTAGAACTACATAATGAAGATAATATTTATATTATTAAATATAACATTATGGTTTTATATTCTATAAGAAAAATTTACTCAGCTCTTTTAATTACTGTTCTTAATTTTATTTCTTTTTTGTACAATTTAGAAATTTTTGTTTTCATATATGTAGAAGTGCTGTCAATATAAATATGTTTTGTTTGTTTTTTGGATTATTGCACTTTTAATTCTTAAAATAACGAATTTATATTTATAAACCATCTGACTGGGAGAATTGAAACATATGTCATACATACAAGGAGATATTCAATCTAAGTACATCTAGAATGCATATTTACATCCAAGAGTGAATATTAAGGCTTGAACAGTAAGTACATGTGGCATGCCTTGTTTGTAGTATTGATGTTGTTATACTGTAGATGTAGATATGATAATGACCTGCATATCATATGATCATTGATCACGCACAAGTTCAGAGGTGCCAGAAATGATCTTGAGATAATTATTTGTTTCAAAAGCCAAGACATTCATTGAGAAGCCAAGGCCAAATGAAAGGTTTTGAGCAAACAGTGTCTTTTGGCTGAAGCTGAACTTTGACAGATCCCTGACAAATATGTTTTCATATACGGTTTTTTTATGTCTTCTGAGAAAAATTTATTCAGATTCATTGCCCACTTTTTAATGGTATTATTTGTTATTTTGTTGTTGAGTGTTTTGAGTTCCTTGTATATTCTGGATATTAGTCCTCTGTCAGAAGAACAGTTTCCAATATTTTCTCCTATTCAACAAACAGGTTGTATCTTCACTCTGTTGATTATTTCCTTTGTTGTGCAAAAGCTTTTTAGTTTAATATAGTCATGTTTTAATTTTTTTTTTGTTGCCTTTGCTTTTGAAGTCTTAGCCATAAAATCTTTGCTTAGACCAATGTCCTGAAGCATTTCAACTATATTTTCTTGTTCTCTAGTTTTGGGTCTTACATTTGTCCTTTATTCATTTTCAGTTGATTTTTGCATATGGTGAGACTTAGAAGCCTAATTTCATTCTTCTGCATATGATTATCCAGTTTTCTAAGCACCATTTATTGAAGAGGGTATCCTTTTCCCAATACATGTTCTTGGCATTTTTTTTTTGGATATCAGTTGGCTGTAGATACATGAATTCATTTCTTAGAAATACTTAATAATTATAAAAACTTAAGACAACACTGAGTATAAATGATTTTCCCTTAATGAAGGGCAATAATTAAGTTTTTAAAAACATCATTCTAGAGGGATCATATATAGTGATATTTCCCAGGCCCCTACCTTTTTCATTTCTGTGCAATATTCATATCTATATTTTTAATATTCAATGAATAATTTAACGAAGACATGGAAATCATGATAACATTTATGTATTTTCTAAAGTTGGTAGGGAGAGCTAATGCTAAATGAAGAAATGAGAAATTTTAAAATCTTTTTTAGCTAGAATTCTGAGTTTAAATCTCCACAACAAAAATAACAAATGTAATTTTTAAATTCTTTGTTAAGGTTAAAATAACCTAAGAAAATATAATATTGGATTGAAAGCAGTTTTTTTGCAAGGGCTTTTAAATAAACTGAACGTATGCTCAATAACATCCAATAAGAGTCTAGGCTTGTGAAGGACTTAGAAACCAGATCACAAATAACAGCTGATCATGTCTTAACCTGAGCAAGAAAATCTTAGAAAGGGATATGCTAGCTCTCATCATATATTTAAAGAACCTCTTATGAAACAGGTTTTTAAACAATGTTATAAATACCATTCACAAGAATAAATCATTGACTCATATGTCTTAAGGCTGAAGGAAATCATACTGAACCTCATGCATGTTAACCAATGAATTGGATTTTCTTTTCTGTGCTCTATCAGAATGTGCTATAGATAGAAACTAGATCTACTGTTTTGACTGAATTGAAATATCAATTCGTAGAATTTCAGAGTTTAAGACCTCATTAATTATCACCACTTACAATGATTCAGCAGCTATAATGAGACAATGCATTCAATCTTTTAAAACTCTTATGAGAAAGGTATTTTTATCATTAAAGGAGAGAGAAAGTTCCTCAATATAATAGTTAATGCAGATAGCCAGATTATCAAAAAGTAACTTATTAGTGCCTGATTTTGTGACTAGTGAGTTGATTCACATGGTTAAATTGCTCATGGGATTTATATACTTGTGAGAAAATTTTCCAGACAACTAGCTGATGAATCTTGTTCCCTTACCAAGAAACCCAGGGAACACTCTAATAAGGAGGGGAAGACCACCTTTTCCAGAGATTTGAAAGAGAAATGGTAGGGTTTTGCACTGCCAGGTTCAATGCAAATTTTGTAGCCAGAAAAAAAAATGGCACAAACTACATAAGTTTTGTCAACTAGTCTCATAACTGATGTCAATCAAAAGAAGGAAAGCTATATTAGGGAAGAAGGAGGTGGAGGAACATTTTCTAAATGTCTTATTCTCTAGATTTTCAATAGCAGAACAAAACATTCCCTTCCAACAAACATCACTGCTCTGATAGGATGTTTTCTCTTAGATTATGTAGAAAATAAGGGCCAGGGTTGAGGAACTGCACTGAATACTTTGTGGCCAATAAATGCAGTGATTTCAATGTTCCATTTTCTTTGTAATGCAAGCTGGCCAAGTCACCTTGTATCAAGACTAAAGCAAATAATCTACCACCCTTAATTCCCATCCCATTAGGTGGATAATGATGTTTACTATGTTACTTTTATGATCTCACATGCTTTATTATTTCCATTTCATCATGTAAAATTGAGGCAATGTACTGTGCTTACATTTTGTTTACCTCATTTTTCTAGTTAGATATTATAAATGTTCCCATTAGGATAACAACTAGATTTGGGGGCCTGTAGAGTTTTTTGGGTGTTTTTTTCCTGTTTTTTTCTTTTTTGTGACCTGATTGGAAGATGGGAGGTGAAAGGAGGTTAATTTGAAAAATGACAATCCACCTGATATGAAAAATAAGACAGGGGAAAAAAGCTCTTCGGATTTAAATAAATTGTTCTTTTCTTGTGCTTGTCTTTACTGTCCAGCATGCCACATGCAGAAACTATACAAAACATAAAATCTTTTCAAAACACCACTCTCCATAGCCCAAGTGACTCTTTAAATTTTAAAAAATATGGCAGTTCTACAGAAAAAAATTTAAAGACTTCAATGTAGAATAAAATACTCCATTTTGCAACTCATGAGGTAAAGTATAGATGGACTGAGCAATAAATCTATGTAATTTGTTCTGCCCTTGGAAGAATCACCCTCTATTCAAAGTAAAAGCTATTATGTTCCTAAACTCAGAAAATCTTCACTATTTTTCATCAAGAGCAAACATATGTAAAGGACAAAGCAGGGTGCTTACACTAAAAGCTGTACCATTTGTTCCTTGTTAATTGTATTGCTGATTTCATCAGCATCATTAGGCATCTTCCAAAATCCTGAGGCATTGAGTCTGCTTGGGTCTCACAATGACAGAAAGACAGATCAGGAGAGTAAAGGCTGAGAGAGAAGGTAGTCTGGCTGTGTCAAGCTGGAGAGAGACAATAATAATGATAACCATGGTTCCAAGATATTGAATATTGATTTTTTTTTAATAATATAGGTCTATGGTGCTCAAATGGTGGTGGTGTTCACCAGGGATTTGGGGGTTGGGGGGATAGACTCACATCTGAGGGATGTGGTGAGCATTGTGGAGGGGAAGGGCATATCTCTAACCCTTGCTAGGGGGAGGCAAATATATAAAATGTAACCAAAATGTTAAAAAAAATCATTTATTGGGTGTCCGGCAGGTGGGAGGGGGGAGGAGGGGATGGGTATTTATATACATAATGAGTGCGATGCGTATCATCTGGGGGATGGACACGCTTGAAGCTCTGACTTTAGGAGGGTGGAGAGGCAAGGGCAATATATGTAACCTTAACATTTGTACCCCCATAATATGCTGAAATAAAATAAATAAATAAATAAATAAAAATTAAAATAAAAGAAAGTAGTAGGGCAAATTCTGGGACAAATCAGGACCTCAGATGTAGTCTGAATCAAGATAAGTACTGGTGGCTGCACACAGCTTGAGCATATAAACTACTGTTGTGAAAACGTTTGTCTGATAAGAACGTGTTTAATCAATAAAAGCCTATGATGAAAAAAAATAATAATACAGGTCATTTGGCAACACTTTTCCTAGCCTTAACAACTGGCTGCTGATAAACTGTATTCGTTACATAGTAACTCTATAGAGAGAAGCCCTCAAGGAGAAATGCCATGGCTTCCAGCATATTACATACCATACAGAGTCTAATATCCTATTACTACTTATATGGGAGCATTATACTCCAAACAAAACACATTTCTGGAAGTTTCACATAAATTTGCTTTTGGAAAAGTAGCTGTATTTTAAATAGCTTATGGAAGCTTGTTTTTGTTTTTGTCATTTTTAATGAGGTGAATCTCTTGATGATGAAGTTAACTCTCATATTCGTATGCTTATCATTTTTCTTTTGTTTAAAAAATTTTAAGTGAACATTTGTTTTAAGAATTTTATCAAAGTGGAAATATGGCAGTGAAGGAATTAGAAAATATGGGTCCCAATTCCATTTCTTTCATCAGTGACTTTTGACTACTCATTTTACCTATTTGACCTCAGCTTTCCTAACTGTCAAAGGATCACAAAGTCCCTTTCAGCTCCATAATGCTAACATCTGCTGTATTGAGATGTTAAAAAGTATGCAATAAAGAAACCTCAAACTTCTACTGAGATGCTATGTACAGTTGGGCACTTGTTTACAACTAGGGGGCACCATTCACATTGGAGACAACTTCATAGCTAACGTGCTGAAGTGTCTCTGGTCAGAATACCTTTTCCTCAGTTGCCATGTGGGCTAGCAGTGAACCTGTCAAGTTCCTTGGTACTTTTCTGTTAAAAAATAGTAAGAAAGATTTCGCATAAGTACAATACCCACCATTTCACAGAAATCTAACCTTTAAAAAGATAATTTTTCGACACAGAATCCAATTGCAATAACATGTTTTCTATATTATTGGAAGAGTTTACAATGCATGGATCATGAAGATTGGATAACAAGTATATTCGGGTGTCAACGTTCAAGACATTTCCCAAAATGTTCTGGAATTTAGGAGGTCACTGAGATTCTTTTGCTACCCTAGTGAGAGTGAAAAGTTTCCCCTAAAAATGACCAGGATTTCATTTCTTGCCATCTAGGTATGTGAGGGCTCAGAGCAGATTAACTGACTCAGAAAATAAATGATTTTGTTATTTACTTTATCTAAGTTTTGTGGAGTAAAAATCATACCTGACAATTATTCGATAGTTCCTAATAATTATATAATAATAATCCATTATAATGCTATCATGTTTGCATACATTCTTTGGTCACTGACAGCCAAGAATAACAAGAGTGTGGGACAGCATGCACAGTAGAGAGCTTCCTTTCCCTTTGGGGTCATCTCCTACTAATGAGAGAAAGTAAGATGTAAGCTCATTGAAAAGCTGATTCAAAGAGAAAACTTTCTACTATTGCATATGTCACACAAAGTGGAGGAAGGAAGTTTGTGCTATGTGGGTGCCCAATAACTTCCACAGAACTGTTTTCCAAGTGTCTGTTATGTAAATACAGTCAAATTAATTAAGATGCCATCCAATGATGCATATATCATAAACAGAAAGAGTACAGAAAACTTTCCCTGTCTGTGTCCTCTGTTTCCCCATCTTGGAGGCCAAACTTTGCCCTTGAATGAGCACAAACACCTCCTACCTAAATGACTCACTGTCAGATGCTGGCTCCAAGTCTATTAGATTATCATCATGTCATCTTTGTTTTTGGCCGTGTTTGAAAGCACCTCTAGCAGCTTTATTTGAACACTGTTTTCATACCTAAAAGCTTGAATCTATAAAACAAACATGCAAACATTTATAGACATCTTTATATCACTTCAAATTGTTGTGATTAGTGTACACACTTTGAATATTATTACTTAAACAATCTCCAGCTGATGTTTAAAAAGTAACACTTTGGAACAAGGCATTCTCCAAATGTTCTATTAAGGATGCTGTTTATTTATATCAGTGTATAGAAAAGTACAGCTGTACAAAACATAAATCAATGTCAAAAGTAAAAGGCATTAAAATTCATAAGGTTCATTTTCCGACATCCAGAGCAAACTGTAGCTGAGAGTTTGTCACAGACTTAACATCAGCAATAAAATTATATAACTGCTGATGTCACATTCTTTGAGGTACACTCAAAGGCATCTAAAATTTTATAGCTTAGTTTTGCTTATTTTAAAAATGAACATATATTACTCTTAATTTTGTTTCTTATGATACCTAGAAGACCTGAATATAAAAACAGCGTCAGAGGAGAAATAACTTGCAGTCCACCGAGTTTTAACCAACATGAAAAAATTATACATATGCATCCGTTTTGCTATTGATCAGGAAGCCACAAGAATTAGTGTTGGTTTAACGCCTATTAAGGGAAACAGTGCTTTCTATAGCAAAATGAAGAAGGGTTATTACTAAGAAAGAGCTAAAAACAAGTCATGCAGATACTAATATTCATTCACAGTTAGGTAATATTCTGCTTTGGCTTTCAGTTATTAAAGCCCTAGTGCCATGTGCCTCTGGTGATTTCTGAGATTTTGGTTCTTCCTTCAATATTCACCTTGCTTTGGAGGATATATGTTTGTCTTGTTAGCTGGAAATCTTATTTTCTCTTTAGATTCCAATTCCCCTTGAAGACAAGACCATATAGCTGTATTCACATGTTCCCAAGAACCTGGGGCAAACTCGATTGCTGGTGGAATGGGTGGCATTTGACGAGCAGAAACAGTGAGGAAGAGTGAGCTGTTACTGTGCAGGTAGAGTCTGGGGTGGATCAGCTCATGTTTGTGTTCAAAAGGAGTAATAGCCACCCCTGCATAGTCACAGTCACTATGGACCAGCTACTGTTCTAAGCAAATTAGTCACAGAAACTCATTTAACTCTGTTTGCATTTTTATGAGGTAGGGACTGTTATAATTCCCATTTTACAGGAGAGGAAACTATAGCACAAGGAGGTTATGTAGCTTGCCCAAGCCACACAGCTGGTGTGTGGCACAGGTGGGATTTGAGCCTGACAGTGTGGTTCAAGAATTATTCTCTCAAGCACCACTTTATACTACCTCTTTCAGAGACTAACGAGTGCCCAATATGATGCAGGAGGATGGTATTTTGATAGCTAATGTCTTTTCCTTAAAAAAAAAAAGTAGCTTACATTCTGTAACATATTAAAAGGTATATGTTTTTGCACTGGAAAGAATTGCAGAATAATTTTTCCTTTGGAGGATATATATACTATACCCACTACCACTTCTCATGGGACGTTTAATATTTTTATGAGAGATTTTATGTAAATACGTATGTATACATACTCTTGAAAAGCTATACTTATGTGGTAAAAAAAAAAAAAAAAAAAAAGCTTAGATTGCATGCGTGAAATTACCACTGTCACACAGGGAACCTGAATCCAAATGCCTTTCTTAAAGACATAAGAGAGACAATCAAATTTTGGAGGTGAGGGAGGCAATTCACCCACAGTCTTTCCATCATTAGCCAAAGCAGATTTCAGTTTTTTGTTCTTTCCATTTGCCATATAGATTCACAACATCCAGTTCTGAGTTTATTAATGCAGTCATAATGCTCCCTTTCTTGCTCTCCTTTGCTCATATTTTCGTGAAAACGATGACGAGGAGAGGCTGCACAAAGCACGATTCCTCTGCACTGAGTCGCGTCCTGCAGCTGCATCGTGTGCGTGAGATGGACATGAAGGAAACCTGGCTCCACCAGGATCAGTCGACATGACCAGACCCAGCACGGGCATTAGAGGCTCGGCGCGTGGAATGCAGCCTAGTCTGCCTGAGCACAGCACTGTGAATACAAATGTGCCTAAAATGGCTGACTCTGTACAAGAATAAATAAGAACCTTTCCAGCTTTTCATTTAGTCACAAGATCAGGAGGTCTCGTCACCCCAAATAGAGTAGAGAATTGAGGTAGTTTTCCAGCTGAGCCAGGCAAAGTAGGGAGATGGGGGAAGGTGACTTTCCCAGCAAAGACCTTACCTTTTAATGTTCTTTTTAAAAGAATAGAGCTCAGACTGAACTAATCCTCAAATGAATATCTGCCTTAGGAAATAATTTTTATTAATAGCTGAATATTTTTATTTTCATAAACATGCATTCAAATATTGGGTTTATGATATTTAGTTGCATGCATATATCACTGTGTCAAAGGAAAGGGGGAAATTCAGCCTTAATAAAAAATGATTTATTAACTTCTCCATGTCCTATAAATTTAATATGCTATGGGCTTCTGCTCTCATTGCAGATTTCTTTTAGAAGTATATTCCTGAATATGAGCTTATAATATTTCTGAATAATGTATTGGTAAATACTAACAAAACAAACCATCTCTGATGCGTATAGTCCAACAAACACCATTAGAGTGACTACCTACATGTCAGTTAGCCATGCTATTTGTTTTGTATCATTTTGCTCTCAACCAGTTCATCTCTTTCCTCAAGAGAAATAGCTGAAGCTGGTTTATACTGCTCCATAAATGTTAAGCATTGATGTATTCATTTTCTGAACACAAAATAACACAATGATTTTTTTGTCACTCTCCTTTTAAATTATACTCTCTGTTCTTAGCAGCATTTTTTTTTTTTGGTTAAGATGCAAACTAATCTTTTTCTTTTTTGCAATATCATAATAATAACAACAAAGTACAATCTCTGTATAAACATAATTTTTTCTTCTCCATAATTGCACATAAAATCTATCCTACTTGGAAACTGCAGAGAGTCGAAGAATCACTATAAATGCTGGCCTCAGGGAATCTGTTTCCTACAAGATTTAAGGTAAAAATATTCAGAGGCCATGTTACTCAAACAAGACCAAACCATTTTTTGTTGTTAGTTTCTTTCCTTTTCTTTTCTGCAAAATATTACCTAAAGGTAGCTCTGAGCACCAAGGGGTTGAGGTTTCCATTTAGTTTCCAAGTGAACTAACAGGTTTTTGCTACCTGTGGGTATCAACTTGGGATTTTACTTAGCTAAGCAGCTTTGGACCTAGAATAAAACACTTAAGGGACCAGGGAAAATGTAGGCAGCAAGAAATCTGCAGACTGTGGACCTTATTTATTTATTGATAAAATATACTTTATTTTTTAGAACAATTTTAGATTTATGGAAAAATTGCAAAGATAGTACAGAGAGTTCCCATCTATCCCATACCTAGTTTCCCCTCTCTATCTGGCTCAAATCCCAGCTATGTGCCCTCTCTTATGTGAATATAATAAACCTTATGCATTATTATGTTTCACTGTTTTCCTATTGTGCCTATATATGCTTATTTCTATCATGCCCCAATAATTATACATGTATTCTATGTATGTACATATTACATATATATACATATATATGTATACATTATATATGTGTGTGTCATAAATAGAAAAGTCAATCATTTGTATTTTAAATTGAGGAGTAGAAACCTATAGTACTGTCCTCATAATACCATTTCACTTGGCTTAAGAGGCCAAAAAGGACTTTGAGTGGGGAGAGAGCCCAAGGAAAGCTGGAAGCTGCCGTATTCTCATGGAATTTGATCCTCTAGGGCTCAAATAGGGCAAAGGATGTCTCTACAATGAAACCAACCCCACAGCCTTTGCTCTTTGTATTAATTCTGGAATGATCTTTAAGGGCCAAAGATATTGTGGCATGGTAGAAAGAGTTTTGTAATATTGTCAAATATTTCAGCCTTTTATCTTTGAAATAGGTGTTGGGACTAAATAATCTTTAAAGTTCCTTCTCAGACGTAGAATTACATGGGGCAGAGGTAAAAGAAGTGCTTTGTATGAAAGAAGAAAAATTCTCATCAGCCTGGATCCATCTGACTTGTGTATGATCAAAAGAAAGAAAATACAGAATTTGTTCTAAGCTGTATTTATTCCAAGATGATATAAAATTGAAAAATTTGACTAACATTCAAACATGGTGAAAATAGTTAAGAGTATATAAGGATGTGGAAGAACATGAGAGATTTTGTCCTTAAAAAAGGCAAAAGTGTTTGAATAACATTTACTAGCAAATGATTTGATGTTTCGTTAATCGAAGTTAGTGTTTATGCAATTTTTGACTTATTTATCACGATGCTGTTCTTAGCAATGTATTTTTTCAGGGTTTTTTTCCTATTGAAGCACTTTCATATAAAGTATCTCTGAAGACTTTTCTAAAAACATTATGGCGTCCATGCAAGAGATATAAATTTAAATTTTTTCTTGCCTTTTCTTCAACGTTACTGAAAACAGTAACTCTGAGAAATATCAGCTGGAGGGCATGCAATTTCTCTATCTTCTTTTCTTATTTGGCTAATAAACAAATTCTGAAACTTTTGTTTCTGTGTCCAAGATCCTAACTATTCAACAGGGAGCACTAAAGAAAGACCTAACTGATGAACTTAAAGTTACCCTGAGGATATTTGCTCACTTTTCTTTCATTTTGTCTTAAGATTGGCTTTAGAAATCTGTAGTCTGAGCTTCCACAACACAGTTAGAGGCAGCAGAGGTACTGTATGCATGATTTGTACTTGTACTTATTTCCCAATTCCATCTGTTTTTAATATATTCTCTTAGTAAAAATTTATCCCTTATTCCAGGCAGGCTTTTGCCTGATTTGATAGAGAGTCCCTCTGGCTCATGTTGAAATTGAAATGTATGATATCTTATTGTTTGCCTATATGCCCAGATGTCCAGGCACTGAGTTTACTTTAATAAATGAAATATTGAAACTAAACATGAAGCTTTGGGGATGCAGTTGCAAGGGACAGGATCAACATTACCACATTGGAAACGGTCAGGGTAAGACAGGAAGAGTCTCTATCTCAGGTGCAGATTCCTGGGTGTCCCTGAACATATCTCCAGTGATATTTTTCTCATCACATGAACTTATCACAGGCTCTAAATCATCGGTACAATAGAGTAGCACAGCAATGTTGCATCAAAGAAAAAACACAGACTTTGGGGCTAGATTTGGGTTTTAATTCAGGTTCTGCCATTTATAAGCTCCTTGACTTTGGTAAGAGATTTGACCTATCTGAACTTAACTTTTCATAGCTGAATTTTGATGCTTACCTCATGGAAACATGGTAAAGAAAGCAAACAACTCACTGGAGAGATGTGATTAAGATGTCGGCAATATGTTAGGGCCCAGGTCTACAACAGTGAACAAGAAAGACACTTTATCCTCATGAGTTTTATAGTCCAATGGCAGAGGGTGGGGATATAACTCATAAACAAGCAATTATTATACATTGCGATTCATAGGAGCTGTGAGAGAAGCAGATGGAAACATAAAAGAGGGACCAGAGTGATCAGAAAGTTTTGCTGAATGTAGACAGTGACATCTGAGCTGTTAATTAGAAGATGGGTAAGGAATACTTATGTACATATAGAAAGCTTAGTACTTTACTTGGTGCATTTTAATAGTTCAATGCATACATTTCTCGTCACCTTCCCTTCTGCTCTGTTTCCTGAGGCCCCTCCAAACAGATCCTATAATACATAAGGAGTTTTATTCATTGGTTTTAAAAATATTTACTGAGCACCTGGTATATGGCAGGCTTAGTGCTAGTAAATAAAGATGTGCCCATGACCAAGGGAGAGACACTGTGCTTCGGGAGTTTACTGCCTGATTGGAGTCATACAGCAAGCCCCAGAGGCCATCACCATTCATCTGAAATGTGTAAATAAGATCAATCTGTCAGGTTCCTTAGAAAGTACCCAAAGAGACCCAAAATTTGAGAGCCACTCCAGGAACCACCAGAAATGGAATGCTTGATTTAACGCATTGACAACATTGATTTTGACCTATGTTTTTAAATTATTTCTTCTAATTAAAAAAATAAACAAGAATATTAGGAGGCTTAGAAATGGTGGTGTCCTAGACTTTAGTGTTTTCTTGGCAAATATGGGTAAAATTCAGTCATTTCCTGGAATTATTCTAGAGGGAGAAAGAATTAAAAACAAAATTAGGGTTGTGGGTGATTTTTTTATTATAGAGCTGGACTTTTGTTTTGTACAGATACAGCTATAAAGAGAGAGAAAGACTGTTTTTGTTTTTTTTTTCCTTTCAGAGGAATACCTATTCTGATTTTCCAGGCATATTAATTTGCTGCAATTTACTGCAGAAGCTAATTTTTATTTTTTGGAATTAATTGAGCTGAAAGCTGGACTCATGACAGCCCATCCCCTCAGTGGCCAGCACAGAAGCTGAGGACAGACGGCCATTTCAACTTTACTAGCCTGACATCCTGCATAATCAATGCATGTCAGCCACAAAGACTGGCTGCCTGTGCTCATGCCCATTTGCAAGTTGGCTGAGTGCCCACTCACAAATTGGGATGCCAGTTCCACTAGGGCACAAGTGTCAACAAAAGATCACTTCAAACAAGAAGCCTGCTCAGTTTTGCAAGAGCCATCATTTTGTTTAGGAAAAAAAAGGGGAAAGATTTGAGGTAGTTAGCCCCATATTGCTGACAAATGGTTATTTACATCCCATCATACCTTCGGCCTCAAGGGACGTTTTATTTAATGACTTAATGCAATCTTCTCTATCCTTTAAATTTGACTTTCAATCTCTGCATTTCAAATGAAGCAAAAAGGAGATGGTATGTCAATCCTGAGAGTTACCGGAAATGCCCATTTTCTTCATTCCCTTTATATGCATTAGAAATGGAAAGAGTAAGCAAAGCATTATCATGTGCATGATGTCTCTAGACACTAATTAGAATGGTGAATAGTGCACCTAACAAAATGCAAATACATTCTTTAATATTCAATTAATTCAGCAAATATTGGTTAAGCACCGGGCACCCAGTAGGGATTGGTCTCAATGCCTGAAGTGTCTTCTCCTCCAATGGAGCAAGCACACTTACTGTCATCTCAGTCAATCTCACTAAAGCATGGTTCCAATTGTGCTAATCCTACACTCAACATACTCTTAAGGTTTGCCACTGACCATGGGATAATTCCAAACATTTTACACAGAAATAAAGACCCTTCATATTCTAACTGAAATCAATGATTTTATTCTCAAAAATTTGTACAGTTTCCTATAAAAGCTAAACTGATGACTCCAAAATTTCTCCATCTATGTTCTGACTTCATCGCACCTTTGTCTTTCCCTATCCTCTCTCCAAATGTTGATCTTTGTCTTCTTGGTAAAGACCAAATGTCCCCTGAAATCTGAATAACTTTTTCCAAGTTCTACTATGAGGCAGCACCAACCAGATACTTTTACGAAAATGATCTCATTTAATCCTCAATTCAAACTTGAAAAGAAGATGTTATCATCTCAATTTCAATATAAGTAACCAAATGTTGAGGAAGCTAAGGACTGTTAAGGTATCCAGCTGGTCGTTGGCAGGGCCCAGGCCTGCAGGCAGCTCTCTGAGCTCGGTCATCCCCACTGTCAGGTTCCATCTCCCATATGGGACTTTCCCTGCCTTCATCCCTTACAACACGTCCTTCTTCTGAACATTTATAACACTTAATTCATGCCATTCTTGAGATTTTAATTGCTTTATAACTTGTATTATTCAACAGTTCATTAAAGATTTAGTGAGCAACTCAATCATTTTAATGGAAACCAAGGGTGATAATAACAGAGAGAAAAGAAGAGAAGGGAAAAGGAAAGAAGAACAGCTAGTCTTTTCTGATCCCAATTTATGTGTCAGAACTGTACTCATTACTTTTATAGATTGTCACCTTGGATTATGACAAAGAAAACCTCCAAAGCAGGTGTTATTATCTTCAAAATATGGATAAGAATACTGAGGCTCAGAAAGGTTAAGTGAATTTCCCAAGGTTGTAAGTTGGTTAGTGATTAGGTAAATATTCAAACCTATTCATTCCCTTACTCATTCAACAAATGTTTGATTGCCTGCTATGTGCCAGGCACTGTTCTGGGTGCTTGGTACCAAAAAGTGAACAAAATAAACAAAATTCCCAGCCCATGAGGAAAGTGACTCTAGTGAGGAGGGCCAAGCTGTGAAACTAAAGATGTAGTATGCCTGAAGGTGAGAGGGGCCACGAAAATTGAGCAGAGGAAGTGAACTCAGAACCACCAGAGGGGGAGACTGGATTTGCCATTCTAAACTGCATGGTCAGGATAGGCTTCAATGAGAAGGTGAAGTTTGAGAAAAGATATGAAGAACTAAGTGAATAAAGGAGAAGGGTATTCTAGGCAGAAGAAAGAGTCACTACCAAGGCCCGAGGTGGAAGCAATCTTACTCAAAAGTAAGATGGATAAAAATGACACAATCTGGAAATGTTTTGATTCACAAAGAGAAAAAGTTCAACAGCATCAAAAATAAATAAAACCCAAACAAACAAAAACTTACTAAAATGATAGGTGGTATTTTAGAACTATGTGTCAAGTACTCTTATACGCTGGTAAGTGATTTGCAAGAATTAACATTTAATGCTTACAAGAAACAATGAGGTAGGTACTATTATGATTCCCATTGGGCATGAGGAAAATGTGGTAGGAGTGGTTAAGCATCTTCCTCATGGCCACACACGCTTTAAGGGCTAGAGCTGTGGCTGAACCTAGGCAGGCTGGCTTCAGACTCCCTGTTCTGAACTACGGATGGAGTTCATTAGTTTTCACTGCTAAAGACTATTTCATTTTATGAATATACCACAATATATTTATTTATTTATCTATGCTCTTATTGATGGGCATTTTGAGTGTTTCCGGCTTTGTTGTTATTATCATGATGCCATTGTGACATTCTTGTATATCTGTGTGGCATATACATAAGAGCTTCTCTAGGTTATATGCTTTAGAGTAGAATTGAGAAGCCATAGACTACGTGCCAAAGATGTCAGGTATAGTCCTTTCCAATGCAAGACAAGAAGAGATGAGAACATTGCACTTCATTCCTCATCTTTTCCCAGAATCACTTAGCATGATTTAAATTTTATTATTGTTTAAGATAACTCATGAACTCTTTATTTAATATTTTATGCTTTTCTAAAAGTATTTTTGATAATTGCATTTAGTTTTTATCACTGTTACAAAATTATTTTATTCTGCTTTGAAGACTTTATTGCTCAGTGCTTTTTTATTATTATAATGTAGAATTAAAGCAGAGGGAACATGTTTAAAAAATGAATGAAATAAGTAAAAGTGGCTTATATACTGTTAAAAATATTATAAGTGCATACATACAATTAGATATTTTGTACTATTAGAATAATATTTCAAACAGTTTTTAAGAAAAATAAATTCAGAATATAAGTTCTATAATCTTAGTTTGTAAATTATATGTCATTTATATAATTATAATAATCATTATACATCATATTTATTATATATCATATTATTATATATTTATAGTATATTTTTATAATAATCAACATATGTTTATATATACACATATAGATATATATTTAATGTATATACATTTTTATAATTTTCTATTAGATTTACATTGTAAAAGTAATATCTATACATAAATATCTACATCTCTATATATAAATTTAAAGAAGTTGTAGTATATTGATTATAAAAATGGTCCAAATTTTCCACCCTTCCCCTTGCAATGTGGTTCTGGAGCTTCTACCACCAAGAAGTAAAGTTGATTTTTTGCTCTTTGGTATGGGCTTTGATCAGCAGAATTCAGTAAAATTGACAATATGCCAGTTCCAAGCCTAGACCTCAAGAAAGGCTTACATGTTTTCCTTTCTCACCTGAAATCCTGCTTCTGTCATGAGAAAAATAAACCTAGGTTAGCCTGCTGGAGGATGAGAGGCCATGTAGAGCAGAGACAAGTCACCTAGACTGAGATTGTCCTAGACCAGCCAGATTACAGGAAGCCCCCACCTGACCCCAAATGCCCCATTGGCTAATGACAGAGGGAAAAAGGAGCCCAGCTGAGATCAGCCAAGCCCAGCTCAAATCAGAATTATTGCCTAGTTGATCTGTAGACCCATGAGCATTAAGAAATGATTACTTTTATAAGTCATTGGATTTTGAAATTTTAGTAAGACTTAATTAATACAGGAATTTTTTGCATGTCAGAATTAGAGTGATTTTAGTGTCATATCTGTTCTTTTTTACTTATATTTTCATCAATGAGAATTTATTACATTTTTGAGAAAAATTTAACACAATTCTGCATAAATATGTCTCAGTGGAAAGGACTATGAATAATTTTTAAAAATATCTTTTCATGTACTATTTTGAAAAAATATTCATGCATCTATGAATATTAATTATGCAGCTACTATGTGCTGGCATTGTACTAAATGCTGGGACTACACAGTGTAAAGGGTAGTTTCCTGAAAAAAATCATTATTGTAGCGATGAGTATAACCTGAAAATTACAGTTTGCCACAAAAAAACAAAAACAAAACAAAGATCTTATAGGAAATCCAATCCAGTCTAGGAAATCAGAGAAAATCAACCTTTTAAAAATATGTGTACTGGTAACGGTGATGAGAGTAGTGAGGTGGTGGTAATTTAAAGAATACTGCTGGAGAAGCCAATCTAAAAATGGGGTGGGGGCAGTAAAGGTATAGGAAAACTTTGAATAGAGAGTAGGAAATTTGTAGAAACTCATTTCAGATGACCTAAATTTCAATTTAAAAAAGGAGACAAAGCTCTTAGCTTCAGTGAGCAGAGGTCCCAACACAGCGATATCAATAATAGTACCTATGAAAGAATGCAGAATGCAGAAAGATGACACTGACTAGGACTCCAGGAAGATCAAGGCATTGACAGACATTTTATGTTATTTTGTCAGTATAGCTGGTAACTTCCAACAGCAAAAGTATACAAACTCAGACCATCGCTTGAAAGGACCAGGAATGCACTTGAGTCCAGGTTAAGATGCAAAGGGATTCCCTGACATCACCTCTCCTCTAGGAGAGTCCTTGTCCCCAAGTCCTAACGGTCCTCTCTTGATCTCATTTTCCTTTTTTTCCTCTTCATCCCTTCCAGTGCCCCAGCTTCGGCCTGCTGCTATATGTACAGTATGCCCACCACTCAGTTTCTATTTTATGCTGCTGGCCCTTGAATTCAAGCTAGCAAATCCCACTAGTACTGTAGCCTTACATTTATCTCATAAATGGAGTTTGCAGGGGGACAACTTCCTCTTCCTACCATCGTTCGCCATTGCTAACATACTTCTAAAGCAGTGTTACCACAAGACCTCTACCACACTTGGAGAGAAGGTAATGAGGAAATGTGACAAAAGAGGCAGAGAAACAAGCGTGGATCTTTTTGTGGGACTGATCAAAGTGGGCAACAGAGTTGAGCACCATATCCTGCTACGCCTATAAAATGAAGACCTGGGGCATGTTCCTTCCTGGTTATGGGTGAGTTCTATACATTTCTCTCTGTCTCTCCTTTTCTGCCCACAGGCAACATTTATGAAAATGGGCAAATCCTCTTTGAGTGAGTCATTGTTTATATTACTGAAGTCCAAAAGCTGTTCTAGTCTCAGAATAGAAGGAATCAGTATTCACAGGATGCACAGCAAACAATACTTACTTTGTTTTTTCAACTTGTATTGTATTTTCCACCATTTTATCCTCTGTAATGCAGTTGCGATAGTAATAGTGGAGTGTACCTACTCACCATTATGTCAAGTACAATTCAGAGCCAAGCACAGGCACAGGGTGCTATGGTTTGAATATTTGTGTACCCTCCAAATTTCACATTAAAACTTAATACCCGATGCAACAGCATTGAAAATTGGGGTCTATAGGAAGTGATTACACCATGAATGGAATTAGTACCTTAAAAAAAGGCTAGAGGGAATTAGCTAGGTCCTTTTTGCCCTCCTGACTTCCTCTACAGGAAGGTGCAGCAACAAGGCATAACCTTGGAAGCAGAGAGCCCTTACCAGACACCAAATATGCCGGTGCATTTATCTTGGACTTCCCAGCCTCCAGAGCTGTGAGAAAATAAATTTCTGTTCTTTATAAATTACCCAGACTCAGGTATTTCATTATAGCAGCACAAATGAACTGAAAACTGGATAAACCTCACATTCATGTGTAGAGAAAGAGAAAGCAGAATGCATAAGGGCAGAAAGAAAAAATAGATATCTGGAATGTTTCTTCTACTGTAGTGAGTAACCTCTGGTGATAACTGGATGCAAGAGAAAACCTGAAATTGCTGGAACCTCATGCTTCCATGTCCATGTGTGAACTCTAAACTGGCATAAGGCACAAAAGAGTTGTGCCAAAAAAGAAAAAAAAAGAAAAAAGGAGTTTGGGAAATGAAGCATCTGAAAGTGACTAGAGGATGACATTTATTAAGAGCTGGCTAGCCACATAGAAGAAACCTAATTAGTGATGATGACTTCACCTCTTTTAGAGTTGTTTGTTGGGCAAGGAGCTTTAAAAGAATTTCTGAATTCTTTAAATATGTGTACAATAAGACTGACAAATATATGATTTCATTCCCATTGGAAAAATAGGAAGCCAAGTGACAAGTATGTGCAGCTTCATTGTACTATTCCCACTACTCTTGTGTGTTTGACAACTTTCACAAAATGTAAATAAATAAATAAATAAAGATCAATACTAGCTAAGACCAACAAAGAAAATCTGTCCATTTCAAAATGTTCTCAATAGGGCATTAGATGGGCAGATGTACTTCTCAAATCCCCACTGAAGTTGTAATTTTTTTTCTTGAAATAATATACAAGAAAATAAATTAAATAATAATATGAGAGATATAAAAGCAGCCTCCAATTTGAGCGAGCCCACTTTAATGCAAGAATATCGTTGCCTTTTCTTTTCTGGGTAACCAGAGCATCTTGATATGTACCCAGTTGTAAGCCTGCTTTATGGAGACCTGTCTCATCATCTGAACTTGAAATACTCAGTTGCCTTCAGAATGTGAAAAATAAGTGAAATTTCTCAGCATCTTGACTCACAGGATGCCCATTAGTAGTCCCAGAGGGAAAAATGGTATGAGATAAAAATTACAGAAGGAGCATTTCATTTCCAGGCATATCTGTAGTTACTTTTATACATTTTAGGATAGTTTCTGCAAATATATGTTCATTTTTTCCATAAAGAAATAGTATGAACACTACCAGATTTCAGATGAGCTATCTATGGAATTAATCTCAGCCTTTTAGAACCTATTGTGAGAGGCCTGCTTCCTCATCTTAATTTGTGATCTTTCTCGTGATCCTTATACAGAATATATCTCACTTTCACAAAGTTATATGGAACTAAAAAGAAAGTATTGTTATACAACTAGGTATAATTTTGCATCCACTAAATCAATAGGCAAGACATTTCTGATTGCTGGCAAATTCATCACTGTCCCTGACACTGTACGTCATTTGAATGAGGAGCTTCCCTTTGCTTTAAACTCTTTTAAAAGACTGAAGAATTGAAAAAGGAGTTAACAAGGCCAAAGCAAATATTAATTCTCTTCTGTTTCAAATCTTTTTCAGATGTGTATTGATTGCAAACCAACTCAGCAATTTAATTAGAAATACAAGCTTTTCTCTTTCCCTTAGGTTCAGATCAAATTTACCAATTTTTTTCTTATATTTTCTTATGAAGCTATAAACATCAAAGAAGGCCTGCATTCCCAGGTATCTTTTAATTTGTTCTGAGGTAATTATGATCTAAAAATCAGAGATGATAACCCAGCTACCCTGCTCTATGTCACCTTGCCCTGGGGCAAGTGATTGCTGAGAATGGGGGCCGGGCGGGCAGTAAATAAATCTGATATCACCTTCACCACCACCCTCATTCTTTTAATGGTATTTTCTTAGGAAATCTACCTAGGGAATGCAGAATGGGGCATTTAGGATAATTTCTATTCATCAGTCCCAATAGATTGTTTTTGTTTCTTTGAAAACACAATTCCATTTTCCTTAGAACACTTAATTAACAAAAAAGAAAAAAAATGGTGAAATGAACTCAAACAGATATTCAATTTTGAAGGAAAATATAAAAAATTATTTTGTTGTGTTTGGGGGTGCTCTTACTAAAACTGGGAAAACTACTATGCATTTATGTTCCAGGGTAAAATATTCATTCATCATAGCCTATGTGTTCATAATAGTAAAGCAGTGAACATAGTTATCCAACAAGACAAGATGGCAAGAGGAACTCGTGGTTAGAGAAGGGAAGGGGGTCTTGGGTTGCTGCCATTAGGAGCCTGTAAAAGGCCTGGAAATACACTGGTACCACAGGCTATAGGCCTTTGCATCCCTTGGATTCATCGTGGCCATATAAAAGCCACAGAATGTCCAGGATAGACAGGCCAAGAGACTAGGAAAAGGGAAGCTGGTTCCAAGTACAAATTGTACTCATTTATTTAATACAGTAAAGCCATTCAAGCTGTAGTATGTAGTAAAAGTCTGTATTACTTCCAGATGCATATGTGTTCTTTCCCAGAGTGTCAACATGATGTCAGATCACAGAGGGTTCTAGTCTGGTGATCGCTTCTTGTTTGCAGTAAACAGTAACTGCTTAAGACTGTTTCAACAGCAAGTACAAAGAAGGGAAAAGAACATTGGCTCAAAAGACGATAACACATTAGATACTAATTCTATAGCCTCATGGTTTAGAAATTAGACTCTGAAACCACATGTACTGGGCCCAAATTGTAGCTCCAAGACATCCTAGACTTGGGCAAATTATCCAAGGTCTCTGTGTTTCAGTTTTCTCATCTGTACAGTAGGAAAAGTACTACAAATGTACCACATAGCATTGTTGTGTGGGTTAAATGAGCTGTTACACACAAAACCATTAGAATAGTGCCAGACTTACAGTGAGATTTCAATAAACATTGTCATTGTTATTGTTTGAATCCTACTCACCACTCTTCTCCAGCCTCTTTCTTCCAGATGTCAAACTAGGGAGGTGAAATGCATAAAACTTTCTTCCCCAGCAAAGATGAACTTCACAAACTTTAAAACATCTGAGTGGATATCATGGTTCTTCCAGATTAAATGGGAAAAGAAGACTGGGAAATAATAGAGACTTGAAAAAGCACAAAGAAAGCCTCAGGGAGCAGAGAAGCCCGGAGGCAGAGAGAAAAAGACATCTTGAATGCCAGCAGAAATTAGAAAAGAATATAAAGAGAGAAACAACTCCCTAACCAGGAGCCACATAGAAGGAAACCTGAACTGTCCACACCCCATTGCATAGAAAGAAGCTGTAATTCTTCCTTGTTTATTTTCAAGATTTTTTTTTCTTTTGATGGGAATGAGAGTGGGGAAGAGTGAGACAAAATATTATCTTTTGCTTTTTCTTACTCTTATTTAGTTCTTTGAGAATTCTCTCCAATTATAATTCTTCAGAAAAAAATGGCCACCAAAACAAAACAAAATTTTCAAAACTGAAGAATGTTTGCAATCAACATCTGGACCAGACTATATAAGGAACAGCACAGGAGGTTACAAATCTGGGATTTCTCTGTTATGAAGCCATAATTTATAAAATAAATGGAAATTGGGCTCACATTCCTCTTCTTCTACAAGTTATTTACCGGAAAACAGTAGGGCAGGGATTATTTTTAGCAACTAGATTTTTGCCATGTCAGATAACATTCAGAAACAGCTTATTATCATTTGCTTCACTTCTGTGTTGAAAAATAACCAACGATATTCACATCCTTTTAAATAATTACCAAATATCTCCCAGAACATCTACAATTCTATGAGAGATGTCAAAGGGAACTATAAAGTCAGAAACCTTTCCTAAACTGAATTGTGTCTCCCCACTTCCATCGGTACCCTTTAAATAATTGAAATTTTCATCACATGTGGTATTTTTTCTCATGGTTTTTCTTCTTAAAAGAAGAAAATAGGATACCTTTTGCAGGTGTGTTCTGCATGTTTTGAAACAAGATGCAAGAGAAATTCTTGTGAACTAAAACCTTTCTCAAGGCACTAAACACTCCATGTGTTGACTGACCTAGCAACTCACCCAGGACTGATGGGCTGTTCTCTCCAGTTCATTTGTAGCTTCTCTATAGTGAAATTAATACTAACTACAAACTTAGCAGTTACTGGTAATGGGACATTATCTTTTCTCCACCATGTCCTCAATACACTTGAAAATCCCACACACTGGAGAGAATTATGTAAGAGGTTCAGGACTGTAGTTTCAGAAAGTATGCATTCAATTGTCTGAATTATGCCCTAATTCTCTTTCTCTACTAATGTTCTATAAATATTACATCCCCATGAAACCAATCTTTTAAAAAATGCAATTGAAAAGACTCATGTGAGGAATGTTTTGGATTTGTGCAGTTAAATAAAATATTTCTTAGCATCCTGCATTCTACCATCACACAAATTATTTAATCAAAATAAAATTTTGCATCACTAACTTCTCAGCAAATAAACTACTTTTAGATCCCCAAAGTGACTTTTATTATCTGTTTCTAAAAATACTCTTTGATGTGATAAAAATTATATCTCAAAGCAGCAGGGGCAAATTAGCCTTTGATTAGAAAGCAAATAATTTATCATTCTTTCCTCAGACTTGATCTTCTATAAGTAAGCATAGATATTTACACCAAATTTTTTAATTTTTCCCTTTGAAACTAATAATAATAACGTGAAATCTCTTTTTACAGTTATCTTGGTATCCATTGAGTCTATGTGTTCCAGACACTATATGAGGCATAAGAGCCACAAAAATGAGCAAGATCCAGTTATTGCCACCAATGAGTTTAAAGTGTCACAAGAGAGAAAAAAAAATCAACTATCACTTTATGGTTTGATTAATTCTATGCTAAGGAAACATGTAGGACATCACGGAGGAGGGCCACTCAGTTCAGCTTCAGGATGAGGTGGGGGTTATTTAGGTCAGTTATTCAGTCAACAATTATTCAACACTTATTGAAAGGTTTTCTTGAAAACATGTTCCTTCAACAGAGCCCAGAAGAATACATAAAAGACAATTAGATAATCTGGGAGTAAAGAGATTGAGAGAAAACTCTATACAAAGGCAGGGGGGAAGAATATGTCATGTTTAGGAGACTCCAAAAAGATTAGCGTGGCTGGATAATAAAATGATACACATGAGAACGGTCACCATATGCATGTCCATTTATGTCATCCTAAGGATCCTGAAGCTCATCCTGAAGGAGAAGGCCCAGATGAGCTAGTTGTCAATTTATCGCCGCTCAGCTCTAAATCCACCCTTCATCACCCTGCTTGTGATACTGAAACATTTATCTATTTCCAGCTGACATGATACTAGGTCTTATTAGTAGATGGTGCTAAAGAGACCATGGATGAGGAAGGGATTCTGCTCCCCGTTTTGTGGCAGGATTCTAGGTACTCCCGATAATGGCTTTCCAGAAAGTCTTATGGCAACACTTCACAAACTTCTCTGCCATGCTGTGGCTCATGTTCACACCTTCTTCTAATGAAGGATGGATATCAGTCATGGTGGGGGCAAAGAGGTCTTCTAGATGGGTTCCTACTCTACTTTGATCCTCTGAGCAGGGGCGACAAGCTATCCTGTCTATATCTGTTAATCCAATAACTCTAATCCCCTGTTATGATTAATAATTCTTTCTATTAAACTTTTCTGTTCAAATTACTGTATTGTTTATGTCTTCTGATTAGATCCTGAGTGACTTAGAATTGGTAGTGAGTGGGGTCCCCAGAGATAAGGCTCACTGAAATACAATTTTGGAATTGGTTCAGTCACGCCTCTGAGCTTGAGCTGAATGCTGAGCTTCTTGCCAATGGGAAGTGGATGTTACTAATCTGTGGCATGCGGTGGCATCACAACTAATCAAGCTGTCACCTGCGGTTGATTGTGATGAGATGTCAACTGAAGCATGTGCCTTGAGAGTCCAAGTGGCTACAGCACTTGACCCTTATGACAGTAATCCAAGGATTACTAAAGAATTAGGGGGTGGGATGAATTTTTCTCAGTGCACTGGAGTGCTTATAGAAGGAAATGATGAGCTCACGTCCTTTAATTCTCAGCTCAAGTCAAGGTTTGAGAACCAGAATTTATTATAAATAATAACTATTGGCTGCTATTGCTGAAAATCAAATGTAACATTTAACTGTGCAGGGGTTGTATTTGTTATTATTTACAACAACAGTTGAATTTACAATCTCACAAGTTTCTTATGTGAATGTCAGGACATTGATGGGGAAAGCAAGGAACCTTAAAACGTTGACTGGTGGCATCTGGTTGGGCCCAAGTGAAACTGACCTGCTGGAATCCCAAATCACTTGGAGCTTCCTTTCCCAGTAAAAGTAATTGTCCTATATTGTCTGAGAAGACTAGACTTCCTCTGCTGGAAAACCCTGTGATAACCTCACCTGGGTCAGATACATTAAAAGGGGATACTCATTTTCCTAAAGACTATTCAAAAATTTCCCTTGCCATTATACTCATAACTAGGGTGAAATCTCAGCTTGCTCAAGGGTGACAGGTACATAATATCACCCAGGAGGAAACAGCTTACACATCTAAAATACTGCAAGACTTTGATTATATGTATTGGCAGAAACCTGAAGAATATGTGTGGGAGTAGATTCTAAGGCTGTTAGACCAAGGAGGGTGAAAGATAATGCTAGAACTGGTTGAATTCATTGATATGTTTGTACTTACTAGAAAGTATGGATTTAGTGTGTTAGTTCACAAGCTGAAGATGCCTCTAACATCTTTGTTGGCTGGTTAGCTGAAACTTGGACTCAATGATGACTTGCTGTTAAATAAGCTTGGACTGCCCTGGTTTAAACTACAGGAGGGAATCCACAGGATTAAGAATATAGGAACGTTGGACTAGATTTATTATGTGCAACCTGCACACCCATTGCCAACTACATTTCACAAGAAGACACAGAAGATACTCCTTCACTGAGTCATTGAGAAATGCATTAGAAAAGAGAGCACCTGAGTCATGTAAAACTCCATGGTTCCTCTCCCTTATAGGCCAGGTATGACTACAGGGAAGGATCCCTGATTAATACAGCAGGTAGCTTGATTAAAGTCAAGTTTGGGAAAAAACATTGGTGAAAATGTGTGGCATAGAATGTAAATGGTAATTCTAGAAAGAAATAAAATAGTAAGTTAGGCCTGTGATGCAGATGAAAAATTGCAAAGGCCTAAACTGAGGCAGGAGAAGCCAGGAGCAAAATGAAAGAAATGGATGCAAAAAGTATTTGGTCAGTAGACAACATACTACTCAGATTTCCATCTAAGACAGGGAATGGGAAAGAATTAGTCCAGGCTACCACCACTCTTCTCATTTTTCTTGGATGATGATGGGAGTTATGGTATGATTCAGAATAATTTGAAATACAAGAAGCAGAGTGTTTTCTAATGAATATAAAAAGTGTGTTTGGGGATCTGTTGGCCTTAATATCCAGGTAGATGTAGGCCATTGTACATGTAGATCTGGACCACAAGAGAGAAATCTGAGCCCAAAATCGAGCTTTAAGCATAATTACCATGTAGGTAGAAGGCTTAGACATTTGAAGATAGTTTGTGTAGATTGTGTAGAAAGAAAAGAAGAGAGGGCAAAAAAGAAAATCCCAGGAAACTACTATTTAACGAGATGGTGAAAGAAGAGAAAATCAAGAAACATACAGATAAAGTAACCAGAAATGCAAGAGGAGAAACATGAGAGAGCTTGACCTGGGCTCACCAACAGTGAAAACACGACAGAGACTTTAAAGCACACAAGCTAAAGAATGCTCTTTGGACATTTCCTCAGAAGAATATCGACAACTTTAGCAGGTCATAGAGTACTGGGGACTGAAGACAGATTTTAGTGCATGAGTAGTAACCAGAGGGTGAGGAAGTAGAGATGCTGTGGTAGACACTGTTTGGCCACACTGAAACTATATTCCACCCCTTTCTCCTTAACCCATTTCTGTGTTATAAGCTAAAACACCAAATATCTACTATCTGAACCTCTTTTGCAAATAGGGATCACTACTTATGGACAGTGAACTCTAAAGGGAAATCTGCTGTGGGTCTTCAGGGAAAGACATTTTTTTCTCCCAGATAAAGACAGTCACTGAAGGGGAAGGAGGACAAGGTGTGGAGGGTGAAGAGCTCTGGTCATATTTCTGCTTCTGTTTGAATTCAGTTGTGATGTAATGTTGCGGCAGCTGCATTGGCATCATGAGGTAAAAAAACCTACAGATGAAAAAGTATCATGTTGAGGATGGTAAAATCGTAAGATGAAAAAAGAGTATTAATCCTTAGGGACACCAGTGGCCAATACCAGCAAAAATCCAACTCTAGATTTTTTTTTTTTTTAAAAAACAGGATCTTGCTTTGTCACTCAGTCTGGAGGGCAGTGGCATGATCATAGTTCACTGTAGCCTCGAACTCCTGGGCTCAAGGGAGGATCGTCTCTAGTTACTGGGACTACCGGTGCATGCTACCATGCACAGCTAATTTTTTTATTCTTTGTAGAGACAGGGTTTTTCTCTGCTGCCCAGGCTGGTCTTGAACTCCTGGCCTCAAGTGATCCTCCTGCCTCAGCCTTCCAAAGTGTTGGGATTACAGGCATGAGCCACCACACCCAGGGAACTCCAGATTCTTTTGTTATGTGAAAAGAATAAACCCTTATTTATTTGAGCCCTGGTTAGTCAGGTTTTTTGACAATTTACATTACAAAGCATTGCTAGAGACTCTCTTAAAAATCTTATTTGTGAAGTTAAGTAGGACAATAACTGGGACATAAGGACTTGAAATTTGTGGGAGGGTGTTTTGCTTTTCTTGTTTAGAGAGTTGGAAATTTGTTTTAATTTTTTTTAATTTCGAGAAAGGACACATCTGTGCTAATTTTTAAGCTGAAGAGAGGGAATCAATGGAGAGGAAGAAAATGAATATATAGGAAAGCAAGATAATGAGGGACAGAGAAAAGTCTCAGAGACGACTAAGTGATGGGCAGTGCAGGAAAAGAGATTAGCCTCACATAAATGGAGAGAAACTTCCCTTCCTCTGGGGGACAGAGGTATATTTGGAAAAAGAGTTGGGAGGAAAGTGCAGAGAGAAGCTAAGAAGTGTCACCTCATTACCCTGTAATGTTCCCCAGGCAAGCCAACCTTGCCATTCAGTTCTGCTCACCTAGCCTAGAAAGTCCCCTCCAACCTGCTCAGAATCCAAACCAGCTCCAAAAAATTGAATCTCAGTTAGACTAGTGATAGGTTAATTTCTCTCACCTCCCTGCTTCCCCCAAGCTACTTTGCCTTTTAGTACAGGATTTACTCAAAAGAATAAATGTACTGGTGGCATTGCAGGCAGGCACTGGGAAGAGAGCAATTCCCAGGGCCTTCCACCCAGGCCTGTAATAGGCAATGACCTACTTCCCCTCCAGGTAAGACCAGTCCTGCCAAAAGACTCAGCGTGTGCTTCTGTACTGTCCAGGAATTTAGAGAGGTGATATGAGATCCCTGGGCAAAAGATGCAGTGTCAGAACAAGTTTGACTTTCATTATTTGTATCTCTGGGTTATCTTTGGCTGCAGTGATTTAGTATTTTAAAATGAAATCACAGTAGGACTATGTTAAAAAAAAAAATCTGCCTTTTTCTCTACAATGAATGTAAGAGCAAAAAGTCAGCTACTGCTGAACTTTGCTGCTCACCTCAGTTGAGTCACTAAGTTTGCACACTACTTATTGACCTTGAGGTTTAGCAACTGCAAAGGCTGATTTGATCAAAGATGGAACAAACCGTCTTATATTCTGACCTCCAGCAGTCACTTTGCCTCTTTTTGGATTTTTAACATCATAGCAAATGATCCAGTCTTTCACATAGCTGGCAAGTTCTCCATGGTAATTCTCAGGCGCAGGTTTAAAAACAATGAAAAGCTGTAAGCCTCCCCTCTTGGCTGGTAGAAGAACTTTTAGGGAACTGGAATCATTGCTGCCTTCCACCCTCCCATCCCTGGAATTGGCTGCAAAGGACTCTGTAGCTTCACATTAAATAGGGTTTAATATACAGCACTTGCAAGAGGACTCATATGATCTTATGAATTATTATTCATAGCTGGGCTGTTTCTAAGCCAATTCAAGGGCACACTGTACTTTATAGAGCCAAAAGCTCGCGCCCTAAGAATCTACCCACTCCATTCAATTCTAAGCATTATTCAGTGCTTATAAAGAGAAAAAAAATAGGAGTGATGACTCTTTGTGCCCTTATTACAGACTCCATGGAATAAGTGGGTGTTTAGCCCCACTTTAAGAAGGCAAACAAAAATCTGTCAAGTGCTGATTAGTAAGTTAACTTTCTCAGATATAATGCAAGACCTGCCACAACTTCTCCTGTGCAAAAAGAAGGCGAAAGTCAGAAAGCCAGGCATGTGATATGAGAAAACTGCAATAAAGGGAACTACAGATATTACTAAGCACTGACAATGTGGAATTTTAACTGAGCCCTGCAATCCTGGAACAGAAGTTTACAGATGTGCCCCCATGATTTTGTGTTCCAGGAAATGGCTTGCTGTAAAGAAACACCCCTCCGCCTCTGACTTAGGTAAGATTCCCATAGATGACCACCTTGTTTACCTATGATAAGGTTAGACACAGACCCCTTAAGTTCCCATTCATTATCTCATAAACGATTATCTGAACTGTTTGTCCCCACTGACCAATCTGGACAAAACATCTACTAACTAACTTGACTTGTTCAAACTTACAGGCTCCCCTGCTCCTCACAGGACCCTGAATTTTGACCCACCCTCAATCTGTGCCTGCATGGGAATGTGGAACAGCCCCTCTTCAAGACCCCCTCCTGAAAAGCAGTCAACCACAACAACAATCACACTACCCACTCATTCCGTATCCCCACACCCAGTTCTTTCTAACCTTGTTTACTCCTCCCTATGCAAAGTCCCTTTTTGCATGAATTTTGAGATGCCTAGAGATCTCATGATCTGAGCATATTTCCTATTGCAATGACCCCCCCCCACTACTGCAAAGATTTCTCTCCCCCACATTGCAATAGTCTTTGCAAATAAAGTCTCTCCTTACCTAAGTCCAGATTTGTTTTTATTTAACAATACTTATGTTTAGTTAGATTCACATCTTTCTTCACAGAGAGCAGGTTGGTCCATAACTGTGATACTAAACTCAAACCAAGGCCTGGAAAGGTGAATAATCTGACCGAGCATACTCTGCCTCAAAACTCAAAGAACTTTGCAGTCTGATATAATTTCAATACTGCTAACATAGTATTGAAAAGGATAGGGCAATATAGCCTGTGTGTGGCATGAAGCTGTCACATAATACAAAGCAGGGGGAATGAGGAGGCGGTGTTAGGAAGTGTCACCTGGCAGGGCAGTGTGGTATAACAAGAGCCATACCTGGCCTGGGGGTCAGGCACCCCATGTTCCTATCCCACATCTACTAAGTGACCTTTGGAAGATGACTTATTCTCTTTGGGGCCTCTATAATTTTATCTGTAAAATGAGGGGATTGAACTTCATGATCTCTAACCTCCCTTCCAGCTCTAGAAGTCTATGATTCTAAAACAATTTAGAGTAAATCATAAAGATGAACCTTCAGGCAGTCAGATCAGCAAAGGTGACTGCAAGGAGGGCTACATGGTGTTATGGCCAGAGCCGTAATGAGATTCGTAATTAAATATAACAACATGGGGTCATAATCAGATCTCATGCTTCAGAAACCACATTAATCATGAGAGGGATCAGGTAGGTCACTCTCCCCAGAACACAATGGGGACCTTGAAGAGGAAAATGAAGTGTCCTTCTCCCTCTCCACTGCTGAGCAGTATGCTTTAGAGGGGGAACATGGGCTGGGCCAGGAGATGAGCTTTAATTCTGCACTGCACTTGAGTTTCCACCTCAGTAAAATAGGAAATTTAGATCCATGCTCTCAAAGTTTCCCAAAGCATCTCTAAAATAAAGAGGACATTAGATCCCTCTGAAGGCTGCCAAAACATGTCAAGTTTTTTTATTTTCTTAAAAGTGAGTTGGATATTTACTCGTATTCCACATTATATCTGAGTCTATCTCAAACTTAAAATATTTAAAATAACTAATCACATTGTAACCTAACCACTAACCACCTAACCACTCATGACCTCTAAGGACTGTAAAGTTTGATTTACAACTTCAAGACATCTGAAAAGAGTAGATGCAAGTGTACCCTGGTTAGACCCTTCTAGAATTGATACTCTGTGATTCTTATACATAAGGATATCCTTGTTTCTGTAGTAATCCTTTATCAAATCATAAACTCTGGAGTGTGTGTGTGTACTGGAAGAACAGATATTGGTTAAGATGAGAGAAAAGGAGCAAATGTGGAAGGGTGAGTGCCAGTAAGAAGGCCTTTATAATGAAAAGTTTGACTCCTAGAAGGAAAAAGAAGGAAAAGCAGACATAGTGAGGCTTCACACTCGTTGGGGTTCAGATCAAATGCAGCAGATCCGCCACGCCTGAGGCCAGCCCTGAAGCACAGAGACAATAAGATGGCACAGCCTAATAAATGCCTTACACCCTGCTCTGTCTGATTCCAAACTAGCATTTTACACTATGCAATGCCATCTATATTTAAAATGATGTGATTTAGCCACATTTAATTTTTATGTGTCCGAACTTAAACCATTATCAGGGCCACTTTGATCATTCAGGGTGAGCTACAGTTAAGATCTAGCACTGCAGCTACCTAGGTCTGTAACCATGTGTTGAAAGATCCTGGACTTGTTACAAAAGTCAATTGGTTTATCATGGAGTTGCCCCTTCAAGAGTCACCCCAGTGTACCCTCTGATCTTCCCAAACAATACTCCTTCTGTGAAAGACTATTATAACTTCTACCCTTTCAAATCATAAACTTAGCACCCACCTCAAGATTGGGAAATAAAGTTGAACAAGTCACAATTTCTATCCTCAAGTAAAGTACAGAAAGTTAAATAGTTAATTCAATTCAATAGATTTATAAACTCCTTTTGCTCCTGCCTCAACCCTGGAGCAGAATTAATAAAAACGAGATCCTTCTGGATGCCTGCTTCTCAGAGAAACTAGATGCTAATTTATAATTGATTCAACCTGAAGCTCCTGGAGTGACCCTGGTACCTTATGACTGGGGCATCTACTTGAAACTGCCACAGAGTAGCCACTCTAGAGATACTTGGGAGCACTGAAGTCTACCATTAACTTATGATTCATTCGTTGAATATTGTAAATAATCCTTATATTACCTGAATCTGTACAGCATTGTTCAGAAATTGGGGCAGTATAAAAATTGATCTCTGCTTCCTAGATCTTAAAGTCAGGTGTCAGCAAATTTAACCTTCCAGAAGAGCCTTTAAGTTTGAAGAGAAAATGCCACTAAATCTAGTAAAAACAGCTACCACAAAGATTAGTCTTCTGAGATGAGCTTCATTGGGATATTTTACACATGATATTTGATAATTTTATTTTTCTTAGAAAATTCTGGTATTTTCTAGGTGAGGTCTGCAGAATAATGGTCCCCCAAAGGTGTCCATATCTTAATCCTTATACCCTGTGAATATGCTATGATACTTGGCGTAGGGGAATCAAGATTACAGATGGCATTAAGGTTGCTAATCAGCTAACTTCGAGATGGAGAGATTATCCTAGATTATCTGGGTGGGAACAATGTAACTACAATGTGTAAGTGGAAGAGGGAGGTAGAGGAGGGAGAACTAGAGAGACAGCAGCATGAAAAGCCATTATTACTGGCTTTGAAGATGCATGTGAAAAATAAGGAGCCAAGCAATGTGAGTGGCCTCCAGAAGCTGTAATGGACAAGGAAGAGATTCTCTCCTGGTGCATCCAGAAGAGAATACAACCCCACAAACACCTTCACTTTAGTTCATGAGACCAGTTGCAAACTTCTCACTTCCAGAATTGTAAATTATTATATTTGTGTTATTTTTAAACAAACAAATTCTTGGTAATTTGTTACAGCAGCAATAAAAAAAACTAATATACTAGTTATAGGAAATAGAGAAAAAAGCAACTGGGGCAGCCAACAACACCTCAGGTAGAGAACAGGGAGTTTCAGACATTTGAAGCAGACCCACAGAAGGCTGAAAGGACTGCTCTATAAGAGAGAAGACAGTGAAACCACTAATTAGGAAAAAAATCATAGTGTGGGGAGACCACAAACCACAATAGCCCCTGAGAGAGAGAAATGTGGAACCACAAAGTAGTTAACCACAGAACAATGAAAGTTCTTTAAAAACTAAACCATCCTGGCCTGCAATAACTGCCTCAGAAGGCATCATTTAATTCTAAGGGTGACTCTCTTGTGATCCTAAAACTGGCAAAGTAAACATGAAAAAGTTAAACTACATTCTGTGTATTCCTAGAAGGAAGGGAACTGTAGATGACTTAGAATTATGTTTTCTTCATTGCCAGAACCAGCAGAGTGTTTTCATGCCTTACCTATTTTAACATGAGTGAAATTCTCAATCTTTTTTTTTTCTGTCCATAAAACATTTGCATGCATAAAAGCCACACAGTAACAACAAGCTATTCTTAGTGTGGGCACCCACTAGAAGAAAAAGTAAATTAAAATATCTGTGAGGGTGAAGGCATGTATAGTTTGAACATATCCTTTTGTTTTTCATGACATCACTTTCTTCTAGTTGTCACTGTCCCACACTGACCTCATCTCATTTTCCTTCCCTGATTTCCTTCCCCATTTTCCTTCTCTGCGTGTTATGTTTTGGTTCCCCCAGCTTTACTATCTCCAACTTTTTCCTTCTTTCTTTCTCTAGATGCTATGTGAAATCTACTATGCTGGTGGCTTTACCCACCCTGTCCACCTTGATGTCCTTGAGCCTTATCCCAAACCCAGAATTTTCTTCTGAGGCCCTGCTCTACATTTCAATCACTTGATTGCCCAATAGCATCAAAAATCCAAAATATTCCTAAATAATGCTCATAATCTCTACCCTCCTGTTACCTCAAAACATGATCTAGTCCTTTATTCTTCACCTCACTGAATTGTAACACCATCCATTCAGTTGTCCAAACCAGAAAGCTGGACATTTCTTCTCTGACTCTCACAATCTTGGCACTGAAACTGCAGGTAGAAGCCCTTTTCTTAGGACTTATATGTACTTAACAATGGTACTTTCATGGCTATTATTGCTGCATAACAAACACTTAGTGGCATAAAGTAGAATTTTATTATGTTCATTTATTCTTTGGGTCAGGAATTTGGACAAAGGACAAAGAAGATGGCTTGTCTTTGCTTCATGACACGTGTGGGTCTCAGAAGATTCATAGCCTGGGGATGACTTGATAACTGGAGGCTGGCATCATCTGGAGGAATCTTCATTCACATCTTTGGGGCTATCTTTGGGAAGTGTAATCTGCAACAAACACCATGCTATCAAGAATCTTCACATATCTTTCACCTTTGTCACATTACAATTGTTACAGAAACTACTTTAAAATTACGGCAATTATTAGATCCACTGCTAGATCTCATCATTTGATGCATTAATTAAAAAAGTACATATATATCACAAACTTCAAAAAAAATTTAGAAATGTATTTTAATAATTGTCTTTTGTAATTTTATGTTTTTTGGTATTTGATAACATTGTTTTGAGAAAGATTCCTCAGACAGCCATTGCAGTTTAGTAACAATAAAAGGTTAAGAACTCGTGTGTTACTTGAATGAGTGAGTAAATTAATAGCACACATAAAATATTGGCATTTCTAGTTATCAGTAAATTCTAGTTATATAGTTTTTTGTTGTTGCTGTTGTTGTTTTTAATACAGATCACCTCACTTCCCAAGAGTGCTAAACAAATATGGTCATACTCTCTTGGGCTAAAAATACATTTTATATTGTTTGTTTTGGTCCATATTTCATTAGTGCTCAGGAAATCAGTAAGTTTAATTATGTAATAATTAAGCAATAATTAAAACAATATATTGTGGTCTCTGTATTAGAACACTTTGAATAGAACTGATCCCACACTTAGAAGCAAAATAAACTACCAAGCAAACCTAAAGAAGGTTCATTTAGTACTGTCTTTCCCACAGAGAATTCCATAAAATGCTGGTTCTGCATTATATTAATAAACCATATGTGGAAAAAAAAAGAAAGGAAAGAAGGAGGGAGTGAAGGAGGGAGGCATGGAGGCAGGTACGGAAGAAGGATAAAAAGAAAAAGATTTGGGTGTTTTCGGGTCAAATTAGATGGGGAATACTTTGGTTAAACCAAGCATAAAACACTTCTTCATAATTGGACATCCATGTCTATGGAAAGTCCCCGAGAAGAGAGAAGACAAGGTACGGTATTCCCCCAACCTGCCTTCTCGTGCCCATCACATTCCATGGAAACACTGGGCCAGTCCAGCTGCCTCACTATGCATTTGCAAAAGCATGGTTCACACAAGCAAATGACAAGCCCAAGGCCAGCCAGCTGTTGGGGAGCAGGGCCAAAACTAGAATCTATCTCCTGGCTCCTAGTCAAAAGCTGTTTTCACTTTCTCACTTTGCCAATTAATTAAGAGTACAGGTGCCTGCCTGCTTAGAAAGAGCAATAGTGATAAATGAAAAAATCAATTACAGACTGATTGTTGGAATAGTAATCTGAATGGGCAGGAGTTATGAGACAAAAGTAATTCTTCATAGTTCTGCCTAAATACGAGTTACTGACATATTTTTGGTATCTAACCTCTCTGTGAAGAGCGTTTTCTGTTCACCTCCCTCTAACCCTGAGATCTCCGTAGAGTCTGTGGCAGGGAGAGATTTGGAGAAAGCATGGCACTTGGTAACATGCAGAGCAAAGTGCCAGATCTACAGCTGAACAGCCAGCAAGCGGTGGCAATGGGTTCTCTCCCCTTCCTACTGAGAAACCAAAAATAAGAGTGCCCTGTGGCCCCAGCAGCTGACTTAGAGTACCATCCAAGTGTGATGGTTTTTGTTTTTGTTTTAGTTATTCATATCTACAGGTTGGAAAGATTTTCTCCTCCTTTCTCCTACTAAAATAGTCACTGTAACAAAATAAAACAGAGAAGAAACGTGGGTTGTTAATTTGATTGGTAGAAAGTCTGAATATTTTAACAATTCCACACCCTGGGGGCAGCCACCTGAAATTGCCTCATTTCCCTTTCCCTCCTCTATTCCCAAGATCTAACTTCCGGCTGTAGCTAGTAGGAGCTGAATACCTGAGAACAAGCTAAAGAAAATGGGATTCCTAGGTAAGCTACAAAAGAGGATCCAAGATTCAGAAGCCATGATTTAAAAGAAGAAAGAATGACTGGTCCAACAGAGAACCTCCACAGACCCGAGAGAGAGAGAGAGAGAGAGAGAGAGAGAGAGAGAGAGAGAGAGAACGGGCCCAAGGTCAGAGAATGCAGGCCTTCAAGAGTAAGTGAATGGGGAGAAGAACCAAGGCAACGTGGGGAGGGAGCTGAAGAACGTGGCCTACAAAGACGGTTGTCCACCTTATTCTCAGCTGTGTGTATGTGCCTGAACTGCTAACAAAACAGGCCACTGGGGTTAGGGACTGCATCCCCCTTTCCTTCCAGTTATGAAGCACAGTGTTGGAATTATGGTATCTTGTCAAGGAAATGGTACGACAGTTTTCAGATTCTGCAGTAATATCATTCAATCTGTTCCATCCTTTGCTTCTAGTACAGCCATTTTTCTTCAAAATTTAATAGTAAAGGTGTATGTGATTGGACTGCAAGGTAATCGTCAAAGGACTCCTAGAAATTCTCCTCAGAGATGATACAAAATAGTCTACCATGTCTCAACAGAAATGCCAATTTTGAAAGAGATATATGGGGAGGAGGATAGTGAGACATTTTGAGAAATAAGCTAAATTGACCAAGTTCCCTGCCCACAAAGGAGGAAAAACACAAAACAAACAAAAACCTCTGCATCTAAAAAGAACACAGTCCTGAAATGTGAAAGCCATTCAACCCACGCTACTGGAGTGAAGGGGAAACATTAGCAAAAAAAAAAAAACCGATAAAGAAATGCTGACCGTTCCACAGAGTAAGTGAAAGCAGTTCAGCTAATAATTTTCTAGAACAAGAAACAACAGCCAAATCCTTATTCAGAGATAATCCGGTCTCTACGAATTCCTTCTTTCACAAAATCTCCTTCTCCCCACCTTTTAAGCTGGGTGACTAGGAATTATCCTTCTGGAGAAACTCAGCAAGATTTCTCATTTTGTCTTTTTACAAACGAAGACAAGCTAGCTCAGAAGCCTCCCCCTGTCACTAACAAGGGAGCGAAGGACTCCCGGCGGGCAGGCTCTGCAGCTGCATTGGTGGGTCTCCATTTAGTTTGTCCTTCAAAGTCCGGAGAATGATTATTCCATAATTCTCTCACCTGATTAATTCTTAACTATGAACATAATTACACTCTCCAGAAGGTAAATCGGTCTTATAAATCAGTCGTCGCTGACAGTTCACTCTGCACAGCGCAATCGGCTTGGGGGAGGGGGAGGGCAGGAGGCGGGGGAGGGGTGCTCGCCAAGCGCCCAGTCCCCCCACCCCGCA
>VBSM01002121.1:34501829-34516507 GCA_008086735.1 Cheirogaleus medius | reverse complement strand
TTTTACAGACCGCAATGATCGATTTGTTTGTTAAAAATGCGAGGTTCTGGGGTTTTTTGTTTTTGTTTTTGTAATTCCAGGATGGGTGAGTTTTGTACACAGAAAAACTCACCTGACTTCTTAAATAATGTAACCACTAATGAATGGTCATCTTGGTTCCTAAATTAACACATGCAATATTAAAATTAGAAATTTAAAAATCTGGTGTTTCTTATGTGTAATTTCTACATATAAATCTTCTAGTCATAAGTTTAGCACATTTAGCAACAATTGTATAGGGAGACTTTGGCTAATATTTGGTCCCATTTACAAAAGTTATTTAAACATCTTCAAACATTTTAAACTGGATTTATCAATTGACTATATCCCATTTCCTACTTAAGTTCTTTAAATATCTGATTGGTAAACTTGCCTAGGTACGTTAGTATAATAATCCTTACAAATTAAATTCCTAACATGGTGAACCTCAAATTCTCTTAAATGTCCAAACTGAATGTTAAGTTAGTAAGATGTGAATTAAAATGACAAGTTCGAATCAATTACACAGTTAAGATGCACAATTGGAATTACAAATTCACCTGTTATTCTAATAGGCCAAATTCTCTTAAATAAAACTTAAAGTATGAAATCTACTCAAATTTCTTTATAAGAAAATAACAATATTAGTATTTTATTTTCTTAAAAATTTCTATTATTGTTTCTAACTCATCTTCAAGTTAAAATGTTACTCATTAAGAAAAATAAATATGGCTTAGATATAATTTAGTGATTGTCTTTCTAAAAGAAAAGCCTTCTTAGCTTGCTGAGATTTCCTAAATAACTAAAAGATATCAGTCATACTTTCTGCTCTGCAATCTTGATAGGAAAAGAGGAATGCTGTTTATAGTAACTATATCAATAACTCCGAAATCTAAAGGAGGTAGCCATTTAGCTCATGACCTTGGATTTAGAATCATATCGCAAGCTAATTTTCAGATCAGTTTAGACTTTGTAACCACAATCAAACTGACTATGATGCTCAAATGAATACTTTCATATCTTTTAGTCTTTATGTATGCCTTCCAGTCTAAACCTAAAGTTTTAAAAGGTAATTTAAAAAAAATTTGTAAAAAAATTATAGAGAACATACAAAAAGTAAACAAAATATTACAATGAAACCCTGATTTCTCTATGTGCCAATCACCCAGTTCTGGTGCCAATCTGGTTGTGATGGTGCCAATCACAACCACTCCTGGCTAATCTTGCCCTGTTCTCACACTTACCCACTTCCCCCCTCCTGCATTATTGTGAGGCAAATCTTAGATATCCTATCATTTCAATTGCAAATAAACAATGAGAAATATTTTTTCAACACAGTAATTTTACCATTACCACACCTAAGAAAATTTGCAAATTCCTTAATATTATCAAATATTCAGTATTTGAACTTCTGATTCTTAAATAAATGTAATAAAATTTGTTACATAATTTGTTTGAATCAGGATCTGAAAAACAAATCCTCGCCTTGCAATGGTTGATGTGTTTTTAAATCTTTTAATCTGTAAGAACCTTCTCCATTTTTTGTGCTTTTATTTACTGAAGAAATTAAAGATGTGTCCTGTAGAGTTTTCTGTCTTGATTTTGCTGATTGCATCACTTTTGTGTAGATTTTCATGTTCTCTTTCTATTTCCTATAAATTCAGTTTTTTGGTAAAACTACTTTATATAGAGTGTATTCATCCAAATGGAAGTACATAATGTCTATCTTTGTGTTAGAAGCCACTAATAACCAGTACCTAGATCCATTAATTCTTCTTAGAAAAAAAAAATCTCCTTATCTACTATTTGGTTACATAGTGGTGTGATTTACACAAGAAAGGCAAAATAAGCCTTTAATTTGTTGCCTTATTTACCAATTTTCAAAATACCGAGTTAGTACAGTGGCATTCTCCAATGATGATAAATTAATTTCATGTTTGTTTTTTCAATCAATATGTATGGGCAGATTTAAAAATAAAAGACCTGGACACATGGCCAGACACACCACTCAGGGAATGTCCTAGTCAAAGGTGTACGTGCTGTACGTGCCGTGGCTGTGTGTTCAGCGCCTGGCTTGCTGTTCACCGAGTCAAGCAAGGCTGTGAAGTTCCACACCTGGAAGAGATCTAGAAGCACAACCAGAGAAAAGGCACTTGGTTGATCCTACGCCACAAAGTGTACCATTTGACCAAATTTCTTGATGTGCATCCTTGTGGGGAGGAAGTCTTAAGGGAATGAGCTGATGCTACCGAAAACTTTGAGGATGTTGGGCACTCTGCAGATGCTGGGGAATTGTCCGAAGCCCGTATCACTGGGGGCCTCATCCAGTTGGCAGATCATAGTTAACCAAGTCTAAGGGACCTCATGACACAGCAGTAGCAAGTCTGACTCCAAAGTTAACCAAGTCTTTGGACACTCTTGTTGCTATTGTTGATTCTAATTCCAGTTAGTGGACCAATTGGGTAATCCAGCCATCTCGGCACTGACCACAGCCCTGATATATTATTATCACCTATATATGGCAGAAAACTAAATACCTTCTCAAAAGCTCAGGAAAGAAAAGACTGCTTTGGACAAGGGAGAAAATGTTAACTACTTTGACTGACAGAAACTTTCACTAGAAAAAATAATTTTAATATGTATGTTTTTCTTCCCTGTGACATTAGACACAAAACCAAAAGCACTATTTTATGCTTTCAACTCTTGAAATTTTTGTGTGCCTTCTTATTCATTGACTTTGTTTTGATGTTTCTTCACTATGTAATTCACTTATTGTAAGCATGATCTTTTAAAAATACATCTAGTTTTTAAAATATAAAATAATGAATAAATAAATAAATAAAAATGAAAAGAGATGCTACTTTCAGGTAGCTTATTCTCTAGTGAAAAAGCATGACTCCCAGCTTGTGCAGCCTACAGTCCACGCTTCCGAAGTCCTGAGTTTAGGAGATGGTTAACAGGAAGATATGGAGGGAGGGAAAGGACCCTTATGAAACTTTAATATCTTGTGCTCAAAAAATAAATATATTTATTTATTGTTTAAGATTGTTGTGCTTAAGTGAAAATAGCAGTTTTATTGGCGATTTTTATGTGACAGGATTGGTTCAGTGCATTTTAATCATATTATACATATTAACTAATTTAATTCTTATATTGATAATATCGTTACCCCATTTTACAAACAAAGGTACTGAGGCAGAGCATAGTTAAGTAATATGGCCACTGTCAGCCAATACACAAGGAGAGAAGCTGAGATTCATAGTCAGAGATTGAGCCCCTAACAACATGTTTCACTATTGAAACTTACCTCAGTGTAGAAATTTCAAAAATGAAGTTACTCATCAGTGTTTTGATTAGCAAGGAACTTAAGTCCATGCATGGCATTGAAAAACAAGTAAAGGAATTCATACAAACTAAATACCAGAACAATCAAAGATATTATTTCTGGCAAATGGAAATGATGATCTTATTTAGAAATGAAATATGGGACTTTCACTTTAGAATGTTCAGGACTAAAGCTTTCAGAACATTCTGAACTTAAAGACAGTTGGAACCCAGCATGGTAAATTGGAAAGTTTAGTCAGAATCGAACACAGCCATATAGAAATTCAACCTTTACCACTTACTAGAAATGCATCCTTGGCATTTACTAACATCCCTGAAACTTGGTTTCTTTCCCTGTAATGTCATGTCATAGGCATCCTGTGTCAGAAACTACTGGTTGTTCTCCAATATTCATTTTTTTTCTTTTTCTGAAGTTATATAATTTTCAGATGGGCTCAGGTGCACCTATAAGAGGGGAAAAAACCCCACTATTTCTAGCATCTTTTGCATCTTGGTTTGGCCATGTGACCAAGTTCTTGCCAAAGGGATATTTGAGTGAATGTGGAAATTGTGTGTGTCCTTCAAAGGAAGGAAGGTGTAGCCCTTCACAGAGGCTAGAGTGAGGTTACAGTTATAAGCAATCTTAGATCATGCTTTCTGACAAATACCCTATGGCTAGTGGAGCAAAGAGAGAGGAGCATGTGTCCCTGATGCTATCAAGTCTTTAAACCAGCATTGGTTTGCATATGCCTGGACTGCAAAAAATCATTGTTATTTTGAGTCTCAATTACAGAAAGTCAACCCTTCTCTTTACAAACACTCATAATCATTCAGTGTCCCACTTTATTAAGATTGACTTTTTTAAGCAGTATAGAGCTTTTTGCTAAGGTAAACTGAGAATAAACTTTGAGAATGTTTCAAAGACCTTCAAAATCATCAAAATGGAAAACAATTTAGAAGAGATCATGATGTTTTCATTCATAATTTGCCACAGGAGAGCTGGAAAAGTATAAATTTTGTGGGTTCTGTCTCATGTGCAATTAAACTATACCACCACTTATAAATTCTACATTTCTTCTTCAATTTAGAAAATTTGTTGCATTAATAAAAAAATATCCATTTCCCTAGTCTACCTCCTATTTGTTTTATATTAAACAGGCCTATTGGTTTGTGTTGACACAGCAAATAAAGACAAAGTCAAACATTATATGGTAAACTCAGTCAATATAGAAAATCAGGGTAACTCTGAGTCCTGTAGATTCAATAGTCTTAAGTATTTTTCCCAATTTATTTCTCCTTTGCCACCCCACTGCCACTGCCTCTGAGTTTTCTGAAAATAAATTTATTGCCTCTAATAGCAGCTTCTTCCAATTAAGCCATCACACATCAAAATGCTTTTTACAAATCGGAAATCCAATTACATCCTTTTGCTGCACAGACATGTTCTAAAGATCCCTAATATCTTTAAGATAGGGCTCCAAACCCAGAAATAGGAGACTTTGTGATCCGGCCTCTGACTTCTTTATAGCTCATCTTCCCTTATCATCCCCTCACCTCCTACCCCACTGGACTTCTCACCATTCCATGACTTGCACACTCTTTTCCATCTTCATGTCTTTATTTACATGTGTTCTTCTATAGCATCTTTCCCACTGTGTCTTCTCATAATTCCTATTCTTCCTTCCCTTTAAGACTTTCTCCAATTTTCCCCTAGAAATCATTCTTCCACTGTACTCCCATAGCATCCTCTAGATGCCTCTATGATGAGATTCAAACTGAACTGTTTGTTTCTGTTTCTGCCCCTTTTCACTAGATTTTTACATGCTCTTGAGGGCAAGAGTCATGGGTCTACATTTCTTCATCCCTGGCATCTAGCGCAGTGTCTGCCATAGAGTAGCCACTCAGTAAATGTTAGGTAAATGAATGAAACCTGCAACTCTCTTCCCACGTAAGAAAATCTTCCTTTCTTCATGTTATTATTTTGACTTTAAATATCTCAAAAATTGATTCAACTCTCCCTTTTAACTTGACACTGTAAATCAAACTAGGACAGTTCCAGAAAGGACAGAAGGCATCTACAAAGGGCCCCTGCCAATACTGATCACTTAACCAACTGAGAAGGGTGCCTGCTTAAGGACAGAGCCATTGCCTTTGCTATTACAGAAATCCAGATGGAAACAGAAGGAGTTATGCAAGCTCAGAATTCATACTAATGACTGTTAATAACACAACAGAAGAATACAATCAAAATTGTCATAGCTACACATAAAATAACAACTTTAATTAGCAAAATTAAACTTCTAATAGCCAAAGCTATATCAAGGTGGCTGAACTCCTTTCAGAGCCAAAGTGACTTGGATAATAGAAACCACATCTGATGTATTTTAAGGTCTTCTGTTACCATATGTGCTCCACTCACAGTGACAGATGGGTATTGATATTTTTTTCTCAACTGCACAAAAGCTAGCTGAAGCATATGCAAAACTCTTAATGGCATTAAAGTTTTGCCAATTAAAAACATGTTCAAGATTTGATACAGTACTTGATACCATGTTTCACAAGTTCCATTCTGAATTTTAAATCATGATTTTTATTACATTGTTTGTTAAGCTAGTGTAACTAAAATAATTATCACGTGGGTCATATTTTTAGCCTTTTTTTTTTTTTTATCATTTTGGCACCTGTCAGACTTAATGATGAAAAAGCAGTAGAGTCATTAAATAGTTACACAAAAAATAAAGTATTAAATTACAAATAATATAGAGGAAAAGAGACCAAGTTGTATGTTGTCATTGCATCTCATATATTACTAAAGATGAGCAGATTGGGGTGAATAAAAGTAGGCCATTAGTATAAAGGTAGCCCTCTCCCAAATGATTTTACAAAATGATTCATTTATTTTAACTCATCATAAAGTTTAGATGATCCAATTCCTATTGGATGGGATGATTTTAAGACGTTGAGGTTTTCTACATTGTCTTAGTTAATCAGTTTTTATTTTATGTTAGTTTTATACCAAGATTTTAAGGAACTTTTAATTTGTTCCTTGCTTCTTGGGCTGGAATGTGGATCAGGTTCTGTCCCGGGATGTTTGAGATCTTGAGAAAGGCAGTTTACCTTTTGTTCATCCTGTTTCTGCATAATCTATCAATGTGAATTTAGGTGAGTCAGTGGATTTTCTCCTAAAAGCAGTGAAAATTTTCAAATGGATTCATTTGCGTATTTCAATGTTTGCTTGTTTTCTCATTAACTTGATTTCATAAACTTCTCTTTACCATGTTGCAACCTCTTTTGTAATGACTCAAAGAAGATATTAGAGGGAAAGAAGAAAAAGAAAAAAGAAAACAAATCAATAAGAACATCTCAAAACGAGTTAGCATTTGATTATTTTTAAATTCCTCCAGAATCAATCAAGGAAATTTAAGGAAGTGATCTTTGGAGTTAATTTAGTTTAACGAAACATGATATCCAAACAGGTTGAACAGTTACCTAAAGCCTCAGAGGAAATCGACAGACCTCAGGATTAGAACTGTCTTTTGACTCCTACAGAGGAAATAGTGCCTTTTCCACTACACTACAGCACATTACACTGCCTGACAGATACGGCTACTCTGCCTTCCAAATAGGAGCAATTACTTTCTGGATCTATATACAATGCCTATCTGTTCCATGGGAGAACATAATTCTGATGATAGGAACCAAAAATCATATAAGCTCAACAATCACAACTATTAAGAAGGGACCATGAACGTCTCCGGTTAGAAAAAGATTCAGCATTTCAGACTAGAACACTGCACTGTTCTCTGGTAGGGCTTGCTAATGCTTAGCATTTATTAGGGGCAGTCAGGTGGCTGCCCTCCAAAATCCCTGTTTACGGCAATGATTAGACATGAGCTGTGGCAGTATTCTTAAAGGACAATAGAGTGAAAAGGGAGAAAAGACAAGTGTTCTCCAGCTTCAGTTCCAGTTTTGCAGGCAATGTAGATGCCGAACCTTGCTCTCTGCTCCCCAGTGCACATCACTGAGTTGGTAAGCTAGAGTTTTTATAGAGATCAAGAGAAATTTTCATTCTGTTCTAGCCACAGAAATGCCGCCAAAATCTGAAAGCCTGAACTCTGCAGGAATGAAAGAACAGTTGGCTTCTGCATCTGAAATAGACTCTGGCAATGGTGTGAGCATGTAGCTAGGTCGCATTTTGCAAAATAGAAGCCATTATCTTTAGCATATCAACCAGACAAAATTAAATTGTAATTACATGGAGACATCCAAAAGCAAACTATTTTGTCTTCAGTTAAATTCAAAGAAGTGTAATAGAGATTACCAACTTGAAAAGAAGTTTAGACAAGCAATAAACGTGGCTAGAAGAAACATGGAATTAGAAATTTAAAAAAAACACCAGTCTGAATTTTAAGGACTGGTAAATAATATTTCAGAAACCAAAGTAATATGTTGTATAGAATTTTTCCAACTTTAAATTACAGGAGAGAGAAGTGAATTTTCTGCAAGTTTCACTGATTTATTAACCAACTTCTTTCATTATCACAGATTTTCATTTACTTTTTAAGAAGCAAATATAAAGATACTTATACTCTTAAAATGTTGCAAAGAGCTCATATGCTGTTTGAAAATTGCTTACCCAAAGAAATAGATTAATGCCACTTTACCCTGCAGTCCTCTTTATTATGGGAATTAGGCCTCTGCTGTGGGAGAAAAATATTTTTAGAATAGATAAAAATCGGGTCAGTCACTGTGGAGACTTTGAAAAAATAGCTTGTATCTATTTAAGATGGCCAAGAAGAAAAGGTAAAGAAAAGTTCATCCCCCAGCACATTTCCCAATAATCAAATCATTCCCAAGGGGAACTTCAGTAGTTTTCTGTTTTACAACCACTTGATTAGATTCTGATCAAAGGAGCTAATAGCTAGTTAACTTTGTAAACCTTAGTTTTAAAATTTTGATCTACCAGACTTGAAAGTGAACTGCAAATGAGTTTTATTAAAATTCCACCTCTTTCAGCAATCTCTGATGAAGTGGTCCTTCTGGCCAAGCTACAAGGGGAATCAGCAATTCCCCTTCAGAGCAACCCTTTGTCCTCCTTTCAGCTCCAAAGATGAGCAACCTGGCTTCTTCCCAAGGTGTGCTGCTACAATAGAATATGGTGGCAAAGGCATTTTCATGAAGCTTCTCCCCAAAGTCCAGTTCGGTATGTCTAACCTATACACAAATGTACAGAAACTGGTTAGGAAAGAGACAGAAATTAAATACCCTTTGAATAAAAAAATTAAAGCAGGCACTATAAAAGAATACAAGAGAAATTTTAAGTATCATGTTATTTATTTTTGGCTAATGCCAACTTTATATCCACAGGAAGAAATTGGAGTCTAATCATTTCCACATGTATTTATTTTGATGAAAATATCACAAATAAGGCAGTGGGTAGAACACACTCTGAAAAGGTACTAACAAGTTTCCGCCTAGTTCAGGTGCCTCTTAGCACTCTCCACCATTAGTAGCCTCTGCCCGGAGTATTAAAAAGCCTTTTAAATTCAACTGTACAAATGAGAAATTTAAATATTAGAATAAGAATTTGAATAATGGAATATTATTTCTATTAAAGAGCTTCAAACTGAAGAATCAATGCCTCCCTTTCTGGCATGTAGTTCACACCTAGACATATACTTAGCATTATCTTGTTAGACCCAGGCACCGTTTGCCCTATACGTAATAACCCTAACCTCCCCTTGACTGACCTTTTATAATCCATATTTTCTTCTCTTCAATCATTTGTTCCTCAGTTTCCATTTGCACTTCCTAGCAAATCCAAGTTACTAAATGCAGCCAGAAGGCCCTGCATTTATTACCTCTACCAGCTCAATCTGAGAGAGTGACAATCTATTATGATCCTTGCACATAAATAGAAAGCTAACATTTGCAAGAGATAAGGCAGCTACCAAAGTTGGCCAATATCCAAGACAGTGAGCAGTTTAGTCAGTAGGAGAAACCTGGGTTCAAGAGTATCCTCCAGGAGTGAGATTTCATACAGGCACCAGAAAGAGGGAAGACGTGTGGTGTGTTTGTCAGTTCACCCTCACTATCAAAGCCTTTCTGAAAATAAACTAAGCATGGGACTAAAAGAAGCTGGCTTTTAATTTTTATTTATTTATTTTTTTTGGTTTTATTTATAAGCTCATCAAATGGCTTAGCTAACAAATGTACCAACTCATTCTCTGGCCTGGATTGGAGTTACATTTGGCCTTGACAAATACTGTCCAGATGTTGGCTAAATTGTGTCTGCTTTCAACAGAAGGTCAATAAACTGAGGAAACTGGTTTTGTGTTTTCTACGAATTTATTGATCCAAATCCTAGTAATGAAAATAAACCACAGTAGGGATAACTGGGCTTGAGATGGAGGAAAAGAGCCAAATATATTTCTCCTGCCGTCTCCAAGGATAATTATAATTTCTCCACAAATTAAATCACATTTTGCAGAGGGACAATGACTGTTAAAGAAGATAAGAGGAAGAAGAAAGTGGTGGTGAAGAAATGAGGGGTAGAAGAAAACCAAAGGAAGGAAGTGTGAGAGACCAAAAAAGGACAGGACAAGGTCAAATTAGGGCATGCTAAATAATGAGTGGATACTCACCCGCAAAGCAACTATACAGAATTTCCAGTGCTTCTCACTCTCCCCTTTGCACATGTACAGGCTTCTTAAGCTACAGGACTACCATGCAACCAAGTAAAGTCCTGTGTGAATGAATGCCTGTGCTCCATTTTCTTAACCCCTATTGAAATAATCAAGGGTTTTTTTCACCTAAGATCCCAGTGCCTAGGATTCTACAGCCAGGTCAATGAGCCAGAGAGACGTAGCGTCACAAGATGTCTCTGGGTATCATGTGGTCATCTTTAAAACTGTCTTAATTCTTTCATATCAACAGGGACTTATTCAATATATGTCATCTTATTATGCCAAATGGCATATAGCAAAGAGAAATGTACCATGATGTAATAACTGGGACACTAAGAGCATCTGATTTGGCTGGCATTTCGTTGTTAAAAATTTATAAAATCTATACAAAAATGAAAATAATATTCAAATTATTTATAGATAATCATACTTTATAATGATTTTCTTAATGTAAAATATATATCATATAAGTTGCCCTAGTCTTAAAGAGATAGTATGTGGAAAAGACAATAAAAGTATTATTTTATGTTTGATTTATTTGAAAATCAGTCTACCACATATTTAATTAGCCTGAACAGAGATTGAAACCAGAAATACATGAATAAAACCTTTCAGCTCAAGTAAAAGAGTCATAAAATGCAAGATTTTACCCATAAAAGTCTTAAAGCCAAGAGATCGCATTCACTGAGGATTGCTTGAAACACATGGCAGCCAATTAGAAATAAGAGAAAAACCACACACTGATAGGAATAAGAAAGAGCTTTTGAAAGAAGAGACCTAAAGAAAAAAAAAAGTATGAAACTATACTCTGTGGTTATTTGTTGTAGAGCAAAATAATCCCAAGAGCCTTAATATTTTCTGAAAGCTTAGCCATATTATAATTAAGCATAATGTTTTCAGTGCATTTTGACAATATTAAAGTATGAAGAAAATATTATCATCAATTAGATAAAAGAAGACATAACATCTTGGAAATATTTTCATTAAAAAGTATTAAAATATACTGTTTATGCTTAAATGGGTGATAATAGTGAGAGAATATGAATGGATATGAAAGAAAAAGAAACAAAAGGCACAATCAATCAGATGTTAGAGGATTATGCAACATCTGATTAGATCAGTGACTTCATGGATGCCTCTTTATTTGTTTCACAGTGCAAAAAATATCCTGATGGGAGCAATCATAGGTACAATATTGTGCATACAAGGCATTCATTAAATTCATCGATGAGGATCAAAAGGAAAAAAAATGAAAGTGGACAGAGAATGCATCTTTATTTTGCTGAAGACATATTATTATACTCTCTGCTATAGAAAGCCTCCTAGTTGGAAACAAGAATAGAGAGAAAAGAGGAAGGAGTTGGGTGAGATGAAGCCAGAGATGTCAAATAGAGACAGGACCCTGCAGAGCCTTGTAGGCACTTTAAGGATATTTAATCTTGATCTTCTAAGCAAGAATCCATCAAAGTGTTTTAAACAGAGGAATGACATGTCTAAATATGTATTTGCAAAAGGCTATTCTGGCAATAGAATAAGAAGGGATGTGGAAGTTTGGGAAAGGGCAGGAACAAGTTGAGAGTTATGGAGGTAATGGAATGGTGATCAAAAAGGATTCAATAATGGGGCATAAGTGCAGAAAGGAGTGAGGAATGATCCTACATTTGGGGGTAGTAAGTGGTGCCTTTTAAGATAGTGGACATGAAGATGAAGTGAAGACCATGAGTCTGGTTTTTGGCATGATGAGTTTAAGGAAGCTTAAAGACATCCCTGAACTAATAATGTAGGCTGTTGGACATACAAGCTTAGAGAATGAGTTGGGGCTAGATATATAAATGTGTTATAATGTGGAACCATAGAAACACTGCTTATAGTTCTGCTTAAGATGACTATTTCACAACTGTATCATAATTCAGGCACACTCAAATAAGGGTGGTGATACTTTAGCCATCTTAGAACTGGTGCAAGCTATTACACAAAGCAATCACAAAATCTTCTGAAATGAAATAAGAATTCACCAGGTGAAATAAAATTTCACCCCGGTAATTTTTAGGTGAAGTTGTAATTTGGCAGGTATAGACCTGTGAGCAAATTATCTTGTAATCTGATGTGGGACTTCATTATCTGTTTGAGCCCAGTCCCATGTACTTATAGTAGAAACTATTGGTTACTGACCCAAGGATTCCTTATCTTTCTTTGTTAATAGGACCAACTTCTCTAATGTGCGTAGGGGAAGGAGACTCCCTTTCCAGTTCTTGTTTGGTCTAAGTCAGTAACTGGCTTAAAAGTGTTATTTTTTTATTCCTAATAAGATTTTCTAGTATGACTCAATAATGAAAAATAAAAACCACCAAACAAGCATAGAATTACATATATTAATGTATATTAATATAAGAAACCCTGCATTTTCAAAGGATAGTATATGTACTTTTCTCTTAGTGTGGAATAAGCAGATGATAAGCTCCATGAAGCAAGAGTGTGTCCATCTTGGTCAATGGTACTCAGTAATCACTGCTTGAGATGTTGACCAAGTGTGATTTCTGCATAAGGATGCTGGGGCTTGTCTTCCCCTTCAGAAAGATATCTGAAGACTTCTGGAAAAGATTTTCTTTTCCTTATGAAGTAGATACCAGTAAAGGGTATCTGCTTTTTTTAATATCTCTGGACAATGCTTTGTCTGTATATGGCACTAATAACTGCTATATCTATTAAGTTCTAGCCTGAAGATGAAAAAGACTCAAAAAGGCAGAGTTAAAAGAGTGACAGAGAACAGAGCTGGAGCCCCAGCTTGGAGTCCCCTATCTCTGTAAGCTGCCCAAGTGAGATAATAAATTTTATTATTCTTCAGGTCAAGTTGAGCTAATATCCTGGTATTTGTAGCCTTAGGCATTCTAACTTACAAACTACCAATTCCACTTGAAAATAACACACCACTGGGAATGACTAACTTTGTGAATAGGTCAGATGACATCCAGTTCATGCAACTTATCCTGAAGTTTTGGAAAGAATATGCTAATATGCTTCAAGGTGTTAAAACCAAGAAGCCACACTAAACTGGAGGTATGAGAACCCTGTGTTTTATCAGACTCATCTTTCATCATTTTTTACACATATTGTTTACAAAGACAGATGAGGGAACTTTCCATTTTTTTGTCCTTCAGGGATTATCAGCATTGGCATCATTATTATAGTTAACCTGTATCATATACATTAGTAGCATGAGGTGGTCAAGGTCCCTATAAATCAAATTGTGTCACAGACCCCATTATAGAGTTTACTTCCCCCTGGGTAGCACAGTAATAGTATTTATCTGCCCTGCCTAGTGAAGGCAAACTTTGAGGATTGATAGATACAAACAAAAGAGGGTTAGCAAAATCAATAACTATGTTTCAAGTGCCATGATTTTTATTAATTTGGAAGTGAAGGAAATTATTTCCAGAAGAGCAGCAGCATTGAGGTCAACACCTTGATAACTATACTTGTAATCCATGGCTATCCCTAGATGCCATCAACCTTTCTATACAGGCCAACATGAATTAAATAGGAAGGCAGCAGAAATTATTATGTACGAAAGATTGATTGTTGTTGTGGGCCCTAACTCCACCCCTCCCTGTATCCATACTCTTTGCCATATAACTTTATAATTGTTACCAGAGATACACAGTCTATTTTCCCACTCTTTGGATTTGGGATGCTCTTGTGACTTGCTTCAGTCAATAGAATGAGGCAGAAATGATGGTGTGCCAACTTTGAATATATTTCTCAAGAGAACATGTTTATTTCTGCTTGCTCTCTCCCTTGGTCCTCTCCATGAAAACATGTCTGTGCTAGCAAACTGGAGGATGAGACACAAGAACAGAGTTGAGTTGCCCAAGTCATCCCAGTTGAGGCTATCGTAGATCAGTAGACAGCCATGTGCCACCCAGACATGTGAGTGATCATAGTCCAAATCGGCAGAGTCACCTAGCTGATTCATATGTTTTCCTGAACCATACCAGCTAACATCAGCATAGAGATATTAAAGATCTTACAGTTGCATTTTCTAAACATATTACCCCCTGTCTTAGGAATCAGGTTGTTAATGGAATAGTGGGGAAGATTCTGGCAGTTGCCATTAAGTTCCATTCTAAACTCTTCTCTGGACTGCACATGGCTGACAACCTATTGATTGTGGCAAATGTATCTCGGTACAATATGTCTATAGCTAAACTCATAATTTTTTCAGTAAACTTGTTTCTCATGCCTTATTCCCTGTCTCAATAAGTGTCACTGCCACCCTTACATCCTTTGCTCAAAGCTTGAAATGGGTGCCCTCTTGAACTCTTTCCTCTCCTTCTACCTTCAAATCTGTAGATCAAAAATCAAGAATCCATTTGCATCTATCTCTCCACATTGGATGCACTAACCTAGTCCAAATAATGTCATCTCATTTGAGATACTATAACAGCCTCTTAACTCACCAACTTATGCAAATCCATTAGAAGGATATGGCCCACCTCTCAAAATGAAAGGCAAAGCTTCAGATATTAGTTCATGAATGACAGGAACCAGAGCAGCTCTGGAGATCCAGGCAGTGGACATAGAGGCAACTTCTCCTTGAGTAGCACAATAATCATATTCATCTGCCCTGCCATTTTTCTTTTTTTTTTTTTT
>VBSM01002121.1:34452626-34501729 GCA_008086735.1 Cheirogaleus medius | reverse complement strand
AAAGAAGAAGAAGAAGACTGCGAAATAAGGCCAAGATAGAAAGTCAGATTCGTTTATCTTGGGTAATATGCTCACCCTTGCCTGTGGAATGCAAGGCAAGTTAACTGACTATCCCACCTAAAAGGAAGTGAAGATGCTGTTAACAAAAGAACAAGAGACTCATATCGCATGGCAAAACAACAATGTCAAAACCTCCGGCATGTCTAATTTCTCTCAAATCTTCATATTTTAATTGTCAGAATATCTGTTAACCAGTATTTTTACCTTTATCACAGAAACCTGGTACTTCAAGGAAACTGCAAATTGGTATTACAATTCAACATCTCCTAATATCATTTTCTAACCTTATCTTTAAGCAGTATCAGTATCTTGACTGCAGAAGAAAGTCTTCCTGAATTAAGGTCATATAATCACTGTTTTCTAATAATTAGGCATTCTAGGACTAAAGTTTCTTTTTTTTTTTCCTTCACCTCCACCCCTACTCCCATAATTTACCTAATGAGAAGCTTTCTCTCCACATACCATGGATTGTTAGCTTCCCATCCTGGAATATCAAATGCAGTCTTACTCAGAAGAATCTGATAACCAGTTATCAACATCCCACATTCTCTATGCAGGCCTATGTTACCTACTTCTGTTATGTGCAAAGAAAATGTATTGCAAGAAATGAAAACACAGTTCAAAAGTAGCTCAGATAAAAATGTGGCAGATGTGCGCGGATGTAGGTATTAGAGGAAGGGAGGATATTGTAAGGATAGATACAATCTTTCTCATGGAAATACTGAGATTTCAGGAAGTGAGCTGCAAGGTGCCCAGTGGACTTCAGCTTCAAGAATTCATACACTCTTGTGCTTATCTAATTTATCTCAGGTGTTCCACACATGTGCACTAATTTCATCTGCTATCAAATGAAGCAGTTCTTGATGTCCCTTTCCAAATTTTTTAAAGAGAAATTTGTCCCCTGGTTTTTTGTTTTACTTCTGATTTGTGTTTACGTCCAAGGTGTTAGACAATCTATATAGATGGACCACTTAAGGCCAGTATCTATACCTAATTTAGTCAGCAGCATGTAGGCTAGAAGTAGAAACTCTTCATAAAGCTTTAAGATGTGCAGTTATGGTAGATACTGTTGATTGCCTTCTCAATAGCCATTTACTTCCTTTCCTTGCTAACAGAATACATGTGCCCCAAACAGTGAATTTTGCTTGAACTAAGTCAATCACAATGTACTTCAACAGTAGCTGGCTTGGGTGTGTGATCCAATTCTGCCTAATAAGATGTAAAGGAAAGTCTGCTAAGAAGACTCTGGGGAATACTTTCTTCTGTGATATAAAGAGATCCAAAGAAAAAATTATCTACCTGTTCTTTCACTAGATGTTTCTCAGAACTGCAAGATCTATGGCTATAAAGAGACAAGTCTGAGGACTAAAGTGATACTCTGATCTTTTATGATATTTCGATTTACTGATTTAATCTGCAAGTGTTCTACCAGGACATGTGTTATATGGGGCAATAATCCCTACATTAAACTACTTTTACTTGAATATTATTACTTATAGTCAAAATAATCTGTTACAGCAGTATTTCTGTTTTCTAGGAGCATGGGTAGGAATGGTACACCAAGATATTTCTAATATAGAAGGATAAAATATAGTGCTTAGCTGTATGTCTACCTAATTATCCACTCAGTTATGATTATTTCAACCTGTTTGGAGATGTACACATGCCAACATTTTGGATTCTTTAAGAGGGACCCCTGAGTGATTAAAACATTTATTAAGTTGGAAATCTTCAAAGAAACCATTAAATATAATTATTAATGTGTTCAAAAAAATTAATCCTTACTCCTACCTTAATTTTCTAACTTGTTTCCCTTATAACTATTAACATAAGTGAAGGATATATATTGAATGTGAGCTCCTATAAAATCTAAATATTAGATATAGACGAATTCTGCTATTGATTTTCTTATTTTATCCAATGGACTTCGAGGGTCACCTGTATTTTGTGTGAAGATTCTGAATGCTTGTGGAAATCAGAGTCATTGCTTGCTTAAGAGATAATTCTTGTGGAAATAGGGAAAGGTTATCACGTCCTCCTCAAATGCTCCTCTTCTTCAAGACAATATCCTCATGCTAATACTGGAGTTGTTATAGTAATTTTTAAATTATATAAAATATTTAAGTGTGAAAATAAGAAAACACTCATTGCTTTTCTCATCTTATAAATGGAGAAAATGACACTAAAATATAGTAACTTTCCTAAAGTCATACAAGTAGATTTAATTTCTAGACTTTCTTTATCTTTTAATGTTTTGCAATGAATATTTTCTTAAGTGCTGTCATAGATAATTACAGATCATTCCCATTAGTTTTTATTGTTCTTTTGTCAGAATTAGCAGGATTACAAATATATTTTAATCCTCTAATTTTTATTTATTTTTGCCAATTAGCTCATTCTTCTTCCTACTTCCCTACTCCCACATATTGCTACTTGACTAGAGAGACAGTATCTTTTTAACTTACATAAATTTATCTTTAAAAGGAAATTTTTTAACCAAATTTGTTTTCTGCCGAAACAGGGTTATTGCCACCACTTAGCTTATTTATTTAGAACCAGATACATATATGGAATGGATGAGTGAAAACAAGTGCCCTGAGATAAAAGTCCACTTTTGTAATTTGACTAAATTTTTACTAATATAGACAGCTCCACTTCCCACTGCTAATAAAATAGAAAGCTTAGTAAAAATACAATATAAAAAATGTTGCTTTTTAATATAACTAATGAAAAACAAATAAATAAGTGTAACTCAAAGAAAGGTCTATAACTGGATCCTTGGTATATAGAATAAAGCATTGAAGAATTACTGTGTCTGTGGAAAAGGGAATTAGAAATTTTCACCCAGTAGCCTCGGATGACCCAGATAAGCTTGCAAATTGCCTAGAAACATGGGTGGGGAAAATATTACTTATAAGAAATTAACACAGCAGATCAGTAGTACACATGAATATGAGATCCAAATTTATTATATCTGCTTGATTCAGCTTGACAAAGATTGCTACATATCTACCAAATATCCATTTTCCCTTATTCCTTGTGAAGAGAATGCTTATAATATTGGGGTTGGGAGTGTGCCTAATTAATATACTATGAATATTACAGGTTACCTTGCATCTGATAAGTTCTCATCACTCATACTTATCACTTATAACTTATCACCTGTTAACTTATCACTTGTTAAGTTCTATCTAATTATTTACAGTCAGATGTCTCGGAAGGCTTCTTAAATGGCAGGTAAATCCATTTTTTCCCTTTCACTTTCTCCTGCATCCTCTCTTGAGAAAGGATGTCATAGTTTGACCTCTAAGAGACAAAGAATGTAAGCTGTGTATTAAAGCTGGTGAAGTAGAGAGAAAATGAGACTGAGTCCCTGAGGACTCAAGATGTACAGCAGGCATAGACTGCCTACTTACAAACTAATTTTTATGTCTAGGGTCCCTATTAATAGCCACAAAATCAGTTCCCAATTATTTTTATTGGATTACCAACCTGAAAAATTTACATAAAAATTATTCTAAGACCTTTGTCAAAAACAAAATAAAACTGCCTTATAGGAAAGCATTGACTACCCTGGACACAAAGCATTTCCATGTGTATACACATACACAGCATTGAAGGTCTACAGTCTACTAGGAGAGAGGTCAGGAGGCAAAACAAATAGGATATTTAACACTACAAGATCTGAAACTTATACAACAGTGAAAATCTATAAAATTTAAAAAATTTTAACCACTATAGAGGTTAAAAACAGTCAGAAGCCATAGTGGAAGAAAACAGCATTATCTAAAACCAAAGGGCTTAAAATTCAACCAAGAGAATCTTGAAATGAAAAATTTAGTCACTGAAATAAACACACACACACACACACACAAACACAAAACAGGAGAGAGGTTAAACAAGAAATTAATCAAAGCTAAAGCTAGACCTAGGAAAGCATATGGTATGTAGCACAATGCAATAAAAATTGGAAATATGACAGAATTGTTAGGAGAAATAGAAGATAAAAAAAACAAGTAAAAACATATATTCATTGAATTTTCAGAAAAATAAAAAATTTAAGAGAATTACGGAGAGGCAACATTTAAAGAAATTTTTGTTCAGAATGTTCTAGAATTAAAGCAAGACTGAGTGCTCAAAAAAGAAGCAACATGAGTACAAAGTAGAAAAAATAAAACAAATACCTGGATAATTGTGTCGTGAAACAGCAGAACTTCAAAGACAAAAATAAAGATATTAAAAGCACTCAGAAAAAATTCAGAACACCTAAATAGAAAATCTTGGAATATCTTCAAAGTGCTGAGGAAAATAATGGTCAGTGTGCAATCCATTATTTAAACAACTATTCAAGAGAAAGGAGACATTTTAAAAACACATTTACATATAGACTAAGAGATTTTACTATTCACAAACTCTTGATGGAATAAGAAATTTAGAAAGGAGAGAATAGAAACTAGCAGGATGACAGGGTGCAAGAAGCAAGGTAAGCAAGAAATTGACAAACATGTTGGTATATCTAAATAGACATTGGAGGCAAATACTACTACTAATAATGACTGCTTTGGTAACATGGTATAGAACATGAAGATGCAAGATCAGAGATCATGTTAAGTATTTTCAATTGCTTGGGAATAATCTAGTGATCAGAAATTTGGAATTTTAAAAGTCAAATATAATCACTTACAAACTTAAGGGTAGCCACAAAAAATAGAAGCATAGTAGCATAATATCTAGCTTCTAAAACAATAGAGAAAAAAATAAGACACAAAAAAATCTAATTCAATAAAAGGCAAGAGAGAAGGATAAAAGAAGCAGAAAAAATTAACAGCATGACAATATAAAAAAATCATAAAATAAGACAAAATGGTAGAAATATTTCAAATACATTCATAAGCATAATAAATATTAATGGATTAAGCTTCTCTGTTAACAGAGATTCTCAGCTTGAATAAAAATAATATTAATATTAAGGTATATTCATTTTATAATAGACATAAAATAAATGACAAAAATAAGAGTAAAGAGCCAAGAAAGAGATATAGCAGGGGAATAGTATTTAGGAGAAAGATGATGTGACATTAATAATATTGGAGAAAAATAGGCTTTACCATAAAAAATATCTTGAATATGAAAGTGTCATTACTTAATAATAACAGGAACAATTCACCTGAAACATATATCAATCCTGAACTTTATGAAACTTATATCATAATTACAAAATGTAGAAAATACTGACAATATTTTTAAAACAATTTTTAAAAGTTGACAGCTATGGTTTGAGATATCATCATGTTAGAGAACTGACATGTCTGGGGAAAAAATGAGGGAAATAAGAGTGGGAAGAATACAAAGAGCCTTCAATTCTAGTTTGAATTTTTATTTTATAAAAAATGGTCAGAAGCAATAAGGAAAATGTTAATTTTTTAAATCTGGGATGAGATACATGTGTATGTGTAATATTGTTCTCCGTACTTTTCTATGTGATTGAAATATTTTATAATAGAAAAGAAAAATGGTATTCAAAATATAATGAAGCTCTAAATCTTATTTTCAATATAACCATCTGAATTGAATTTTTGGTCTTATTTTTGAAACAATTATAAGAAAAGATACTCCATATTATAAAATAGCCTAGTATTCATCTTCCTATGTTTCATCCTTTTTCTTATACTTTCTTAGAAACATAAGAATATAGCTTGCTACCTTTCCTTAAAACTTCAAAAATTTTTGTTCTTTTCTTCTCTCCCTTTTTCCTTCCCTCCTCCTGCCTTTTTCCTCCCATCATTTCTTCCTTCCTCCTTTGTTTCTTTCTGTCTTTCCTTCCTTACTTCCCTGTTTCACAGGAATTATAATAATCACAACTTCTAATCTTTCCCTAATTCTTTTCATAATTTCTGTGGTACCCAAAGTGCAAGAAACCCAGGTAAATTTGAATTTCAGATAAACAAAAAATAATATAAGTATGTCCCACATATTTCATAGGATATACTTACAATAAAAAGTTACTTGTTTTTTATCTGAAATTCAAATTAACTGAAAGTACTATGTTTTTGTCTCAGAATTCTGACAACCCTTCTGAAGTCTCTTTATCATAATTGCAGTTTAATTAAATAAATCATCTACCTTACAAATAATCTCTAATTCTCAAATATGCATACAGGATAGATCTGATAAAAAGTCTTCTCTTCTTAAATCTGATGAGCAAGTCTATCAAGGATAGATACTATCAATCTATTTATCAAGGATACTAATATCTATCAAGGATGCAACCTTGACTGGTTCAGGCACATTAATTAGTTCTTAAATACAAGATTCTCAGAACTAGTTTTAGACCCTGGTACTTTTGTCTGAAGCAAGTTCTACAGACAGCCAAATTTTACTTTTTGGTCTTTGCAAATGAATTAATTATTTGGCTTTTTCTCTATCTGGGCTTCAAATTACTTCTAAATGCATATTTCTTCCTTGTATGTTATATTTTTGTTTTTCTGTTTCTTTCTCTTAGAAAAAAACATCAGCTGGCAGATTGTCTTTATAATGCACCACGGTTCCCTTTTGTTTCAATTGGGTTCTTTTCAGAACGTGATCTTCTGAAGGTTCCTCTATCTTCCTAGCCTAATTATCTCCTTAACTAGTTCTCTTATGGAGATCCTGGGTTACTGAGCATGATGGAGAAGAAATATCACAGAAAAATTTGAGTAAGTGCAATCAAGTAAGGGATTGTTACCAGCTGATTAAATGAACAAAGGAAAGAATGATCCAAAGAGCAGGCATTCATAATAATTGTCATTTGAAGTATTAACAATTTGCAAAGAAAATGATAGCAATCATCTAAATCGTTAAACTGAAAATAAAGATTAGCTTTGTGGTTCTGTATCTCCCTTTCCAAGTGAATTCTTTCACAGTATTTCCATAGAGATGCCTTCAAATGTGCCTTTCTTATAGAGTACCCTGATTTCTTGTGATTTAAGAAAAATAGAAATCGCTATGATATCAGAATGGTGGTTCCTTGTATGCCTCCTCCCCTTTAAAATTTCCTTTCCTTTTTGCAATAAATAAATGCTATGATCTGAATATTTGTGTCCCTCCCCAAAATCGTATGTTGAAATCTTAACCCCAAGATGAGGTGGGGTCTTTGGAAGGTGATCAGGTCATAGAGTGGAGCTCTCATGATTTGGATTAGTGTTCTTACAAAAGAGACCATAGGAAATGAGTTCACCCTTTCCACATACAAAGACACAGAGAGAAGGTGTTGTCTATGAATCATATAGTGGGCTCTCACCAGACACCAAATCTGCCAGTACCTGATTTTGGACTTCCCAGCCTGCAAAACTATGAAAAATAAATTTCTGTTATTTATAAACTATCCAGTTTATGATGTTTTATTATAGTAGCTTGAATGAACTAAGACACCTAATAAAATGATAAATCTGTTACAAAACATTTATTTTCCAACTGGTTTTTGTTTATATAGTCTAAACAATCTGAAATAAGAACCATATGGTATTTGTTATTTCCTATGATGTTTGTTTTCCCTTTTGCCTTTACAAATTCCTAAAACTTATTGTAACATCAAATATATTCATAAATAAATTAAAAGAAAGAAAGAAAAGCAAATATAAAAAGCAAGCAGCCATATATATTATATATAAAATAAAATTTTTATAAAGTCCCATATAGTCTGTTTGGATTTTTTTTTTAATATATAGAAAACATATTCCATTTCCATTAAATACTCCATCACATTTTCTCAATAGTTTCCTAATACTGTATTATCTTTTAAAAATGAAAGCTCGACTTTTAAAAAAACTATCCTTTGAAACTCTGAGCTTTTATCTATAAAATAGAATTTGTGGTGAGAGAGAGGCAACTAAGGCTGAGCTGTGATGGAGTGTCTATGAAAAAGAGTATGTTCTTGTCAGTGTAACTAATTCTACTGAGAACTAGAGGACAGTCACAATGTGAAACTATGTTTTACAACTCCAGGGATAAAAATCAGTGAAAGGAAAGGTGAAAATGATGAAAGTCAATGTGGTGACACTGTTAAAGATTTACCTCAATGTGCCTTTGTTGGTTAGAACTCACTGTGCTGCCTGCAAGAGGGAAAAAAAAATTGATTCACTTTATTGCACTCATCTGTCATAGATAATACCCTGCACAAAAAGGTGGAAGGAAGTGGTGAACTTATAATCAGTCTGTATACACATACAATAGGAAGGCAGTCTGGAAACCCAGCAGGCCTGGGAAATGAGTGGCTGTCATAAAGAGGACAGTGACACTCTACTGAGATCAGTGAGCATGAAGCTCCAAAGAGAGGGGACAGCCAACTTGATCTTTCTTTGTGTGCACACTGTTAGGTGTGCTACATGCACCTTCAGACTTGGTGGGATGTCACAATCAATTGCTAGACAAATGCAACCCACCCTGCCACCAATAGGAGGAGGTGAACTTGTTGTAGCCTTTTAAAGCATTCCACAGAGAATACATTCCTCCTGTAATAATGATGGATGGAGCCTGCCTCTGTCTGACCAACAGGGTATGTTCCAAAGCTGCTGAGATCAATGCCTGTGTGTCAAATACAACTGTTAAAAGCAAAGTATCCAGCAATTTTTTTAAAAGACTAATTTAGTTAGGCAATGCCTATAACTTTGTAGCTATCACCACAATAAATGGACCAGAATGTGTTTATTATAAATTTCCCTTGCTTTATCATATTCTTATGATTCAGAAAGCAGTGATTTTTCCCCCCTCCAAACTCTATAGATTGAGCATACACTTACTCTTATGGCTATGTTTAGAAGTTTAACTTTCAGACAGTAATATCTAACAATGCTAATGCATTGTCTGGTAAATGAAGTAGTGCTAAGTTTTTAATCTTTGAATATTTTCTTTCCTTCTGGTTCATCAACTTTTCAAGTTGATGGCTGGTGCAGAGTCAAATTTTTGATAAGAGAATACTTGTGGCTTGTAGACATGGATTAGAAAGCTATTCTGAGCATAAAGTAGAGCCATTCTTTGACCGGAATAAGAGAAAAGAAATAAAAAGGTGGCGAGGGTGAATGGTTTCTCTTTACCCCTTGGATCTCTCATTGTCCATCTGACAAATCATATTTTCAGACTCTTAGTCTGTTTGAGCTGCTATAACAAAATACCTTAGACTGGGTAATTTATAAAGAACAGAAATTTATTGCTTCTAGTTCTGGAGGTTGAGAAGTCCAAGATCAAGTTCCCGGCAGATTCAGTATTTGGTGAGGGCCTATTCCTCATAGATGGCACCTTCTTGCTGCATCCTCACATAGTGGAAGAGGTGAACACACCCCTTGGGCCTCTTTTATAAGAGCACTAATCCCATTTATGAGGGCTCTGCCCTCATGGTCTAATTACCTCCTAACAGCTCCACCTTAATACTATTGCATTGGGGATTAGATTGCAATATATGAACATGGGAGAGGGAAGCGACAAACATTCAGACCATAGCACAGCCTGTTCCCTAATACTCATGCACATGTCACTTAGCACTCCCCTGTAAATCCCTACTTACTCCACTTTGCACCAATCTGGGACCCTCAGGCACCATGCCATCCTCCGTAGAGCCTCCATTCATGTTTCATTCTCTTCATATTTTTTTTATAAATACACAGAACAAAAGGTGTGTATCTGAAGTATTTTTAAAGAAAGGAATGGTGACCTCCTCTCTTTGAATTGCTGTCATCTTCTCCACCATAGAAACATCTTGCTCTACTCCATGTCTTTTTGAGTAGAGATTTACTTCATCTCCCTTGGATGTTTTTCCCAATGAAATGATGAATTCCTCTCTGCGATGGCCCACCATCATTGACAAACCACTGTTAAGATATCTTGTCATAATTATTGAGGGGAAATACCTGATTTTTTCAGAACTGTACACTCTATTCCTTATGCAAGCCATTTAAAAATGTTTCAGCCTATATCTTACCAGAAAAATTGACCATCTCATGCACTAAATATTTCTTGACCTTCATGTAGTGCAAAGCAACCAAAAGAGTGCCTGAATTTACAATCACACAAAACAAGATGACAAATTAGATATAATTTTCTTCTTTTTGTTTTTGAGGAAAATGTTAAAAATTCTACAAGGAAGGTGTTTGGGGAATGCTGTTGTCAGAGAAGTGGCAGAGGATACATTTATCCAACCTATCATCAGGATAGGGCTCCTTAGAGAGGCTGGCGCAGAGTCAAGTTTTTGATAAGGGAATACATGTGGCTTTGTAGACAAGGATTAGAAAGCTATTCTGAGCATAAAGTAGAGCCATTCTTTGACAGGAATAAGAGAAAAGAAATAAAAAGGTGGCGAGGGTGAATGGTTTCTCTTTACCCCTTGGATCTCTCATTGTCCATCTGACAAATCATATCTATCCTAGTTTCCAAAACTCTCCTCAAGGCTTAGGAAAACAACTGACATCAACTCACATTATTGTATCTGTCACACAATGAGTCTCCTCTATTCTCCCAGATTGTATCTTACAGTTTGTGCAAAAGTTCATTTAAATTGTGAACCAACTGGCTGGAGGACACGTATATTTCGTATCGCATGAGCATACAACAACATGTTAAGTCATGTGCACACGTGGTCTCTGGGAAAGGCAGGGCTTATATACAACACACTGAAGTTTTAGTTCTGTTTCTGATATTTTCTGATGATGTCAGTTTTTGGCAAGTTACTTATTCACTCTATGTCTAAATTTCTCATCTGTAAAATAAAGGTAATTAAGTTTATGTCAAGAATGTTGTGAGGATTAAATGAGATCATATTTGTGCAGCCCTTAACACACTGTTTGCCACGTAGTTAGCTCTCAGTAGGTAGTATTTTTTATTATTGTTTTTCTAGTTAAGATGACAATTCTCATCTCTAAATGGACTTGATTATGAATTATCAGTATAGGAAATATAACAGTAGGTTCATATTTTGAACACCAATTATCCATTTCTCTATTTCTTACTGGAAAGGGAGAAGTCCAGGATATACAGTCTGAATATGTGGAAGAAGGTACAGAAATCATCTAGATTATGTGGAAATAGGTATGGAAGTCATCTAATATTGTTAGATTTTTAACATGTCCAGTGAGTTCCCTGATAATTTTATTATTATAAATCTGGAACTAGAACTCTGATTATTTAGTAAGCACCCATTAAATAACAGTACTTCTATTTCAAGAAAGAGTTTTTAAAAGTTATTTTGATTTAATAAATTGAACTTTCTTATCTTTTATGCTGTGTGCATCTTATTGGTGATCATTCCTTAGGATCTTATTTCCCAGATGCTTTGGGATCAGCCCTCGACCAGGAAATAATTATTAGTGCTCAGTGAAGTTTGATATAGAAAGAATATTTGGATAGTTTGTGCTTCATTAATACAAGTTTGGTTTGTTAAATCCCTAAGTATTGCTTTACAAGTCTTCAGATTAAAAATTAATTACAATTATCAACAAATATAAAAAGTCAAGGAAATAATGAAAGCCCATCTGTCTGTTTGGCTTTGGAATGCATAGCACAATGGCAGCAACTGAAAACTACCATCTTTTACAGTGAGCTCTAAAAGTAATCTACCCTATATAATCATTCTTACTTCTTTTATACAAAACAAACTAAATTATTTCTTAAAAACAAATGAGCTTTTCATCTATTCATAAAATGTATTATCTCTTAAACAGAAACTGGTCATGTGGACCACAGAAACTCACTGGCATAGACATTTTCAAGGTGGTTGATTATTGTTCAATCCCTATTTGGAGATATTTTGTACACAAAGACAAGAAAAAGCCTTTACAAAAGTTACTTCTACTGTTATTAAAATTTTAAGACATTTTGACTTCATGTAAGCCATTATACATAAGTTTCCATGGGTGGAAAAAATATGCTACAGTATATCATTTACATGAGATTAATTACAATTATATTTAAAATGGTCATTTGTCAACATAGAGAGATAAAATATTTATTAACCTGTTGTTTTCAAACATGTTTTATCTCTAGGTATCATATTCATGCATCTGTCAAACATATAACTACCATAAATATTTATTTTGCCTTTAAATAAAACTAAATAATAAATACTATAAAGATATAACAGAAGAAATAACTCCTTTACAAAGAAAAAATTTTTCACATCAGTAGTTAAATGGATTTTGTGTTTATTCCCAAGTTATTCTGCCCCCAAAAGAAATCTTCTGAATATTAAAGAGATGTAATTAATGAAAAAGGAAACTAGTAAAAATGTCAGAAACATTTATTATTGGCTTGTATATATTCTAAATGCCTCTACTAGAATGCAAATGAACCTTCAAAATTAGATTATTAAGTTCAAAAAAAGATTGTCCTCATAGTTATAGAAAAAAAAAATCACTGGTTGCTAATACCTAGAATTCTAATTCTAATTTGAAAGATGTTGGCTTAATTTTTAAAGTAATTTAAATATTGATCAGGTTAACAGTCAATTGGCTAAATATAATTTTATGTGCATCAAATATAGGTTTTTTAACTCATAAATTACAAGGAGTAACACCTAAGTTGAAGTTTAAAAAACTAAATGGTATAATCTTAAAGAACTAGTAAAAAAACTAAAAGAATGGCCAGAAGGTAAATTAGTCACCTTGAAAGCTCCTCCTGCAAAATGTAAGGAGAGCTTAGTTAAATCAAAACAAATGCAGTTTTTAATAAGTTGCTAAATTTGCTAAACATAATAGAAATTTCTAAAATGAGAAAAAGTAGCTAGCTGAAATGAGAGAAGATATCAGTAAACAGTAGAGGTAAATGGAGCAGGGAATTTTAAAGGAAATTTACCTAGAGGCAGATGCCTTCATGAACACTACCATCAAGGGACTATGCCTTAGGGCACCGGAAAGATTGGAGTAGAACTTGAAACTCTTGCATTAATCATAAATTTATTAAAGGGAGCTAAGTGGTCCCACATTAATACTGAGCCTAGATATTGCAAAATGCAAAACTTATATAAAGTAAAAGTTTTCTCAGAGCCAGGCTCACGCCTGTAATCCTAGCACTCTGGGAGGCTGAGGCAGGCAGATTGTTTGAGCTCAGGAGTTTGAGACCAGACTGAGCAAGAGTGAGACCCTGTCTCTACTATAAATAGAAAGAAATAAGCCAAACAACTAAAAATAGAAAAAATTAGCTGGGCACAGTGGCGCATGCCTGTAGTTCCAGCTACCCAGGAGGCTGAGGCAGGAGGATCGTTTGAGTCCAGGAGTTTGAGGTTGCTGTGAGCTAGGCTGACACCACAGCACTCTAGCCCAGGCAACAGAGTGAGACTCTGTCTCAAAAAAAAAAAAAAAAAAAAAAAAAAGTTTTCTTATTCATACCCTCAGAATTCTTGCAGATTAGGTTCATTAAGATATGAGTCCACAGTGAAAATTCAATAAGCAAATAGAAATAAGCCTCCATAAGTGAGAGTCAACAGAAATGAAGATAAATCTAATTAAGCTATCAATTTATTCAGAATCCAGAATTATCAGCCATGAAACATAAATTTCTTGTATGTGAAAAATTTAAAGAAATAAAAATATAGAATTTAAAAGGAGAAAGAAAAAAGATAGTATAAAAATTGTCAAAGAAATTTTAAAAATAGAACTTTTAGAAATGACAAATATAATATTTAAGATTAAAAACTCCCTACATGGACTAAATAACAGATTAGACATGGCTCAAGAGATAATTAGTGAACTGGCAGAGAAAGCTATAGAAAGTAACACAAAAAGCAGAAGAAGGAGAGAAAAAATATGAGAAAGAGGTCAAGGGACACAAAGTGTAGAATAAGAAAGTATAAATTACACATAATCATATTGCTAGATAAAGAGATTTAAATTATTGCATGAGATGCAATGGCTAGACATTTTTAGAGCTTATCAGAGACATGTAGTAATGCATATGGAAAGCACAGCAAATATCAAGAAGGATAATTTAGCATTTAAAAAAATCCATGAATTATAGTGAAACTAAAGACACAGAAAAGATCTTAAGGGAAGAAAGAGATAAATGACAAATCACCTACTAAAAAAATGACTATTAAATTAATAACAAACATCTCAAAAAGCAACAATAGAGGCTAAAAACAGTGTAATAATATCAAAATGATGATAGTAAATAACTGTCAAACTAGAAGTGAATGATCACAAAATTTTTCAGTTATGATTCTGAAATATATGCATTTTCTTATTTTAAAAAATGAAAAAAAATTTACCATAATAAAATATTACTGAGGGAATTTCTAAAGGCTGTACTTCAGGAAAATTGAAAATGATATCAGAACGAAGTCTAAGATTAAAGAAAGAATTGTGAATGAAGAAATAGATAAATATAGGTAAATTTAAGGAAATATGTATAGAATTATTACGGTAATGATAGTGTTTAATTCCGGAAGTTAAAATTAAAATGGAATTAAAATTATTAAAACTACCTGAAAAAATAGAAAGTTTTAATAGTTCTGTAATCATTAAAGAAACGTATTTATTAGGTGAAAATTCTACCACAAAGGCAGCCCCAGGCCACTAGTCTTTTACAAGTAAAGTCTACTAAACTTTCAAAGAACAATAATTTTACATACATTTTCCCCAAAAAGTATATTTTAAAAACCCCACAACTTTCATCTTGTCTACGACATAAAACAATAAAAGGAGAAGATAAAGAATAAAAAAGTCACATTCATGAACATAGATTAAAAATTTTACAAGGGAGTTCTCTTTGGCAAGTGATCATCCCACTATAGGTGCCTTCCTGATGCTCTGTCTGTGGGCCACAAACCATGTGATCTAAAGCCACTAACCACAAAGGCAGCTCATGCACAAACAGCATTTTCCAAAAGGAAAGGAACATAATAGAAGAAGAGAGCAGCTGCATGTAAGTTTCATCAGCGAAGTGAATTAATTTAGTATATTTGAAAATTTCAGAGACAGAACAAAGATGGATGACTATATCCTCCAAGCAAAAATTAAGCAAAGAAACAATAGACCTATACAGAACTCTAGAACAAATGGGCCTAACATATATTACAGAACATTCTACCCAAACCCACTGAATATATGTTCTTCTCATCAGCTCATACAATATTCTGGAAGATTGATCACATCCTAGGTCACAAAACATGTCTCAACAAATTTTCAAAAATAGAAATTATACCATATATCCTCTCAGACCACAGTGGAATAAAATTAGAAATCAATTCCAACATAAAACCTCAACTCTACACAAAGTCATAGAAATTAAACAACCTACTGCTGAATAGTTATTGGGTCAAGGAGGAAATTAAGATGGAAATCAAAAGATTCTTCAAACTAAATGACAGAGGGGACACAAGTTATCAGAATCCGTGAGATTCAGAAAAGCAGTCATAAGTGGAAAATTCATAGCCATAAATGCCTGCATCTAAAAGACAGAAAGATCAAAAATCAATAATTTAACAAATCATCTCAAGCAATTGGTAAAGGAAGATCAAACTAATCCTAACCCCAGCAGAAGAAAAGAAATAACTAAAGTCAGAGCAGAACTAAATGAAATTGATAACAAAAGAATTATACAGAATATTAATGAAACAAAAAGTTGGTTCTTCGAAAAGATGAACAAAATTGGCAAGCTTCTTGCCAGATTAACCAGAAAAAGAAAAAAAAAAAGGACCCTAATAAGCTCAATCAGAAATGAAAAAGGAGCTATTACAACTCCTTTGTATACATGGAAATACAAAATATCATCTTCGGATGCTATAAAAAATTTTTATGTGCATAAACTTGAAAATGTTGAGGAAATGGACAAATTTTTGGAAAAACACAACCTCCCTAGGCTCAATCAGGAAGAAATAGAACTCCTGAACAGACCAATATCAAGTACCAAAATTGAAGCAGCAATAAAAAAATCCCCCAACAAAAAAGTCCCAAATCAGATGGTTTCATAGCCAAATTTTACCAGAACTACAAACATACAAGGGGGGAAAGAATCTCTATTCAATAGATGATGCTGTGAAAATTGGATAGCCCCATATAGAAGACTGAAACAGGATCTGCAGCTCTGACCACTCACAAAGATTAATTCACAATGGATAACAGACTTAAATCTAAAGCATGAAACTATAAAAATTCTAGAACAGTTTGGAAAAACTCTTATAGATATTGGCCTAGGCAAAGAATTTATGAGGAAGACCCTTAAAGCAATCACAGCAACAACAAAAATAAATACATGGGACTTGATCAATTTAAAAAGCTTCTTCACAGCCAAGGGAACAATCAATAGAGCAGATAGACAACCTATTTGCATGATATACATCCAATAAAAGGCTAATAAGCAGAATCTACAAAGAACTCCAACAAATCAGCAAGAAAACATCAAACACCCCATTAAAAAGTAGACAAAAGACATGAACAGAAGCTTTTTAAAAGAAGATAAACTAATGGCCAATAAACATGAAAAAATGCTAAATATCTCTAATCATCAGGGAAATGCAAATCAAAACCACAATGAGATATCACCTAACCCCAGTGAGAATGGCTTTTTTCAAAAAGTCCCAAAACAACAGATGCTGGCATGGATGTGGAGAGAAAGGAATCCTTATACACTGTTAGTGGGACTGAAAACTAGTTCAATCTCTATGGAAAGAAGTATGGAGATACCTTAAAAACTAAAAGTAGGCTTACCATTTGATTCAGCAATCTCACTACTGGGTATTTACTGAAAGGAAAAAAAAGTCATTTTATAAAAAAAAAAACCACTTGCATTGGAATATTTATAGCAGCACAATTCACAATTGCAAAGTTAAGGAGTAATTTGGAGATTTTTTTTTATTAAACAGCCCCATTACCTTTTCATAAAGGTAGAAGGATTGACTGCATAAAATATTTCTATTATTACTAGTTGCTGGCATCTAGAAAGGCCCCATTGTAAGATAAATTCCATAAAACTTTGGAAGAACACAAACATTACTTTAGAAGATATCTGCAAATAGTCAAATGAAATAACTAAACCAATCATCCATTAATTACAAAGAGTCAAAGTTCATTATCACATGCAGCAGTGATTCACAGTATCTCAGCTTCTGGGAATGACTCCAGAAGAACACATCAGTAATACTGTGAAAAATATATACACAACAAAACAACACACAAATACAAATAAAATGAGGTACCTTTCAGCTACATTTTGTGCTGCTCGTATTTTGCAACCTTAGGTCTCTTCTTATAGTATAATCTTTAGACTTTAGTAAATCAATCTTTTATTTCTTCGTTATGAAAATCACCACAAACTAAGCATTTCTCTCTTACCAAACGCTAAAGCCAGCTTCCTTTATTTTGATTCTGTCTTTGTACTTTTTCTTCTCTTTATTATGTAGACAGTAATACTCTATAGCAGCCTCTTCCTCAACTTTTGAATGATTGAGCCTCTGGGTGAAAGAGTTGTCCTCTGCTGCCAGATCCACTCCGATTAAGAATCTTGGTGTCTTTAATGAGCAAGATTCCTTGTAATATGAATGAAACAGAAATACTATAATGTAACCAATAAGGGATATCTTACGCTATGTAGACGTTGAGATTGGACTGGAGAGAGAACAGAGTAGAGCAAGAGAACTTGGGAAAGATGTCATATTTTACCGCAGTACACAAAATTATCTTTCACAAGAAGTTATTCTTAGGGTACAAGATATCTCAGAAAAGGTATAAAACAAGGAGAAAACATAATAAAAAAACAGAGTCAATTAAGCAAGAGTTATGCAAGAAAAAAATGTATATTCTATTTCAAAATGTAATAAAGGAAAGTGTTTACATTTTCAGTATTTTTAAAATTCTTTCATTGTGCTCTAATGCATATTATCTTACCTGTGGGAACAAAATGGAAGATTCTTCTCTGATACATTTTTGATAAAACATCACAAAGGACACTGACTCTGGTTATGAGGAAAAAGACACACTAAAAGACAGATATTTCAATATTCAGAGGCACGCTCTGATTTTTATAGAAAGAAAGAAGAATGGATAGTAATGAGATTTTTAGTTCCAAGAAAAGAAAAATATAAGGCAGAAAAAGCATGAAAAAAGATAGATTTGGGAGAGAGGAGGCATAATGAACTATTGCAGATGTGAAATTTCAAGGCTGCTTCCTCCCAACATTTTGAATAAAGGAAGACCAGAAAGAACAGCTTCACAACAGATACCACCAGCTCCTTCTAACACTGGTTCTATGTGTTTCTGTAAAAATGGCTGTGTGTCAAACGCTGGAGAAATGTAATCATTATTTTTAGAAATTTTTAGACATTTTCCATTTCCTAGCTGACTATCATAATTTATTTCCCACAGGGTTGTTTATCATCAAGAAAAATCATGTAGGATTTGTGAAGCAATCTTGAGTTTCTACCCTCTGGGATATTTTAGTGTAGAACCAGAAAAAACCTACAGTGATATTTATTTTAGCTTTTTTCATTCAACCTGGATAAGAAAACTATCTGTTGACAAATTGTATTGAAGGCACTTAAAACAGAATCACAATTGCAAGAGCTTTATTTTTTATCTTTTGAAAGTTTTAAAACTTTGGAAGCCACTTGATAGTTCAGATGCTATGCAATTAGTCTGTAGTGTTCAAGAAAGGACCGCCAGACATTGCAAAGGGAATGGGGTGGGGAGGTGGAGGGTGTTGTCTAGAAGAATTCAACTGACGGTAGGTCTGATTTTTGCCACAGCATGCTGTAGACTCTGTCAGAAGTACCCTTCGGCAGCAGTCCCTGGCCTTTTTGGCACCAGGGTGGACTGGTTTCACGGAAGACAATTTTTCCACAGACCAGGGATGGGTGGGGTGGGGGTATGACTTCAGGATGATTCAAGCACATTACATTTCTTGTGCACTCGAACCTCTACTGATGATAATCTGTATTTGCAGCTATTACCCAGTGCTCTAGCATCACCGCCTCAGCTCCACCTCAGATCATCAGGCATCAGATTCTCATAAGGAGTCACAACCTAGATCCATCACATGAGCAGTTTACGGTAGGGTTCGTGCTCCTATGAGAATCTAATGCTGCTGCTGATCTGACAGGAGGCGGAGCTTGTGCAGTGATGCCATGATGGGGAGCAACAGTAAATACAGATGAAGCTTCTCTGGCTCGCTCACGCTCACCTCCTGCTGTGCTTCTTATTTCCTAATAGGTGACAGACCAATACTGGTCCACAGCCCGGTGGTTGCGGACTTCATCCCTTAGGCATTTTGTCCAGAGAAAGCACACAAATGTCTGTGGAACTAGAGATTAGGAATCAATCTCCATTGCTGTAGAAGTATTGCTTTGGATTTCTATGCCAAGCAGAAATTCCTGTAATCTTTGGGTGAAATGTTGAGCCTGCGAAACATATTGTTACCATAGGTTTTCCTCTAGTTCCCTTGAACTAATAGTCACAGAACCTTAAATAATTTGCATCTGCAGAATTAGACAGCATCAATGCATTATCATTTGGCCAGCTATTTTTAACACAATTGACAAGCTACTTTTACCAGGTGAAAATAGTAAAAAACAAAACAAAACACACACAAAACACATATAACAGAAGAATGACAATGGAGTGAGTTATCTGAGTATTTCCTATTCTTGCCATGCTATTTTTTCTCAGAAAACTAGGGCTTTGTGCTAAATAATATTAAGCCAGGCAGATTTTTCTGATTTCTGGGGGTTGAATCTATGTAGATTCAAGCATAGGAGTATTTATTGGTTGTAGGTGGTAGCACTTTGTGCGTATATTCTAGGCTCTTATTCCACTATTCCCACAAAGCTTTAATACAGAAGAAAGAGGACAGAGTAAGCAAATTTGGGTTTAATTCTGGTTTGTCTCTGTCTTTTATTAGTTGGGCCATATGGAATAATTTTTTTCCCTGAGCCTGAGTTTTATTATTCATAAAGTAGGATAGTAAGTAATATAGGCCAGACATTTAGTTACTGTACTTGTCGTATGCCATGCACTAAAAGTTGTTATATACAATTATTTTTTGCTTAAAATCAGTTTGCTATATTTAACTTTTTATTAAGATACATACAGTACCTTCTAAAAATCAGAATTATTCTAGGTGTTAAATGAGTAAAAAGACAGGAGGCTAAAGACAAACTAAGACAGACATTGCTGATTGGCTGGTGCATGTCCAAGGGTGGTGGTGTGTGATTAATTTCAGTATCAATTTTATGGTTGTAATAGCTAATACTTATTATTTACTTAGTCTTTTAAACACATGATACAGTATGAATTAAATCAACAAACCCCCAAAATAATTTTGGGAGGTTAAGTACTAAAAATATCTTCCTTTCACATATGAGGAAATCCAGATACCAAAATGTTAAGTAACTTGCCCTGAATCTCACAGCTAGTGAGTGACTGTGCTGAGATTCCAACCCATGCAGGCTGGCACTAGTCTAGCAACCACTGTGCCCTACAGCCTCTCTATGTATTTACCAACACAGATTAGATACATTCCAATGTTATTCATATTAAATAATAACACTTTCTGTGGGCTCAAGTTTGAGGGAAGATTAGGATTAGATCGAAATCAAAATCTTTTTCATATGTTATGTTATGCTATGACATAATACATAACAGGCCACCCACATTTCCTTTTCAATTTCTAGAAAATAACACATTTTAATAAAATTTAAAATATATATCATATACCTGCCTGCATGTGAAACTTGGAGATTTCCTAGATAGTTAAATATAAGGAATAAAACAGTAACCCAAAAACAAAGTAGTGGGAACAGATGTTTTGGAGAGAAGCAAAAGTAGAATTGGTTTCCTAAGTTTTCATGAGCTGTGTAAAATTCCCAAGAGGCCCTGAATAAAGATTATTGCAATTTTGAATTAAAAACTTACAAGGAGAGTTTTTAATCTCCAAAGAAAACACCAATAGATTTTGTTTATAGACTTTGGAGTTTTGAGCAAAGATTGTCTAGGGGTCATTAGCATAAATAGGTTTCACCATAAATTCCAATTGGTGGTGGCTGAATAGAAGGCCAGTTGAATAACAAGGTGGGCTCTGTTTGGCTCACTGGGAAAGAATGCAACCCCTGCTTAGTGACCTGTGTCTTATACGCAGAATTAGAGAACGGCTGCTCAGATGTTATTTTGCCATCTATGGTATAATCAACTCCTTTTCTTACATACATCTGCTCCTCTCTGATCAACCACCCTCTCCCTGCTAACAGAAATTGACACATATGTACACACATACAGATGCAGACACACACACACACACACACACACTCAGAACTTACCACCACCAGAAGAAGATCCTTTGAATGAAATCCTAGGAAGGGCTTCATACTCAAACTTCTGCGCTTCATTTAATTTCTGGTGTGGAGTCAGCTAATGTTCCTTGAGTTTGAAAAGGGAAGAATAGAGAAAAGGGTGGGGAGATACTGCACCCCTTTTGGAGAAAGGAAGACTGGGAGAAGAGGGAGTGAAAAAGAATACCAAGGGTATGACATCTGTAGGAGAAAATCCTGGACCATTTGGACACGAGTGATCTGCTGGGACACAGTTAGTGTCCACTGTTATTTCACACTAGGACTGTCCTGTGCATGACTATGTACAGAATACACCATCTGCACACAAAGTCCAGTGGGACACCACCCCACACACACCACCTGCCAGTAGGGGAGCCAAGATCAGTTTTCTCTTATTACTTGAGAATATCAACTTTTCCAAGGGAAGACTGTTGCTTCTCTGTTGTCTTCTTACTTTTTAAGGAAGAGAAAACACAACTTTGTTCATGGTTTACAATGAGAAAGTCATCACCACCACCCTGCTCTTCACCCCTCTCCCTCCCCTTGTGCCTTCTGCCACAATCAAGCTGAGCTCCTGGAAGAGAGCACAAAACAGCTTTTATTAAATCCACCTTCAGAGGAGACACTGCAAAAGGAATGCAATAAAACTTTTGAATGGTCTTTGGGTCATTATTCATAAAATAAAACTAACTAAAATTTGGTAGTTTTTTTATGGCTTAGCACCATCACTAAAAATGGGAGACAGGAATTAGGAAATGCCCCTGAGTTGAGAGATAAGTGGTAAAACAGCAATAGCCTCAGTTTCTAATGATGTGAAACCAAGACTAAATAATTAATGCTACTTTAGTATGACTATGGTCTGGCTCTTGGAACAGAGCTGTTTAAAGTACTAGAGAGAAGCACAGCTGTGTTTTAGATAACAGAAACCCAGGTAGTACCTTATTTATGTCATATTTCCACCTCAGACACCTTTTGGTGTTTACATTTGGGTTAGAGCATGATGCTGAAGATTTCAATTAATGATAAATATCTCTGAATAAGTTAATTTGGTTTACAGTGGGTGGAAATAAAACAAAACAAAAACACTTTGATACAAACCAACAGAACATTCTGACTTCAGACAATTGGCCTAGTAATAGCATAATGATAATCGTTCAAAAGCAGGAGGGCAATTATTGGCTGTAGTTAGTCCTGTTTATTCTAAATTCTGTTTATATCATTCAAAATGCAAAGAGAATTGGACAATTATCCATCTGATTTGATCAGTGTAGACAGCTAAACCAGCTAATTCAGCAGGGAAACAGAGCCCTGACTAGCTACACTGATCAAATCAAGAGAATAACTGCCAGATCTTCCCTTTACTTTACTCTGAGTAGATGCTGCCTTGAGGAATGGCTTAGATTCAAAGGCTCTGACTATTTGAAATCCCCCAAAAGTCTGTTAATTGGAGATCTTTGGACAGTTAACATTGTGAAGCCTGGGTTGGTTGGCTAACCTATTCTTAGACACCATAAATTCAGCTACCTTAAAATGGTAAAACAAACAAACAAAAAAGAATGATAAACATAAATTATGATAGCCTGATTTTGCTGTTAGAAAGGATGTAAAACAAACTCACATTTTGGATAGTCAGTAAGAATTCACCTTCTTTATAAAATAATGAGAAGAAAGAGTGAGTAGACAGTGCTGGGTAGATCTCAACAGAGTTAAAGGGAGAAGATGTTCAGAGTTAAGGAAACTAACAGAATCCAACACAGGTATTGAAGGGCTATAAGTCTCAGTTTATTATGACAACACAGTGCAAAACACAGCTCCAAGTCAAGGTTGGTTAGACTCCCCTTGTGTATATGTGGATGGTTACCTAAATCACACAAACACACACACACACAATCTGTTGCACTCAATTTTACATCCTCATTTGCCTCAACCTGAGTTATATTACCACCCTCCAAACAAATAGTTCTTTGAGTACTTCTAAGAAGTATGGGACTAAATCAACTTAATTTAGAAGTATCATTTGGTTTAGAATCTGGAAGTATTTAGAGTTCTTTCCAGAGTTGCCCAGTGTCAAAAGAAGTAGAAAAAGAAGCAAGAACTGAGAAAAAAGGAGAGAGGAGGGAAGAAAGGAAGGAAGGAAGGAACAAAGGAGGGAAGGAGGCAGGAGAGAAAGAATACAGAAAAAAAATAAAGAAAGAAGGAAAAGAAAAAACTGTGGAGAAAGGTCACTTCCCAGAAATGAATAAATTAACTGTTTGTTTCACCAATTTTTTTTGAGTACCTATTAAATTTCAGCATTGTTTTAAGCATATTAAATATACTAATGATGCCAAAAGCATATCTTATTATAACTACCTATACAGCACTTAAAAACTAAACATTTTCATTTATTTAACAAGCAATCCAGTGAAATAACTATGATCACTGTTGCCATTTTATAGATGAGAAATTTTCAACTCAGGGTAATTAAGTTACCTGAACAAAGTTGCCAGCAAAGTTGCTTACAAAGTTGGGAAGAAATTCATCCTGACTTCAAGGAATTCTCACAAAAAATTAACTAGCAATGCAACTAGTGAAGTTATGCCATCAGTATACCTGCCTACTATGTATGGGTGATATAGAGTTAACAGCAATAAGATTTCAGAGGCAAGTAAGATCAGGAAATGTTTTATGCAAAGGTGGGACTTGAGGAATGCCAACAGAAATGGCTGGGAATTTGATAAGCAGATAAATCATAGGGACCATTTCAGTTAAGGGAAATACTGTGAGCAGAGGTGCAGACTAGTTCAGAATTTGTAACATTGGAGGAAGGTTTGCAAAAGTTTTTGGAAAGCGGGGGGGGCAAGGGCAACATGTGTAATCATTTGTACCCCCATAATATGCTGAAATAAAAAAACGTTTTCTGAAAGCAGACTGCAAAAGAAATCATGAGTTAAAGAGCTTGTGATTCCATATTGAGGTGATGGATAGGCATTAAAAGTTCTGAGGAGGAAATGAACGTGAAGAAAATAGTTTGGGAGAAGGTCAATTTGGCAACAGTTCGCAATATGTATTAAGGAAGAAAGAGATTACAGGCAGTGTTGTGTGCTAGGACTGCGATCTCCAACCCCTGGGCTGCAGAAGAGTACCAGTCTGTGGCCTATTAGGATCCAGGGTGCACAGCAGTAGGTGAGCAGCTGGCTACCTAGGGAAGTTTCCGCTGTATTTACAGCTGCTCCCCATCGCTCACATCACCGCATAAACTCCGTCTCTTGTCAGATCAACAGGGGCATTAGATTCTCGTAGGAGCACAAACCCAACTGTAGACTATGTATGCGAAGGATCTAGGTTGTGCACTCCTTATGAGAATCTAATGCTTGGTGATCTGAGTCGGAGCCAAAGCAGTGATGCTAGTGCTGGGGAGAGGCTGCAAATACAGATTATCATTAGCAGAGAGATTTGGCTGCACAGAGACTATAATAAATCAATTGCTTGTAAACTTATATCAAAACCCTATCAGTGAGTGCAAATAACAAGATGCATCTGGTGGCAGGCTTTAAGTCAGAATCCAGCACTTATTTTGGTCTGTGTGTGGCCCCCCTATTATTTTATTTACCACTTCCATGCATGCCTTGTTCTTGCACTATGCACTTGTCTCAGTCACAGTTTGGGTAAGCCCACAAACTAACCCTAGCAAAAATGAGTGAAAAACAAACATTGCTGGAGAGCTTCTTTAAAAGGGGGAAAGACCCAATGATGAGACAGCAGAAGACTCTAAGACTTCCACCAAAATGAAAGCTGCATTTAAAAGAAAATACCAATAGTCCTACTTAAATAAATTATGGGTTCATACAACAGGTGATTCACATTCTCCAAGCCTGCTATTTGTATAACATGTGGCGCCCAGCTATCCAGTGAAGCCAGGAAACCTTCAAAACTGTTTTGTCACATGGAGACCAAGCACCCTGCATTAAAAGACAAGCCTTTGGTGTTTTCAAAAGAAAAAAATGTGAACATGAAGAACAGAAGCAATTATTGAAGGCCACTGCTTCATCAAATGTGTCTGCACTGAGAGCATCATTCTTAGTGGCTAACCACATTACTACAGCTAAGAGGGGTTTACTATTGGTGAAGAGGTAATCCTACCTGCTGCTAAGGACATTTCCCATGAACTTTTAGGAGAGGCTGCAGTTCAAAAGGTGGCACGTGTTCCTCTTTCGGCTAACACCATAACTAGACAAATTGATGAAATAGCAGAGGATATTGAGGCACAATTGTTAGGATTAATGAGTCATCACGGTATGCAATCCAGGTTGGCAATCCAGGTTGATGAGTCTACCGATGTTGACAATAAAGCAACAATGCTTGTTTTTGTGCAATATATTTTTCAAGAGGGTGTGCACGAGGATATCTTATGTGCACTTTTGTTGCCAGCCAACACCACAGCTGCAAAACGATTCAAGTCTGTGAATGATTACATATCAGGAAAATGGAATTCATCATTTTGTGTCAGTATATGCAGAACAGAGCAGCTGCCATGACTGGATGGCTTTCTGATTTCACTACTCAAGGAGGTCACTTCTGAATCTGAGTTTACACCGTGTCATCCATAGAGAAATGCTGGCTATCTGAAAAATGTTACCTGAACTAAACAATGTTTTGCAGGATGTGTTTAAAACTATCAACCACATTAAAGTACATGCCCGTAACTCACATCTGTTCACACAGCTCTGTGAGGAGATGGACGCAGAGCACACATGTCTTCTCTTATACATAGAAGTGAGATGGCTTGCTAAAGGTAGATCACTGGCCAGAGTTTTTGAGTTATGAGAGCTGCTCTAGAGATTTCTTTTAGAAAAACAGTCACCAGCAGTACATTTCAGTGACACAGAATGGGTCGCAAATCTTGCTTACTTGTGTGACATATTCAACCTGTCAACGAACTCAATCTGTCACTTCAGGGAAGAACGACAACTGTGTTCAAGTTGGCAGATAAGGTGGTTGCATTCAAAGCCAAGTAGAATTATGGAGATGATGAGGGAACATTGGGATTTTTGACATGTTTCAAACATTAGCAGAGATTTTGAAAGAGACTGAGCCAGGGCCTTCTTTCTCCCAGCTGGTGCATGATCACCTGTCTCAGCTTTCAACAGAGTTTGAGCATTATTTCCCAACCACAAAAGACCACTGAACTGGGAAGGAATGGGTCCACGACCCATTTGTGAATAAGCCAGGTGAATCCACTTTGCCCGTGCTAGAATAGGATCAACTGCTTGAGATCACAAATGACAGTGGTCTTAAAAGTATGTGTGAGACAACTTCAAATCTCCATACATTCTGGGTTGAAGTCAAGGCAGAATATCCTGAGCTTGCCACAAAAGCTCTGAAAAGTCTGCTTCAATTTCCAACATTCTATCTTTGTGAAGCAGGGTTTTCTGCAGTGACAGCAACCAAAATGAGATTACGGAGTAGACTGGACATAAGCAACATACTTCAGGTGTCATTGTCTCCCATCACCGCCAGATGGGACCAACTAGTTGCAGAAAAACAAGCTCAGGGCTCCCACTGATTTTGCATTATGGTGAGTTGTATAATTATTTCATTATATATTACAATGTAATAATAATAGAAATTAAGTGCACAGTAAATGTAATGCACTCGAATCATCCCAAAACCATTCCTCCAATCCCCTTCCTGGCCTGTGGGAAAATTGTCTCCATGAAAACGATTCCTGGTACCAAAAAGGTAGTGGACTGCTGTTAGGAGACTATTGGAACTTGTTTCCCTAAAATAATGAAGATTGCCCTGTAGGCTTTCTCAAGCAGGGGTTCAGGGAGGATAATTCAAACTGGGTAACAGCAGAAAAATTGTAAAACTAGGAGTCTATTTCATGAGAATATTCCACTGATTATATAATAGTTTGCATAATAAATATCAGATTTATTAAGGCGTCAAGAATTCATAGGTATTATGAGGGAAAGCAGCACTCATTAAAGAGTGTGGAAGAACTAATGGATGGGGAAAGAAATAAGACAGAACAAGCTGGTGGTGATGGCTCACACCTGTAGTCCCAGGTACTCAAGAAGCCGAGGCAGGAGGATCAGTCGAGCCCAGGAGTTTGAGTCTGTAGTGCACAAAATTGATGACTGTGAATAGCTACTACACTCCAGCCTGGGCAACACAGCAAGACCCCATCTATATATTAAAACACACACACACACACACACACACACACATTTAACAGCATAAGTGGTGAATGAAAGGTGTGAGAAGTGCTTGAATGTAAAAACCCCACAGAAGAGAAAATCATTTCCTTGGAAGAAGACTAATAGAAGGAAATGAAGGAGTGTGACATGAAGACCACAGGGAATGTTGCCTGATGGACAGAGCTATTGGATGATAGAGTAGGCTCCCAAGAGAAGCTGTGGAAATGTCATCAGCCAGGACATCTAAGGTGAGTTTGAATAAAGCTGTAAACATCTGCCACGAGAGCAGTTCTGCAACTGCATGAAAAGAACAGGATAGCCAAGTGGATCATTCCACCTCTATTTGACTCCAGACTATGTTAAATGGAACATCAAAACACCACTTGCCTAGGTGACAATATTTTTTACATCTCCTAGCAGGTGGAGTGCTCTGACACACATACACCCCTGTCCTCAGTCCCCATGGATGCTGTTTACATTTTTATCACCTGCTCAAAACCTCAAGCATCTCCCTATCCTTTACTGTTGATCTGGCCACCTATTTCAGAGGCAATAGAAATTCTCTCTCTCTCTCTCTCTCTCTCTCTCTCTCTCTCTCTCTCTCTCTGCCTCATACACACACACACACACATGCACACACACATACACACACACACACACACACACACTCTTTACTTCCTCCTTGTGGTAGACACTGCCAGCTACTTACAAAATCACCAATCTTTTCTACGCTTATAGAACTCAGATCTTTTCAGGGCCTGGGTACTCTAAACTCAACACAGAGGGGACACATTCTGCAGCCTCAGTAAGTAGATCATAATTGTTATATGCCATAGTCATTCAAATTCTTCTTGCTGGTGGTAGGTTTATTAATGGACATGTGTCACAATTCTGGACAAAGAGACATTAACAGAAGTTTATTAAGAAGCTGCTGGAAATTTTTTCCTCACTCTTGAAAGGGGTACAGCTCTAACTCAAATTAAGCTATTTGTATTAGGGTCACCAATATCTTTTATTTATTTATCTTTGTGTGTGTAGGTTATATGCAAAGGGTCACCAAAATCTAACTGACAAACCTATTAACTTCTTTTCAACCCTTATCCAACCTGGAATCTTTGTAGCTTGAACTCTCTTGCCTACTCCTTCTTTTAATATTACTTATTATTATCTTGTTTTTATTAGTTCTCAATCTCAGGATCCTTCATGGCATCCTCCTCCTATGCTTACTCTTTGGATGCTGTTGTGTACTGGATTCCATCTGTCTCATGGTTCCCTTCTTTCTACTCTACATGCTCTTTGAAGGTGGTCGTCTATATTTCCCTGGCTTTTACAGTGATTACATTATCATTCCTTCTTTCTTGAGTTTGGGATCCTTATTTATTTCTATTAACTAGATATTTTGATGTGGATTTCATGGAAAGTAACTCACTCAATCTGTAAAATAAGTGTCTGAATTGTATCTTCCTATCGACATCTCTAGGTTAATTTTATAACATTTATAAACCGGAAACCCTGGATTTGTTTTAGATTGCTTCCTGTCTCTCAAATCCCTGCTTATAGTCAGCTAATGAATTTTATGAATTCTGGTCCAAATGTTTATTGAATATCTTTATCTTTTATTAATGCAACTTCTACTTCAGTTGACATTTTTATGTTCAACATTAAAAGGTGTGCCCTTAAGTAATAGGTTCATACTCTTACTGAACTCATACTGATGATGCTGAGACACAATCCTATGGGAAGTCTAATAGAATCATGTAACACTGATGTTATTAGAGTCTTGTTAATCTTGTTCACAGTAAAATCTTGAATGACTACCTTTTACCTTAAGAGCCAGAAATCTCCAATGTAGTAAACTAAGGATTTTTTCATTTGATATCCTTTTTTTCCCCATACAGAGCTATGAAATGATCATAGTCACAATTTTCAGCATTTCATTCCACAATTAATCAAGATCAGGAGACATATGTTAACTAACAGCTGTTTCTGTGAATAAAGCAATAAAGCACTTTTATTCATACAACAACATCCTCCCTTCCTGCTGGTGTACCTTTTCTATATCACAGGCCCCCCAAAAATCTTTAATGCTGTAAAAATATATTCTCTTGTGTAAATGAAAGAAAAAGTCGTTGAACATATCCTTATCTGTCATACACCTATGCCAAGGGATAATTATTACTATGCATATCAGTGGTGTCATCCAACAATAAATTCACAGGCCTAGAAGAGTAGCACTATTTTATATAGAATGTTCAAGTGACATTTAAATCAAAACCCATACAACGAGAAGGAGAAAAAATTGTAGGTAGAATGAACAAATACAATAAAAGTCACAAAGTAGGGGTGATTGCGTACAAAAACAGGAAGAAAGTCAATGTAACTACTTAACATATCATGGAGAGAAGAATAGGACAAAAGTCTGGGGAGGAAGACTCCTTTATAGTCTTTTGGCAAAATTAAGAACATGGTATTTCAAAGTAAAGGTGTAGTGGGAGTGTGGTATGGTGCAATTTGTCTATTAAAAGTATTATTTTAGCTGCTTTGTGGAGAATAGACTGTATATAACAGGGCAGCAGAGAGATGATTAGGAAATAATGTAGCAGACAGGTTAGGATAGCTCAGATTAAGGTCAAAGCAGTAGAAGTAATGGGAAGTGATTGGATTTAGAATATTATCTTTTTAAATTGGAGCCACATTTGATAAACTCAGTTAGGGAAGAAGCTAAATCAAGGCTATTTCCTAGGTTTTAATCTCATACCTGAAATTTTACTAGAAGTGATCACAAAGTTCTCAATTTTAATGTTTGAACTCAAATTTATTAGCTTCTTTCCCATAGCATCGCCACCTCCTGCACTCTTTCTTAGAATTGGCGACTCTTTGGATCCATCTACTCATGCTAGAAACTTGACGTATTTATTGACACATTTATTATCCTTGGCATGTCTGTTGCAATTAGTCCCCCAAATCTAATTACTAGGACCTGTAAATCCAATTTCAAAAATATCTCGAACCTGTTCACTTCCTGAATTTCTACTAAAACATCCTGGTCGAAAGCATAACTATCTCTTTCTTGGAAATTTATAATAATTAACTAATTTATCTGAATCTGTTTTTCATCTGCATATGTTTATCACATAGTACCATGAATGGTCTTGATAAAAAACAAAACTCATTTCAAATATCTTTTAAAATCCTTCATTGGCATCCACTTGTTCTTGGGATGAGATCCAAAATCTTTTAAATGGTCTATGAGGTTCTGTAGGATCTAGCTCCTGTCCACCTGTCCAGCACTACTTCATAACCATTCTCCTTTCTAATCCCAACATGCCAGTCACATGGGCTACTTCAGTAGCTCAAAAGCCCTATACTCCTCCCTGACTCAGGGCATTTGCACGTGCAGTCCCATCACTTGCCTTAACACTTCACTATTCACATTCCCACTTAAGATCCCAGGATAAATGCTATTTCTACAGGGAAGGAACTGCTATTTTATGTTCTTTTTTTTTTTTTTTTTTTTTTTTAGAGACGGGGTCTCGCTCTTGGTCAGGCTGGTTTCGAACTCCTGACCTTGAGCTATCCACCTGCCTCGGCCTCCCAGAGTGCTAGGATTACAGGCGTGAGCCACCGCGCCCGGCCTATTTTATGTTCTTATAGCACCTTGTATTCTTCCCTTATCACACTATTAACAATGGCAATTATCTTTGCAAATATCTGTTGAATACCAACCAGTGTGTCTCTCTCAACACACTGTGAGTCCTATGAGGAAAGGAAATGTATCTGGTTTACTTCTCCATTCAGTCATTTCCTTCTCTCCTACTTTATTAACTCTTTCTAATAAGTGTATAATAATATTGGCTTTTAAGTAAAATGGAAGTTATTGACTATTTTTAACCAGGGAATAATATGATCCAATGTGTATACTTGGAACACAATTCTCCAGTTGCTCTGTGGAGCATGACCAGGTAAACTAGAAGTGTGGTGATGAGGAAATTAGAGATAAGTGAGGAATCAGGGAGGAAGGAGTCTAGGATGGTACAAGTAGACATAGGTATGTACAGAGGAGTAAAGGATAGGTCTAGGTAACAGTGAGGAGAGATAGTTATGCAAGATTTTTTCATGATAATCTAATTTTTCCACTAACATCAGGCCATGAAGGAAAGTAAAAAAATGAGGAAGTGGTCCAAAGGGGATGTGGTATTAAGGGAGGTTATAAAGGTGTTTTCATACTGCTTAGGAAGGATCCATAGGGAGGGAAAGGTTGTTGAAGTAGGAGTCAAAGAGGATAACTTGAAAGGCAAGTCCCTATGCAGGTGAAACAGGGCAGGACCCAAGGCACAAGCAGAGGAATGGATTTTTCAACAGAGTAGGTGGGGCAAACCTCCCTGTTACTGGCAAGAAGAATGTTAAATGCAGTGATTGAAAGATGGAGGCATTTGCATTCGATAGCTTCTAATTTCTCAATTAAACGTGATATGAAATCACCAGGTGAGAATGAGAAGGTAAAGGGTATGAGAGCTTTGAGGAGAAAAGATATAGTTATTTCTGAGTGTGGGAAGGCTACTAGAGAAATTTGAAATTTCAGGCAATATTGAGTGACTGAGGCCTGTGGACATAAATTTAGGGTGAAACTTATCAGCCCATAAATTTTAATCCAGAAAGATTTGCTGTACAGATACAGGTATAGAGAAGAAGATAGTTAAGTAAATTGAGGTTTATAGATTAGAAGGTGAGTACAAGAGGGAGGCATAACAATGGAGTTAAAGGTATCCATAAGGAAGTCTTTATGATTATGGTAGCATAAAAACAATGAAAGCAGAAAGATACTCTTAGGGTCAGTGGATTGGAACTCTGGATGAAATCAAGGATTGTTGCAGGGAGAGAGCTTAAGTAAGCGAGGGAGAGGGTCAGAGGTGATAATATCAGAATTGGGTGTCTGATATTGACATTGAAATTTAGGGGTGGTTTAATTTCTTATGATGACAAGATGCAGGATGTGACAAGGAAGTAGGTGGCTGGGATATGGATGCAAAACAAATGGAAATATGCAAGGGGAAAGGTATTGGATAGATCACCCACTTGCATGTTGCAATTATGACACTAAAGACAAGAACTGGAGGCATGAAAATGACTGTGAACCAGGATCAAAGTTTTAAGTAAATGAGGAAATGTCCCCAGTCTGACACAGCAAAGGGGAAAGCAAGAAAGAGAATATAATGATACACCATGCATGTCAAAGAAAGAAGCAGGTTTGTTTTATTTTTATTTTGTTTTGTCTTATTTTCTGGAGAAAATACAGTTACCAAAGTACAGTGACCAAAGTATAGTGACCAAACTGTACTTTAAAGGGTGATCCCAAGGATGTAATATTTGAGCAGAGAGTCAAGGATTAGTAGAAGTTAGGGAAGCAAAGATGGTTGAGGAGAGAGATGATAACACAAAAATGGGGTTTTTAGGGAAAGCAAAAGGTCAGGAGAATTAAGGGAGTGAGACCTCGTCTCTACTGAAAAATAGAAAGAAAAATTAGAGGACAACTAAAAATAGAAAAAAAAATTAGCTTTGCATGGTGGCACACTCCTGTAGTCCCAGCTACTTGAGAGGCTAAGTAAGGCAGGGAGATCACTTGAGCCCAGGAGTTTGAGGTTGCTATGAGTTAGGCTGATGCCATGGCACTCTAGCTGGGGGAACAGAGTGAGACTCTGTCTCAAAAAAAAAAAAAAATGAAAGAGACAGACATGATGGATCAAGGGAAAAGCTGAACTACCAAGAGATAATGTATTAGTCTGTAAAATAGGGATGATACTAGGTTTAAAGATAGGGCATGCAGAAAATATGTAAGTGAGAGAGATATTGGAGAGGAGATTTTGGCCAGAGAGTGGGAGAGTATCCTTCAGAAATATGATAGTTAAAATGCTTCGTAAGATCCAGGGTATGTCCATATGAGTCAGTTGTATGAATGAAGTCATTTAATAGATGAAGCTCTAATCATTACTGGTTTGGCTAAACTGCTAAAAATATTATAATCTAGAGGCAGAAGTCCTCAATAAATTTAAATGAATGAATATGAAATTACAGCAAAAAGGAGGGATTAAAAGAAATGTTTTGTATGAGGGTGAAGGAATATATTCTGGACAAATTGTGCAAGTTACATAAGCTCTGAATCTCAGTTTCCTTGCATATAAAATAGTAATAATAACCCTTGTCCTAAATAGCTCTTATGAGGCTAGCTGTAATGTAAAACACCTAGCAGAGAACCCAGCCTATAGTAGAAATAAAAGATAGTTATATCAATTGTCATATTAATATTTATTAGTAGTTACTGGTTACATTATTGATTATTTAAAGAAGATTTCTATTTTATTTGGCATCCTAATAAATATAGAATTACTACATTTATGTATACATGGAGAAAGGGAGCAGCACTGAGAAGAAGGTCTAGCACTAAGTCTATACTTAATGAGTTTTAAAGACATGGGTGAAGTTACAGCAGCAGAACTGATACTACCATGGAGGTGGAGCAGAGTGAGTGGTGCATGGGAGAAGGAGGGCTCGCCATTCTTTCTTCAACATTGCCCCCCTAAAAAGTACAGTCCTAGGTGGCTCATCAACCAGCAAGTATCATCATTTCCCAGTCAAGAACCCTGAAGTACAAAAAGCTTTGCGCAAACTCACAGCACAACTCAACAGCAGACACAAGACCAGAAACCCATGGTCATTAACGCCTACTTCACTTCTATATCCACTGGACCATGTTAATTCTCTTGTATTTGCTTAATCCTTGGATATGGTGTCTCCATTCCTCCTGAGTCCAGAGGCCTAGCAAATACTGCATATCATGGTGCTCTTTCCTGTAAAACCCACTGTGTTGTAAGTTGAGCAAAAAAGGGTGGTGACTTGGGAGGCAAATAGCACTCAAAAGAGACCACTGATGTGCCGAACCCTCACATGTTCCTCAGCCCCGACTCCCCTACTGTTGCTCTTGGAGCCCCAACATCACTTCAGGATGAAGTAACCATGGTTTTAAGCCATTGCCTCTCACCTGAACTCCTAGAAGCCAGAACTGGTGAGGCAGACGTAATTCACAAGGTCACTGTGGGAGGGCAGAGCTAGCTGCGAGGTAGCAGTCTCCCTCTTATTCGGAAGCCCACTTAAAGCCGAGAGTAGTGATACTCCAAAGGCAGTGTACTTCTCCTGTCTGTAATATCTTTAGCTATTATCACAATGCGTATCGCACTTTAGGGGGTAACCCACTGATACAGTTCAGCTTGACTCTAAAATGTACAGTAATGAACTGCAGCAGCTGTAGTGCTCTAAATCAAAGATTCCTAGTGCAGGCGAGGGAATGGGAAGGGTAGTACATCCTCTCTGCAAGTGGATTCTTTGCCACGGAGCTTGCCTGCTACCTTAAAAGTAAAATCCTATTATACCTGTGAAACCCCACTGCGAAGGGCAAAGTCAGACAACCATCACAAAGCGACTTGGGCAAATTCCTGAGAGGCCAGGCTGGTAGGCAGAGCTTTAAGGGACAACAATTATCCCATCTGCTGAATCTCTTGAAAAACAGTAAAAAAAGTACAGGTCGTGGCATAAGCCCTGGGCAGGCGCCACTGCTCTGTTGGGCAATCCCCAAGGGCCAATCAGAACAGCAAAGCCACACACCTTGCAGAAATATCCACCTTTTTAGTCCAGCTAAAAAAATATATAGATTGGAAAACAAAAACAGTTTTTCATAGACCCACAAAAAAGATTTTGGGAAACTGTTGTGGTTTCTACTAAGTTTATAAGATAATCCCTATGCAGTAATGAACAGGGGAGACTTGGAGCCAGTAGAAATTAGAGAAAGTAAAATTACTATTATAGACACTCTGGGAGCCCTGACTATATTAATGCAAATTCATTTTAGAGGTTACTAAATTATTTATATAGTTGTGGAATTTGTAAACTTCCCTATCCTCCCCAGAGCATTTTCTTATTAAGGTTCCCTGAGCATCAGAGGGGTAGCAAGCAAAGAGGTGAGGTCAGGGTGTCTATTAACTGGCTACCATCCATATATCAACAAGGTGGCACGAGGGCACATCCTGAGGAAAGCGACACAAGGAACCAGAAGGGTTACAATCCTCTTCCTGCTTCTTCCGTGCCGTCTGTTTGAAATGTTTGGAAGTCATTTCATGTAAGAAGATGAGGCATACCAGGATGGATGGTAGAGATCAGACCTCTGCCTTCAGGGAAAGGAGGAGGAGTAGCCAAGTGAGAGCAAAGGACAAAGAGAAACAGAAAACTTCTCCAAGCAGTAATCTGCCCTGCAGAACAAAGACTCTGAAATCGCTATTCCACGAAAATGTAATTTTTTCAAAACAGAAACCATCTGACCTCAAGGTTAGGGATAAGAGCAGGAAGGAACTATCCATTCCTGTCTTCCAAAGTCTCATCTAAAAATTATTAATATTATTCTCTCCTTCTTTCCTTCAGTGTTAGAGCCAGTTTGGTAATAGCTTGTCAACATGTTGCCACTAACATTCAGAATAAAAAGAAAATTATTACTAAGCTCTACCCTTTCCTTAAATCACCCTTTCTGTGTGAATTTCAAAAATTCACACAGAAAAAAATCAACATTTATGCCTAAATAATTCAGATTATGAATCAGTTGTGCACTTCACAGCAACTGCTAATTTACAGATGTTCTTTCCTTCTTCATCCCCAATGCCCTCTTTGACCCAGATGTTTTTCTTCCAATTTTCTTCTGATTAAACATTTCAAGCTATGTTGTCCAATCATGACATGGGGTTATTTGGATTTTATAAGGAAGCATTCTGATTTTTTTCTCCTGGTAAATCCAGTCATCTTTCTGCACTCACTCCTGACTCCACTGTATGTCTAACACACACCTTTTGTACCAGGTTCTTTCTGAACAGTGTTATTCCTGGGTAATAGCTGAGACTTTATTAATTGAGTTGTTTTCCAAGATATTTTATAATTTAATTTGTATCATAGTATAATATTTCTTTAGATAGGCTAGATCATTTGAGGATATATCAAAGAACTAATTTTATTTTCCATTCTAGTTTAACAAAGCCATCATGATATGCTTCTACCAAGCATAGATTTTTAAGTTGCACATTCATTGCATGTTGACTACAGTGTAATGATGTTTTTTTAAAAAAAATAACACTAGGAGGATAACTTTGGGAAGTTCATATTCTATTCTTTCATTTGCATTGAAATTGAATAGTTCTGAAGCTAACCAAAATGAGAAAGGCTAATTTTCTTCATGAGCAGTGGACTGAAAAACAGCGTCCTTATAAACTACTATCTTGGATATAGAATATCATGAGTTTAAAAAATAATCAACTTTTACTGCCGAGAAAGTGGGTCATCATTCTTTCTCTTATTTCAAACATGTTGTACGTTCCCCTGGAAGTGTTATTCAGTAATGTACATATATGCTTAGCATGGTAACCAGAGATATGATACCTGCCCTCCATATGAAGGGCTGACAAAAAGGTGCACACAGATGAGGAAGCACAAATTCCAAAATTTAGTTCAAATCATTCTGTGAATGGAGTGGTCCATCTCAGAGACCAGTGGCTTAACCAAACGGAAACCACAGGTCTCCTAGAGCCCAGTTATGCTTTCAGACATTAAACAAAACTCAAATGAAAATGAAGACTTTAACATTAAAAAAATTAAATCAAAAATTTCTGTATAACACATTCACATGGTTAAAAAATTAAAATAATATAAAAATTACATAAGAGCTCTTATTCTCACATCTGTCCCCATCCACCCCTTTCCCCCTGATGTACTCTCTACCAGTTAGCACTTTGATTAGTTTCTTAAATATTCTTCCAGTGTTTTATTATGCAAATACAAGCAAATCTTAATATTGCACTTGTTCTTACACACAAAAAAAATAGCATGCTATGGACAATTTTTTGCACTTTGCCTTTTCCACTTGATAACATATCCTGGAAATCTTTAACTTCAAGGTACAGTAAAATTTCCATTCTTTTTGTAGGTGTGTATTATTATTCCCATTGACAGTTCATCCAAGGTGTGGATGTAGCAGTTTATTTAAGGAATATCCAGCCTGATTTCTGAGTTATGGTTACAAAGGTAATCCTAATTCTTGTTAACTAAAGCATTCACAGCAACAACACTTCTTTCTAGATATACAAACTAAAAGAGTGATTGTGAAAAGTTGATATGTGAGGCATAGACAACTTTTCCTTTTAACTGGGCTCACACAAAGGTCAGCTTCAGAAAGATAACCTAGACATCTCAACAAGGTAATGGATGCTGGGTCCTTTGGTTGTGTTTGTAAGGAGACTACTTTTTCTCTAATCTGGTTTAATCTTGGTGTGTTTGGCACAGGTACACACAGACACAATGCATGCACTTTTTCTAGACTTTAATTCACACATATTAAGGGGAAAAGGTGATAGGTGACTGGTGATGTAGGTGGTGACAGTCTCCACGAAGAATCAAGGACACCACAGTTCTTTATTTCTCCCCAAAGCAGCTGGCATGTTGAAGTTATCAGACCATATCAGGCTTAAGGGACATTAAATGTCAAGAGAGCAGACCTGCTATAGAAAGCTGATGGGAGCTGCGGGAACCTTTAGTATCAAATGTTCTCCTGTATAATAATAGGCAGCAGCATCAATCTCAGAAATGCTGCTACAAATGTCAAAGAAAACCTTCCCTGTATATAGATTAAAGTTGCAGATAAAAACAGAGGACCAAATCAAAGCCCCAGTGTTCCTTTTTTGAAACCACCCTGCCAAAAAATGCAATTTCTGAGTTATCAAAAAATAGAATCTCTCAAACAGCATTCATAAAGTTTCACATTTTGGTGTTATCACAGGGGCTTATATTGTGAAAATGCTATTTCTTCCTTCCCTCCCTTTCAAGGTTGAAGCAGCATCCTATCTCTTCTAACAAACAATGTTTACTTCAGAACGGCAAGCTTGGAGACAAACAGCACTGTGTTCTGCAGAGCCAGTGTACCACATGCCAATGTGGATTTGCCATTTCCTAGGAAACCCCTGTTTTCAAAAGAATCCAGGAAATAAACTTTTTAAAGTGACCTTATGAAACCAACATTTATGACCCCTGAATACAATTTCATCTGGTGGAGCAATTTAGATTGCTCCATAGATATAACAGAGTGTCAATTGAGAGAGCTCGGTGCACAAATATAAACAGGGTTTGGATTTATAGGGCCTATTTTGGATGTGACAATTCAAACATTTAGCATTAAGAGTTTGATCTATCAAGTAGAGGGCTAGACTGGGAAAACATCCTGTTTTTTCTAGAGGTGAGAGGCAATATTACAAAAAGATATTTTCATCAACTGTGGTTAAGGCGCATAGTCTCACACGCGCATGTGCACACATGTATGTACACATACGTGCTTAAATAAAGAAGCTGTAGCTCTAGGATACCTTCTTTAACAAGTTGCCACAGATGCCAGAGCAGAGAATGTCTGGGACACAGAGTCAGTGATACTATTCTTTCTACCCGCTTCCCTACCAAAGAGGACCCTAATGTGTTTCCCTGTTGAGTGATGTTCAACATGTTACCTTCCTGATGTCACCCTCAAGAATGTCTTGCTCACTGACACCTCTATACAGCCCTGGTTATGGAGGGGTCTCCATATATTCTTTGATAATCTGCATCTTTATTATACAAAACACCGTTAGAGGAGTTCCGAAAATAGCAAAGCATTTATGTTTAGAGATTTGTATTTGATGTTTTTCTTATGTTTCTCTGAGTTGTGCTACTGATTTCCTATGCGATGCTGGGAATCTCTAAGCTGTCAAGTGACTGTTCCCCTCTGAATGCTGTGGGGAACAGTTTTTTTGAAGATAAAGATTCTTGATAGTATCACTGAGATCAGAGTATTTTCAAAGGCTCTTCTCTCTTAATCTCTGATAAATGGTCAATAAGTGATTTCTTTACCAAACCCTTTCTCTCAAGTTTCCTGCAACTTGGATTATTGTTCTGAAGGCTGTTCGGGTGGTAGTGTTATTAGGGCTATTCTTACTTCAGTCATCATCAAGTCTTAGAACAAAATATTCTAATGGGTTTTTCCAAATGTCATGGTATTCAAAAAAAATATAAATAGCTTATTAAGTATATTAAGAGGAAATACTATCTTAAATAAGATATTGTATTTAAAACTATAATGCTCAGGAACAGAATGGTTCTTTTTAAAAATCAGTAGTTTCCATACAATACCTAGCTGGAATTATTGTCCCTTTTCCTCATATTCTCTGCAATGCCATTTTATAGTTTTGCTCTCTACATCTAACATTACTCTGAATTTATATCAGGTGGTTGGTTCTATTATTGTACATCCTTAACTTCCTTTCTACACCCCTATTTCAAAGATTTCCAAGTTTCCTAAATTTACATCACCAGTTTATATTGTTCAAAGCAAGAAGTTGGTAAAGAGAGGCTCAGGCTATGCTTCCTCCTAGCCAGCTATCTTTCCGATTTTTCCTATTCTAGATAAAGAAATGACAATGTCAGAGCTTTTTTCATCAGGAAACAAACTATTGGTTTTACTCATCTTCCAATCCAGGCAAAGCTTTGTGGGTGATGATACATTTCAAAACCCTTCCCTTCATCCATTCAATCTTTTTATTTTCCCTCACTTAAATGTAAGGTTCACGAGGGAAGATATTTTGACCTTATTTTCCCCCTGATGTAGCACAATTAGAACAATGGCTGGCACACATAGGTACTCAGTATTTGTTAAATCAATGAATGACTTCCTCCTTTATGAATGTTAGTGAGTTTTCTTCACTTAAGCCAGCAAGTTTTCAAAACTTTAGCACCAAATCCCTTATTCATTTATTCCTGAGTGCATAAATATTTATCGAGTGCCAGGTATAGCTTTGAGAGCTCCTGTGATGTTAGTTTAATGCTCATGGAACTTCCATTCTAGTGGGTCAGCAGGCAACAAACAAGAAAGCAAACAGATATAAACTAAAAAGTACAGAATATGATTGGAATTATAAGAAAATAAATGAGTGCTGTGACAGAGAATATTGGGAGTGCCTATGGTCAGATTTTCAACAAAACATTTTTTCTCTCTCTCTTTTTTCTTTTTGAGCCTGGCATAGTAAATGGGATCTCTCCCTTTTTTCCTGAATCTTCTAAATAAAAGAGAATATTTTCAACAAAGTTACAGACTAGTTTCTTCCCTAAGGCATAAAACTTGTGAACCATAGAAACATCTTAAATTTGAAGGACATTAGCTTAGTCATACACTCTAGGTTTACTTAAGAGAGAAAAATGACACATCTTAAAATAAGTATATCCTTACAAAAGAAATTGACTATCCTATCAGTTATAAAAATGGTTATGTAAATAGAATGAAAAATGGCAAATTCAATAATGCCCTTCAAATTGGTATTCTTCCTCTTATTGTCCAGATTCTCAAAAAAAGTCTTTATTTGCCTCCTTCATTTCTGAACGTGCCACACCTTCCTCATTCCTCTACAGTCTGATTTCTATTATAGTGTGTAGCCCTTTGATGTCGGTCTTCTGCCCTCAGTACAATGTCCTTGAGATCCATCCAATTAGTTGCATGTATTATCAGTTTGTTCCTTTTTAGTACTGAGTAATATTCTATGGTATGTAGGCACTATATTTTTTAAAACAATTCACCCACCAATTGAAGGGCATTTGGGCTGTTTCCAGTTTGGGGCCATTACAAATAAAATTGCTATGAACATTCAAGAACAGATTTTTGTGTAAACATAATTTTTCATTTCTCTGGGATAAAGTCACACCTAGGGATGTGACTGCTGGGTTATATAGAAAGAGTATGTACAGTTTTAAAAGAAAATGCCAAGCAATTTTCCAGAATGGCTATACAAATTTTCATTTCCACTACAAATATATGAGAGATACAGTTTCTCTACACACTTTACCAGCATTGTAATGTACTGTCAAGATTTTTAAATTTTAGCTCTTCTAATAGGCATGTATAATAATATTCCTTGTGGTTTTAATTTGCATTTCCCTAATGGTTAGTGATATTGAATATATTTTCATGTACATATTGTTATCCATATATCCTCTTTGATGAAGTGTGTGTTCACGATGTTGCCCATTCTCTGTTTGCATTGTTTATTTTTACTGTTGAGTTTCGCAATTTCTTTTTTTTTTTATTTCAGTATATTAAGGGGGTACAAATTTTAAGGTTATGTATAATGCCCTTACCCCCACCTCAAGTCTGAGCTTCAAGCGTGACCATCACCCAGACGGTGCACATCTCACTCATTATGTATGTATATACCCGTCCCCTCCTCCCCCTCCCACCTGCCCAATACCCGATAAATGTAATTCCTATGTCCATTTAGGTGCTGATCGGTTAATACCAATTTGCTGGTGAGTATATGTGGTGCTTGTTTTTCCATTCCTGGGATACTTCACTTAGTAGTATGGATTGCAGCTCTATCCAGGAAAATACAAGATGTGCTATATCACCATTGTTTCTTAGAGCTGAACAATACTCCATGGTATACATATACCACATTTTATTAATCCACTCATGTATTGATGAGCACTTGGGTTGTTTCCAAAGCTTTGCAATTGTGAATTGTGCTGCTATAAATATTCGAGTGTCAGTGTCTTTACTGTAGATTGTCCTTTGTTCTTTTGGGTAGATAGATGCCCAGTAGTGGCATTGCTGGATCAAATGGTAGATCTACTTGTATCACTTTAAGTTATCTCCATATTGCTTTCCACAGAGGTTGAACTAGTTTGCAGTCTCACCAGCAGTGTACGAGTGTTCCTATCTCTCTGCATCCACGCCAACATTTATTGTTTTGGGACTTTTTGAAAAAGGCCATTCTTACTGGTGATAAGTGATATTGCATTGTGGTTTTGATTTGCATTTCCCGATTATTAGAGATGTTGAGCATTTTTTCATATGTTTGTTAGCCATTATTCTGTCTTCTTTTGAAAAGTTTCTGTTCATGTCCTTTGCCCACTTTTTGATAGGGTAGTTTGATTTTTTCTTGCTGATTTTCGTGAGTTCTAAGTAGATTCTAGTTATCAGCCCCTTATCAGATGTGTAGGATGCTAAAATTTTCTCCCATTCTGTAGGTTGTCTGTTTGCTCTCATGACTCTTTCTTTGGTTGTGCAGAAGCTTTTTAGTTGATCAGGTCTCATTTATTTATTTTTGTTGCTGCTGTGATTGCCTTTGGGGTCTTCTTCATAAATTCTTTGCCTACGCCAATGTCTAGGAGAGTGTTTCCAACGTTTTCCACTAGAATTCTAATAGTTTCATACCTTAGGTGTAAGTCTGTTACCCAGCGTGAGTTGACTTTTGTGAGAGGTGAAAGGTGTGGATCCTGCTTCAGCCTTCTACATGTGGCTATCCAGTTTTCCCAGCACCATTTATTGAATAAGGATTCTTTTCCCTAGTGAATGTTTTTGTCTGCTTTGTCAAAGATTAGATGGCTATATGAGGATGGTTTTATATCAGGGTTTCTTAGTTCTGTTCCACTGCTCAATGTCCCTATTTTTGTGCCAATACCGGTCTTTGTAGGACTCATATATAGGTGGATTGCAAATATTTTTTTCCAAGGTGTTTCTAGTCTTTTCATTCTTTTAACAGGGTATTTCACAGAGCAAATGTTTTTAATTTTGATGAAATCTAATTTATTGATTTTTTTAAATTTATGGATCATATGTTTGGTGTCTTAAGAACTTTTGACCTAACTCTAGGTTCTGCATATTTTTTCCTGCTTTCTTCTAAAAGTTTTATAGATTTATATTTTACATTAAAAACTACATTTTTTTCTTGAGCTAATTTTGGAGTAAGTTGAGAATTTGAAGTCAAGGTGCTTTTGAGGGGTTTTTGTTTTGTTTTTTTGGTTTTCTGTTTTATTTTGTTTTGTTTTGCCTATGGGTGTCCAATTGTTCTAGTACTATTTATTCAAAGACAAACAAAGGCAATCCTTTTTTATTGAATTGGTTTTGTATGTTAGCAAAAAATCAGTTGTCTATAATTCTGTTGGTCCATTTATGGGTTCTCTACTGTGCTCCTTTTACCTGTGTGTCCATCCATCTAGCAATCCCACACTATCTTGATTATTATAACAATATAGTCTCTTAAAGTTGGGTACAGTGATTAGTCCCATTTTATATTTCTTTTGTAAACTTATTTCAGCTATTATAGTTCCTTTTATATTTTACAAATAAATTTAGAATAAGTGTGCTTATATCTACAAAAATTACACTGAGAACTTAATAGCAATTACATAAAACCTATAGATTGATTTGAGAAGAATTAATGTCTTTACTATGTTAAGTCTTCCAATCCATAGAAACAGTATATTTCTCCATTAATTTTGAACTTCTTAAAATTTTTTTCATTAACATTTTGTAGTTTTACTGTATATGGTTTGTCATATTTACACCTACATATTTCATTGTTTGAGTAATTATAAATGGCATCATGTTTGAATTTTAATTCTCATGTGTTTATTGTTAATGTATAGAAATACAATTGATTTTTTTATATTGGCCAGTTGTGATGACTCACACTTATAATCCCATCATTTTGGGAGGCCTAAATGGAAGCATTGCTTGAGGCCAGGAGTTTGATGCTGCAGTGAGCTAAGATTGTGCCACTGCAGTCTAGCCTGGATGACAGAGTGAGATGTTGTCTCTAAAACTGAATAGTACTCCATGGTATATATATACCACATTTTATTAATCCACTCATGAATTGATGGGCACTTGGGTTGTTTCCAAAACTTTGCAACTGTGAATTGTGCTGCTATAAACATTAGAGTGCAAGTGCCTTTTTCATAAAGTGACGTTTGATCTTTTGAGTAAATGCCCAGTAGTGGAATTGCTGGATCAAATGGTAGATCTACTTGTATCGCTTTAAGGTATCTCCATATTGCTTTCCACAGAGGTTCAGCTTTAAGAAACAATGGTGATATAACACCTCTTGTATTTTTCTGGATAGAGCTGGAACCCATTCTATTAAATGAAGTATCTCAAGAATGGAAAAGCAAGCACCATATGTACTCACCAGCAAATTGGTATTAACGGATCAACACCTAAGTGGACATATAGGAATAACATTTATCGGGTGTCCGGTGGGTGGGAGAGGGGAGGAGAGGATGGGTATATACAAACACAATGAGTGAGATGTGCAACATTTAGAGGATGGTCACGCTTGAAGCTCTGACTCGAGGGGAGAGGGGGGCATGGGCAATATATGTAACCTTAACATTTGTACCCCCATAATATGCTGAAATAAAAAAAATAAATAAAGTGATACAGAAGAAATTAAAAAAATAAAGTGGACGTGACACTCTGAACTCAAAAAAAACACAAAGAGATGTTGTCTCTAAATAAAATAAAATAAAATAAAACAAAATAATAAAAATATATTGATCCAGTATCTTGTGACCTAGGTGAACTTACTTCTCAGATCTAGAATTTTTTTTTCTCTTCTTGTAAATTTCTTGGGATTTTCTGCATAGACTATTATATCATCTCGTATAGGAACAACTTTGTTTCTTGCTTTCCAATATGTATGCCTTTAATTTCCTTTTCTTGTTTTATTCTACCAGCTAGGATTTCAAGTACTACATTGAATAAGAGTAGTAAGAGTAGAAATCCTGCCTTTCTCCATATCTTAGGGGAAAAACATTTAGCATTTCACCATTAAGTAAGATGTTAGCTGAAAGTATTTTATAGATTTTTTAAAAATCAAGTTTAGGAACTTCTTTTCTATTCCTAGTTGGCTGAGATTTTATAATAAATGAGTGTTGAATTTCAGGAGATTTTTTTTCTGTGTCAAATAATGTGATCATTTGAGTCTTCTTTGCCCTGTTGATGTGGTGGATCACATGGACTGATTTTTGAATACTGAACAAGCTTTTCACTTAGTTATGATGTGTAATTACTTATACATATTGCTGAATTCAATTTGCTAACATTTTGTTGAGTATTTTTGAGTCTATGTTCATGATGAATATTGATCTATAGCTTTCTTTTTTGTATTGTGTTTCTCTGGTTTTGGTTTCAGGCTAATACTAGTTTCATAAAATGAATTTAAAAAGTGGTTTTCTTCCTGTATTTTATTGGAGCAATTGTATAGAATTGGTAATAATTATTTAAATATTTGCTAGAATTCTGCAGTGAAACCATCTGTGTATATCTGAAATATCTTCTAAAGTTTTAAACTTATGAACTCAATTTATTTAATAATGATTCAAATTATTTCATATTGGATGATTCTTTGTAATGTATCCACTTTTTTACTTGGTTAGGTAAAAGGATTACATTGATATCCTTTATTCCTCCATAGCTCCAAACAGATACTCCCTTTATTTTTAAGATTATATGGGTCACACTCTTTAAAAATTATCTGAAGAATAAGTATAAAGTCTCTGTATCAATAAGACCTCAAAAAATAAACTAGGTTCTCACTAACGTTGATTCTTCACTGAGAAAATAAAAATAAAAAAATAAAAAAACTAAACTAGGTAAAATATTGGGAGGAAACAAACCCTCTCTTGAAAGCCCAAGCACTGCTAATGAAAGGTTTTAAGTGATAAAATAAATTTTGCTGAATATCAAGAAAATCCAGATGAAAAATATTCTGAATTATGAACTCTTCAATAATCAGAATAAAAATATCTATATATCTCTTAAAGACCAATTGCTATTTCCTGGGCAGTTTCTTTAAATATACATTATGTCTGATGCTAAGCAGTACCCATGAGTACCTCACAAAATTTAACTTGGAAGACCCCAATAGGTAAAATATGGGTACTCAAGACTAGTATATGAATAGATCTTGCAGGCCTGCCTAGGCCATTCATCAAAATCTCACAAACTCCAAAATGAAATGATCTCATCATCACTATTCTTACATTCTTAAGTAAAAACAAATACAATTTCTTGAAAAGTTTCGAAGTAGCTTTAGTCTAAAAGCATCTGCTATAGATGCTGATTTGTTAAAACTCCTGCAAATAATAGGAGATTATTAGATAGGACCCAGATTTACATAAATATTTGAAAATAATCAAAGATCAGAGTCAGCTCAAATACCAAACTCAGGCAAATGTCAATTTCCCTTTTCTTTGCTTCAAATGAAAATCAAAAAGGAAGAATTTTACTAGTATCAAAAGTATTTCCACTTCTTAATAACCCCATATGACCAAGGCCAAATCAAGCGTAATATTTGCTTTTACATCAAAAACAAAGTGAACTTTTATAAATCAGATTTGTCACAGTCTATAGAATAAAGAACCAGTGAGAGAGATTTATCTCAAAATCCATAAATTGAATGCAAACTCACAAAATAAATTAAATCAAGTATGAAAGAAAATCAACATCTAAGTTTATGAAACAATAAATATGTAAAAAGGTTGAAAAATAATACAGCAAGGCAATCAAAACCTCAAGCAAAAAGGGTAGCAAGGAATAGGTCACGAAGGCAAAAAAAAAAAAGACAGGAAATGAGAAAGGATGGTATTAAAATAATTTCCATATAGAATTTCCACCTAGAAATCAGAAAGCAGCATGATGTGCCTTGTGATAGTACAACAGGAGTAAAGTTTCTGAGCAGCAATCATGTTTCTGTTTCCATAGGGCAGGATCCTGTACTTATCCTCAGGAAATGAAGCTTAATAGGAAATGACTCCATAACTACTTATTTCAAAAACATGTTTTGCAAAAATACTGAAGTTGAAGGAATAGCAGCTTTTCCAAAAGGGAGGTGATAGCTACTATTAGATGGCTGCGTATTACCAAAGTTTTGAATTATCATGCTATTATTCTGACAGATGCAATCAAAGTGGCTAAACTCATCAGCACTTATAAAGAAACAGTCACAACATCCTGAGACCTTGGGTATTTATGGTAATAAATATTTAGTGAACATGAGTGCATGGTGGTGGTGGTGCAGAGGAGACTGGTGGTATATAAGGCAAAAGGAGAATGTGCTTTTTAGTCATTTTATGGCGTGTGTATTTGGAAAGTGGGGGGAAAGGAAACTAAAAGGGAAAGGAGAAGAGAAAACAAGAAAAAAAGTGAGTTACCTTTGACGTTGCCTTCCTAGACTCCAATTTCCTGTGGCAACTGATATCTATAATACTAGTATAGAGTTTTCACAACAACATTAGTTCAATAATAATTATTACAGGTAACATTTATTGAGCACACAGAATGTGTCTAAGCATTGTTAAAATATTATACATTTAATTCTACATTTAATTCTGAAAACGACCCTACAGTCTTAGGGAAGCTAAAAAGATTGCCAAAGTTCACACAGCTAATAAATAGCAGAGTTACATGTGAAAATCAAGACATTACATTAACTTTATTTCCTACTTAATATTTGTAAAAACTTGAGCACAATCTCTGAGACCCTTTTAAGATCTACCACTCTGTTTAGATTTCTACTTTGTAAAATCTTCAGCACTTGGACAGCTGCCATTAACATCAAAGATGCTCAAAAAACATTTTCAAAAGTGACTGTTTAATTAATGGATAAATCCTCATTTCAGGAAAAGAATGCAGTCCCCAAACCTGGTACCCATCTGGTACCCACCCCTGGCCTGTTAGGAACCGGAAGTGCATCACGGCCTGAGGTCAACCTCCGCAGTGCCCCCCTCCCCCTTCCGTGGAAAAATTGTCTTCCATCAAACAGGTCCCTGTTGCCAAACAGGTTGGGGACTGCTGCAACCTCTGGAGTCTCCATTTTGCTTGACTAACTTAAAATATTTAAAATGAAGTGAATTCAACTGCTTTACACTTCATTAATGAATGAATGTGAAGAATGTTTTATCAGAAGATCCTTCCAATTCTCTTAAATTACCGTACTTTTTAGTTTCCCTATATTTACTTTCCTTACCACAGTCTAACTTGCTCTCTCCAACTCCACCTAACATTCCTGTTCCACCTAATATTTTGAAAAAGGCAATGATTCTCACTGATGAAGGTATTTCAAATTATATTCATATTCTCATTGGCATTATATTTTGAATCACAAGACTTTTACACAATGAAATCTCATTCCCAAGTGATCCCAAATAACAATACTAAAAATTCCGATCCATTCTCTGTTGTGCCAATGTATTACACTTCAACATGTTTTATCAAATATTTTAAAAATCACATAATATTTTTCTGAAAACATTTAGGCATGAATCAGTGCTTGAAGCATTTTATCCAGTCCTCAGATAATGCAGCAGTGAGAGCTTCCCCAACTAAATTCGCTTGTGAGTCTCATACTAGATCTTTGGCAGTGAGAGAAAAACAAGCCTAAAACTTTCAAATGATTTTAAATAAGTTATTTAAAATTCTGGGACAGTTATTTTTTTAAATTGAATAAATATGTAACAAATTCAAAATTGCACAATTTTCTTTGTGCCAAAACACAAAGATGGAGGTAAGTGGAAAGATAGGTAAGGAAAGGGCAGCAACAGGGTCAGAGGGAAGGAGGGAGATTCATGACTCTCTCATAAAGAATAAAGATTTAGCTATACGAGGTTTTTTCTGGTTCCATACAAAGTGAAGAATTGTTTTTTCCAGC
>VBSM01002121.1:34430055-34452526 GCA_008086735.1 Cheirogaleus medius | reverse complement strand
AAAAAAAAAGAAACTATGTAGAAGTGCCCTACAAATCTAATTTTGAAGAGGATGCTTGATATTATATGTTTTGCACATGAATTATACTGTTTATATAATCTCAAAAAAAAAAAGAATAAAGATTTAGAGCCAAGTTCCAGGGTAAATATTTTCTGCTGATAAACAACTATATCTATAATCATATAGATGGGTTAATATCATCTTAAGGTATATACTATTGTGGGGAAATAGTCTTAGTACACTCATCCAAGTACGTTTGGGTCCTGAAAATATGTAAGGTAAGCTGCAAATATTAACCAGCTAATGTTCATTTGCAAAAGACTTAAAGAATTACCTAGGCATTTGTTCAAGCTTAAATGAGAATAAGCATATATTTAGATACACATACTTATATATGCAAACACAAATATAAATATATCTTACCATTTATGAGATATCATCTAACAAAGTAAGATATTTTCCACTAAATATTGAAATCTAGCAAGTGTAAGCGAACTTGAGACACTGCATGAAGAAGCAGAGGAGTATGATTCAGTGAGAAGTTGATTGTTCTACCATCATCAGATCCTACAAATACCACAAGGCTCTGAACAGAATATGGAAGACAAGCTAGCAGAAATTCAAGTTATGAAGTGGAAAAAATAAGTAGAACCTTGGAACCTATGAAGTTTTAGGTCTGGAGAAACCACCAGAGGAGACTCAAAAAGCCAACCAAACAATAGAAGTATTGTACAGTATTTGCAGATAGCAGTAGACTTACTGCCTGACCAAGACTGGTACTTTAAGCATAAACACATCAGTTACTCAAGGATTAAACCAGACACACAGAGAGATTATGTTTCTGTTCCATGAAAGCAGGACCCACATAAGGCATGGCAGAGAGAAACAAAGTTGACCTTAGATCTCAAAGTCAGAAGACTCTTAGGGAGATTGTCCTTAGTAATCGTTAACTGCAACCATTTCACAAACTAAAGATATTTGATACTAATTCTTATATATCCATCACCAAACTCTGGCACTTTTTTCATGCCTATAATTAAGTTAAAGGTGCACCAATATAAGCATTTGCCTGTATGTAACTAGTCATTTTAGATTGTTATGGGAAAAATTGCTGAGAAGCCTGAGAAAGGGGAGACAGCCCCCTTGTAGACTTCTTCTTGTGTAGCAGCAGCTGCCTTGGTGACTTAAGGGTTCACATCAAGGCAGGAAATTTCTGGGTTCAAAATAAGAGTGTTTAACTTTGCTAGTTTACCACACCCATTAATACTGAAACTATGCTACTTTTGGAAAACTCTATACAATTAGAAGGATCTTTGGATAGTTCCAGTACCATCAGTTTACACAGGCTGGTAGGCTTATTTTTCAACTCTTTTGCAAGTCTGAAATACAGTAAATGATCCATCAGTAAAGACATAATAGTTATTTGAGAGCATCTGAATGATGCTGTAGTCCTGGGTGCTATTTTAACTTTTTCCCGTTTGAGTTTGAAAGATCTCTACTAATTAGTCTTGACATCTAGACCCATTTTTGCATAAGATCAATGTGCTGGCCCAGCTTTCTTCTAAAATATCTCCTGATAATGTAGTCACAGGAAACTGCTATATTTCACGACCTAAAGAAATTTAAGAAAAGTTTGTGTAAGTTGGGATATCCAATCCAAACAGCAGACACTGGCATTAAATTGTCTTGACCTTAAATAATTTCAAATTTTAAAAGGCTTCTGATACTTGCACACAAATGAAGAAATTGTTCGTTGGTATGAAGAATTTTGAAATAGTTGACCAGGGATCCAGTAGCTCTTTCAAGATTTTCAACCTGGTCTGGAACTGATTCCTTATTATGTTTTTACTGAGACATTTTATTTCTTGAGACCTGAGTGCTGGAGAGCTTGCTCTCTAAGCGATTTTCTTAGAAATATGCATATATTCTGAAAGAAAATCTTTTGGGATGAGGGCAAAGAAAATAAAAAAGAAAGCAGGAATATGAAAGCAAAAAAGGCATAAGAGAATCAAAGAATAAAAACAGAATCAGATAAACAAAATAGTTGAAATCAACAAAACAAGAAAGCCCGAGCAGAAAGAAAAATCTCTTTGCCAAGGAAAAAACAAAATAAAATTCCCAAGGCTTACTCAAAGATTCAAACATAAGTGTTACATCTGTGGCAAGGAGGGGAGCATTATTAAAATTTTAATATTCTAACACAATTTATCTCATCTTCCAAAATACCTAATTCCCACTTCCCTTATTACTTGCATTTGAGAAATACTTTTTTCTAAGTCAATTTACGTTCTTATAAAAATTATATAAAGTACCTTTCCTTAAATATTTACTGGAAAAAAAGTTTCAGAGAAGCAGTGTTTTGAGATAATAAATTGTTTTTATAATCAATCAATAATTTCTCCTTTTCAAATGAATAGGTAACACTAGTTAGATGTGTTCATTGACTATTACACAGAATGTTTAAAAATGGTAAGAGTACTTTGGAGAAATAGTATTTGGCTTTGCCATTTAGTAGCTGAGTGAACCCAGGTCTTTCTAATGTTTTAGTTTGATTTTTGGTAAAATTAAAACAATAATAGTAAATTCTCATTTTTAAGTTTAAACAAAGTAATAATTATATGGTACCTGGCAGGTAATAAGTTCACAAGTGCTAGATGTTAATAGAAATAATACATTTTTTCAGAATATTACAGGGGTACACACATTTTGGTTACATAATTTGCTTTTGTACATTTTGAGTCAGAGTTTTGGTTGTGCCCTTCACCCAGATAGTGTGCATTGTAGCCATTAGGTATAAATTTACCCATCCCTTCCCCCCATACCTGCTTGATTTCCATTGAGTCTTACTTCCATATATGCACATAAGTGTTGATCAATTAGTTCCAATTTAGTATTGAGTACTTGTGGTGTTTGTTTTTCCATTTTTGAAAAAAGACGCTTGCACTTGAATGTTTACAGCAGCACAATTCACAATATTATTATTTTTATTAGTAGTATTGTTGATATAGTTAAATAGACAATGTTTTCCCAGAGAAAAAGGATGATAAGTATATAGTTCATTTTGATTCTTCATATTCTCCACCAATTTACACTGACTCTCCACTTCAGAGACAATGGTGAGAAAGGCAAAAGAACCTGGAATGGAAATGAGAAAATAAATTTGCCCAACAACTGTGTGACTAATCAATAGTTTCAAATTTAGTTATATTATACAGGTCGGGTAAAGCTATTGAAAATCAGTAAAGCTTTTATTTTTCATAAATTAATTAATGTTTCACTAACATTTAAGTTCGTTGAGAAATTGTGTGTCTCGTGGGACTAGACAGGAGACACACATGGGAAAATACAATAGGATATACAATAATTATTTCCCAAATTGAAAAGCTTCTTAAGACTTTGATAACATCAAAGTTAAAGGAAAAACAAAATTTTATTATTAAATTTTTATTAGATCGAAGATATTCTCTATTAGAGATTTTTTTACCTAGTAAAGTATAAAATACTACTTAGGTCTGTCTCCAGATGAATTGTTTCTTTGGTCACATTTGCCTATGAAATTGGGTATATTTACTTGGACAATTTTATTTCCTGGATGTTTTGACCTGAAGAAATTTTCCTAAAAACTCTCTAGAACTGAGAAAGAACATCTATTGAGATATAAAATAGAAAAATAAAATACAGAGAGGGAAGATAATAAAGATAAAATATATTTGAGAATACAGGAGAAAAGTAGAATGTGATAAATAAAAGAGAATGATAAGGAAGATAAAAGCCTAAGAATAAAAAGACATTTTGTTCCAGATTAAGTCCGTATTTCACAGATTAACGGTGAAATTCCAACTCTTATCTATAGGAATATTACAGACATGCCAAAGGATATGGCAGATTTCTAATCAATGTAAGTCTAATATGCATTAAGCTCTATGCTCAAGTTTCAATCTTCAATGCAAGATATATTTCCAGCAAGATCTCTTACCCACAGCAAAACATCTGCTAAGAGCTTTCCATTTTGGTGACACCTTCTTTTAACAGTTTCTATAATTTCTTAAAATACACATGACCAGAGAATACAGCTAGATTACAACAGCTGCATGAATTCAGATCTTGAATTCTTGGCATTTTCTTAGTATTGCATGGAATGAGAGGGAAAGAAAAAGTAAACAAGAGGGAGATTAAGAAATATATTATATAACAAGGTCACTTAAGCTAAATTCTTCTCTCTAATAAGAATGATCAGAGGAGAATTTTAATGATTCCAGTTTTCTAACCGTTTTATAATTGCATAGTTCCAAACATAAAAACCATTTGAAATAGGTAGTAGCAGCAGGTCATACAGAATGGATGGAACAGTTGAGGGAAAGGATACACTTCCTAAACGCCATTTGAAAAGTCATTAACATCTGGGAAGGGGTGGTCAGAATGCATGATTCTCAAGATAATAGCTAAGTTCCTCATTACTGCTAGAGAACTTTCATGCAGGCGGCTGTTATGGGCTGAACTGTATTTCCCCAAAATTAATATGTTGAAGTCTTTACCCCCAGTTACTCAGAATGACTATATTTGAAGACAGAGTCTCAAAGACATAACTAAGTAAATGAGGTCATTATGGAGTTGAGTTACCTAAGCCAATATTACTGGTTATCTTATAAGAAGAAGAGATTAGGACACAGACATGCACAGAAGGAAGACCATGTGAAGGCACAGGGAAAAGACGGCCATCTGTAAGCCAAGGAGTGAGGCTTCAGAAGGAACCAACCTTGCTGATACTCAGACTTGATGTCAGACTTTTGGCATCCAGAACTGCAAGAAAAAAAAAATTTCTGTTGTTTCAGATGCCGCCCAGTTTGTAGTACTTTGTTATGGCAGCACTAGGAAACTAGTATAGTAGCAAATGTCAGTGTGGTCAATTCTTCATTATTCAAAGACCAATGATAGTGCGTAGGTTATCTAACAGCTTTATTTTTTTTCTTTTCTATTTTTTATTAACATATTTCCTAGAAACTTAGTAAGAATTGAGAGAAAAATGAGTTTGGCAAAAGATTTGTTGGGGGAGATGATTTAAGAAAAAATATCAGCCTTTCCTCTCCTTGAATCCCAGCAGGGGAAAGTTAGGTGTTCTCTTCTCTGTGTTCTTACTATGGCACATGGAATATTATATTAGAGTTCTATATTATGAACACTATTCTTTTTATTTTGTACATCTATATATGCCCTTACAGTACCTGGGACAGAACATTCCTAGAACCTTGGGAAGCACTTGACACATACTGGGAGCTCAGTAAATGTAACAGGTGCTTGATAAATATGTTGTTACTTAGGTAACTTTCCTCTCTTTTTCACTGATGCAAAAACAGAGCTTAAGTGACTTTCCCAAGATTACATTAATTTTTCTTTTTGAAGAGTTCCAACAAATCACACTCCTCTTTTCCTGAGTTCCAAATCATTAATGGAGACAAAGGAGTCCAAAAATAGAGACCAGAATATCATCTTCATCGTTAAGAGTAGACGAGGTAGCTGTATAACAACCCAGGGCTCCCCGGTACAGAAACCTAAAATTAGAGAGACATACATAACAAGTCACACACAGGTCTCACCATGTAAAACATAACAGCATGGGAAGGTAGGAGGGAGGCATGAGGGGAGAAGAATGGCTTATTTCTTGGCAGCTGGATCTCATAGAGGGGAGAAAAGATGAGAGGGCACTTTGAAAATGAGGAATAAGATAAGCCACTTCACCTCTCCTAAAGAGGAATATACAAAGGAGAGAAAAAAATCAAGAAGGTTGTTCTAGTAAAGCACTCTCTGCAGGGAAAGAAACACCAAAAGCTTGGTGTAAACGAGTATGGTGTGTCCAGCACGCAGACTTAAATCTTCAAACAATATTTGCCTTCTTATAATGACACAGAAGAGTTGGGGATAAAAGGAGAGTCAGCCTATCCTGAGTTTGGACCTTTTGGCCAAGTAGCCATCAGTCTTCAACAAACTTCTCTGCAGCCCTAACATAAAGGCCATGTTATAAAGCCCCATTCGGCACACAGCAGAAATCAAATAAATAGTATAGTGACCATTTCATTAAAACACCACAAAAATAAACAATCTTGGAGCATTTATAACTTGACATAAATTTGAAAGGGAAGAGATTTGAAAATGAAGCCTGGGAATCGGTGAGGGGATGGGGGGTTGTTCGGGAAAGGAAACTTTTTTTCTGAGAGAATTTCAGCTGTATTTGTACAGCTGCTTACTGTTTTCAGAAAGAACAAGAAAAAATTGTTCTTGCTTTGTCAAAAAATTCTTACAGTTATCCCTGAGTATGATAGGTAAGGAACTATTGCCTACCACCAGTGGTATGCTTTTAAGTGTTTGACAACCAGCTCTTGGTATAGTAGAAACCCTGATCTGTGGTGTTGGTCGATTTCTGTGGTATAAAATACTCAAATATGGCCCATTTCCACCTCCTAATGATGTAAACCAGCTCACAAAATTCCTGAAAATTTAACAATCAGCTCTCATGAATCAGTGCAGGCCAGGTTCATGATATCACTGCCAACAAACAGCGATGCCAGGAAGAGAAAAGCTCCATTGGAAAGGGTACAGGTTGCCACCTGAGGGTCTCAGCTCTGTAATGAACCAGGTAAAACAAAACTCTTGGGAGTCCACAGAGTTATGCGGAGAAACACACAGGTCTCATGCTCTGTTCAGAAGATAAATCGCCACTTAAGGACCAGATCTAGGCTCAGGATAGGGGACAGTCTTGCAGTTTGTCCATCATTGTTTTGTTTCCAGACATTTGAAATAGGAGATGATTTTTAAAAGGTAGAAGGAGTTACACAGGAACAAAGAAGCTGTCTTTGCCAAAAATAGTAATACTGATCTTGGGTTCTATCCTAATCTTACTAACTAATTACTACTCTAATAATAATTCATCAACAACTTCTATGCTTACTGGATGCTAAGAAGAGTTTGGCAGAGATAAAGAACTGCTACAGTAATTAGTACAAATAATATACTGAACATATTCACCAACCACATACTAAGCATGATACAATTTGTAATCACATCTAATGTGTGTAAAATGACTAAATGCAAGTATTTTTCATGTGTAAAAGACACATGCACAGAGGCACAGGATGAAACTTAATTTTAAAAGTGCTTTTTTTTTGGTTCTAATTAAGCCAATTGTGGATCTCTTTGTGGTTTCACAGTAATTTTCCTTAGGTAGTTAATTACAGACTGCCAATTTATACCTGTGTCTAACTGAGCACAATAGAGAAGAGTAAAGATAAATTAAGATTGGAAAAATCTCAGATGACAGAAGAGATTACAAATGCTATTAAAGAGCTAGCAGTAGGAGGGGGCAATGGCATGCAAACTTTTTCCAGATCTTGAACATGTGTGCACTAGGCGGCTATTGTTACACTTGGAAATCTGGCAAAGAAGACAGAAGTCAGGTGAGGAGAGAGTTGTTGCCTCTTTGTAATGTGGTCATGCACCATCTTTTCTAAAGAGTATTGGATTGTGCGCTCTCTCTCGCTCTCTCTCTCTCTCTCTCTCTCTGTCTTATCTTGCTTAGAATATGGTCAATGAAGTCCTCTTTACTTTTGGAAATCTTTGGATTTAGTCTTCCCAACATTTACTCTTACAGGATTCTTCTACTCTTTGGAATGTGCACCTTCCATTTTTCCATGCATGCCTTTTAAATTTGGACTCATCAGAGATTTTCTATGCCATGACAAGGATTTATGTAGGTGCCTTGTGGTTTAGACTTGTGGGTTCTTTTAGGTCACAGGGTCACGCTCATTAAAGCCTGGGATTTGGTGTTAAACCTGATTATAACTCTGCCTTGGCTGCCTGTAGGAGCTACAGCAAGTGATTTAACCTCTGAATTTTAATTCTTCCCTTGTGATATGATGATAATAATATGTTGTGATGTGATATTTGTGAATTTTTAAAAAATATTAGATAATTTTTGCTTAACTATGTAAGTATCTAGCTCGGCGCCAAAGCAATTGCTCAACAGTTATGAATATCTGTCCTTCTGCTAAATTTTTCAAAATCTACACTCCTATTTAGCTCTATTTAGTCTAGAACCAGGTTAAATATCTGATATGTTAAATATCTGATATGATAACCCCATATCCTTTAGTAATCTATTAACAAACTTAACCAATCTATTGCTTCATATTGGTTAGAAAGAAATCTAAGGTGGTGGTTTTCCAACGTGGAGAGGAAAGAATATCTGAATCCTTGGGGACATTTTGCAAAGACAAATCCTGTTCCTCCACCACCGCCCCCAAAAGAACAACACTGATCTAGGATATCAGTTCTATTATTTGTTTCCTCAGCCTTTTGAAGACAGAACAAATATCAACTAAGCAAGGTGATAATTTATCAGTTATTTTGCTTGTAGCAGAATGGGGTTTCAGTGAACATCTGAGTGTGGAAGTCTTCCCACTACTAACCATGCAGCTGAGATTTTACATTAGAACAGAATGGTATACATTAAAATAGAATCATATATGTTCCCTAAAATATTCATAATTTTTTTCAACCTCATAATTTTTTCTAATTTTATTTTTACCAAAATATCTCTATCAGGCCTCTATCTTCAGATATTTTCTAAGAAATTATATGTGTACATTTTAGCATATATTATTTTCCTGTTCTCTGGATCTAGTTTTTAAACAAAATATTTATGTTTCTGTACTATGATCATCTGTCCTTACATCAAGATTTGGCTGATACCTTCCTTAGGAGAATATTTGGCATATTAAGTCTAAGGCACACTTGTAACTTATATTGTAATTTGACATTACACTTACGTGAAGCTATTGTTGTTCTTGAATTCTTTTTTTTATTCCTTTGAAAAACACTGCTCTGTTCTTTTATTACATTTTGTGATAGAGCCATTTATAACCACATGGTAAGTTTTACAGCTTTATCTAGTTATTTTTCTTCATTACTGTGTTCCCCTCAAATTCTAGTTTAAAGTTAGTTTGGTCAGAATAGCATTCTCCAGCCAAACAAAATCTTGTTCTAATTCCATTGTTTGGGTACCCTAAGTGATGATCAAGAATATAAAATTCCTATGTTTTGTGTTCTTCTCACATTCTTGTTTATTTTTCAGAGTTACAACCTGAAAATAAAAAAAGAAAGAAATTGAAGTACAGTCTGCCTCCTACTAATCTTTAGCTCTCTGACGTGACTTCACATTTGCCAGAGAAATAGATGCAAAAAGTTTTCATGGTATTATGTAAATAAGCCAAACTGGCTAGAAGCCCATGAGTTTTGTAAATTCCACTAGGCTCTCCAGCAAACTTCAGATATATGTTCAAAGAATACCAGGTTCAGCTTTTAACAAGTCATCTTAAGGACTGGATGCAGTGACCTTGTGTGCCTCTGCACAAAAGACATCTTTTGATGTCAGTGCCTGTTCCTTACATTTGCAGGTGCTTGTGAACCTTCCTTATTAGTCTCTGATTGTAAAGAATAGACTCAGTGGCTCAGTGTTTGCCTTCCTTTTCCTTAACCAGGTTCTTCCATCCAATAGCCACTTGATACTGTTCTTGATTGTTTTACATCTTCACAGAGGATGTTAATTTCATTCTGCCTAACTTTTTGGGTTATTTATCCCATTCTATCTGGAAGCGGTGTTAGTTGCACTTACTTACAAATAATCTGTGCATAGAGGATGATTCACCTTCCCTTTACCTGCTTATCTAGCAGGCAGACTTGCTCATATTTATAGCCTGTATAATTCTCAGGCAGAAATCCCAAGAGCCTCTGGCTCACTGGAAGATTTACCTCAGTTGTGCATATTACTTAAACTTTTGCACAATAAAGGAAGCAGAAATATGTTTAAGTCTCCTCCCTCCCGCCAAGAAAAGAAATCACACCGTATACATCACGTAAAGCATTTGATGGTAGCCAAACGCTACATCAATTCACGGAGGAAAACAGAGGATTTACCTCTAAAGACTGGTCACTTAAAAATAGATAAGATGTTGAGCTATGCAGTTTATCACTGGCACACAGCCTGGAACCTTGAAGAGATAGTGTTGTGGACAAGTAACACTTCATTAAAAATTGAAAATATATTACTCACATTAGTAGTGTGTTCCTTTTGGCCGCCTACACCGGGTGTGTGATCTCTACGACAGTGATCCCAATGAAGTAGGCTGAGGTGCATTTTGCAGACCAGGGTAACTACATAAGCTTTTGGTGATATTTTCTCCCAAATTATTTATAAGGTAACAATAGTCAGGAATTTGAAGCAATGATATGAAAAGAGCACTTAAGGCTCTGGGAAAGCCAGACTAGCAATCTTACAGACACCTGATTTACAGATGCTAGTAGTCTGAATTAGGTTTAAAGGGAAGCTTTCTGTTAGTTGACATACATTGCCAGAGATGTGATTTTTCTGTGCTTTTCTGGGCTAGTATTTTGGAGTTTATATTTGGCATGATCTATCTGAAATTAGCCAGAAAGAGTACTGAAGAGAGAGACTTTGTACTATGAGCTCAACACCAAAATGAAAACAATATCAGTGTATCTGGGCTGTTTTCTTAGAGATTTATTGGGTCTTATTAAATTTGGAACCAGTGAAGAATACAACAGCTGTTGTGAATGTTGAACAAAAGCAAAACAACCTTTTCTCTGTTTTCCTCCTGTGTAGTGTCCCTGCAAGCTGGTAGACTCTCTGGGCAAGATCTGTCTCACTTATGCTTACCCACTGGAAAGTGGTGTTTACATGTACAATGTGACACCACTAAGAAAAATCCAAGATATTTGTTTTGATTTACTTATCATTTCAGCGCCTTTAGGAATAGCTTTTTAAAAAAAGAGGCTGAACTATAAAGCTTACAAAAGCTGATTTCCACAAAACCAAAGATTTTAGAGTTGTTTTCTATAGTGTTTCTGCCATCCTCCATGCACATAAATCTTTACCTAAGAACAGATTAAAAAGTGTAATAGTGATATGCAGAAAGAGATATCGGTATTAATATGAGTTTATGCCTCAGGAAAATTGGAAAAGCTAACACAAGAGCCCGTTTATCTACATGAAAGCAAAGTTCAGGGTGCAATATGACTTTGAAATAATAAAACAAAACAACAAACAAAAACCTCACAATACAAACCTGTTTGTTTTAAACATTTTTCTTAAGGGGGAGTATCTAGCAGGTGAACTCAAGGTCAAATAGAGCTCACTTGGAATTTTAGAAAAAAAGACATGTTCTTAATTATATCAGCACACAATCAGTTATAAGTAGTAATGTCTTTTCAGCAATAAATTTGAGAAGTTTAGTCTAAATGTGAGAAAAATGAGTTTGCTTGACATATCAGGTATCTACAATCGATAAGGAGGGCTGGAAGGATTTAACAAATAAAGTTTACAAGAAGAACCTTAGCACAAAAATTAGTACTCTGGACCTGAAAATCAGACAGTGCATGTCACAGTGATGAAAGTAATCAAGATGGCACATTTTGTCTGAGTTGTTACCTAGCTGGGAATATTTAAGAGAAGTTGGATTAAAGTCTTATATTTGGGTTTATTTTAGTGCGATCCTATGGTTATGTCACCGTGTCAGTCAGAGCTCAGTCAGAAAACAGAAGTCACTTCTGTTATTTTAACTGGAGAATGTAATATAAAGATTTTTAGCCCAGGTATTGGAAAACTGTAAAGTCAAGAAGGGAATGCTAAGGCATCAAGGAGATTGTAATTGCAAGAAGCACCTACTACCCCTTGAGCTGGGTGAAAAAGAGGATGAGGTTAGAATGATTGATTAAAAGTTAGAAGCTTGGAAAAGGAGGGGCACCAGAGAACGGGGACTGACCATCTTTGTGGAGGGGTCTCTGCCAGCTGGTCCTGATGTCACCAATATTCAGAGGAGACACCCTGTGTGACCAAAACCCAGATTTGGAGAAGGGGGCACCTGCCAGCTGTGCTGGTAACTCTGAGGGGGTTCAATGAGGCTGGTTTGGGGAGTATTGGAAACACAGCAAAATGGAATACTTGTGCTACTAGAAAAAGCTTTTCCTGCCAGGGTGAGGAAACATTGCTAGGATAGTAATGACAGCAGCAGGGCACATAACCAAGAATAGAAAATCAACAGGGAGGAGCCTGCCCCATCTTTCCCCTCCAGCATCCTGGTCTCTCTGTAGTGCCTCCTTCAAGGCAAGTCCAGCAGGGAGTCAACTAGCAAAACAGAAATGCGGCTAACAGAGTCCCAGCCTCAGCAGCCCAAAGCAGGTTATGGCCTGGTGGGTTTGATGCTAAAAGACAATAGCTTAATAACTGACAATAGCTTAATCACTGAAGCTTGATGCAGAGATTCACCGAGCTGCTTTCTCAGATCAGACACTTTTTAGAAATAGACATCTCTGAAAGCTCCAGCATATGGGCTCACCAGTGGTTCACAAGATTGTATTTTTTACTGATACAATAGAATAATTTGACACAATGATCTTTAAAGTGCAGGGGAAAATACAAGAACATTGCTAATTTGTTCCAGGAAGTGAGTACATTCACACTCAAATTGTTCATGTGGATTGGGCCAATGCCGATTGGAGACTTCATTCACTTCCATTGCTAAACTTTCCTACCATCAATAGAACCGTGGTTACTGAAGAATTGCAAAGTTATTTACTAGAAATACAGTCACAAATTCAGGAGAGATTCACAAGCTTTGAGCATGAATCACGCTTTAAGTTTCCATGATTGCTTTTGGAGTGTGAACCTCTATGTGTGACTGAATTGTCAAACATCTGCCATATCATTTCAAGATGATTTTATTCTGCCAGTAGAAGTACATCTATCAAGAAGACAGAGTATCCTGCAACTTCAGATATAAACTGTATAAGTATAGAAAATTCTAGAACTATTCTGTAATTTCTGGCTATGTGCTCTGTGGAAAGTATGTTTTCTTTCTGGTGATTTCCGTGAAAGTATGTTTTCTTTCTAAAATGTAATGAAACTAAAGCTTAGAACCATATGGTAATTATCTGAATAAAAAAATAAAACATGTTCTTGATTTTTATGCCCCCATATGACAACAGAAATTTATTTCTCACAGTTCTAGAGGCTAGAAGTCCAAGGTTAGGGTGCTGGGATGGTTGGCTTCTGGGGAGGGCCCTCTTTGCAGAATGCTGACTTCTTGTTGTGTCTTCACAGGGTAGGAAGAGAGGAAGTAGCTTTCCAGGTTCTCTTTTTTAAGGGCACTAATTCCATTCATGATGAATCCACCTTCATGACCTAAATACCTCCCAAGGGCTCAACCTCCAAATACCATCACGTGGGGGCTCAGATTTTAACATATGAATTTGGAGGGGACAAAACATCAGCCTTTAACAATACCAAAGAGAATTTTTGTTGATTTTTTTTAAAACTTTAATAACTAGACATAGAATTATCTTCATGAACAAATCAATTAAACTCTCTTGAATAAACTACTTTTACATTATTGCTAAAATACCTACAAATTATACATTTGCTATATATAAATAGCCAAAGTAATATACAGGTCCATAGACCATCCCAACACTTTGAGGATAGACATGTTTCAGAATTCAGAAGTTTTGAATATTCACATTAACTAAGATCAATATACTATAAATAGTCTCATATCTATGCACACCAAGGCATGATTCATTACCATTTATTACCAGATAAGTTATAAGGAAACTTTTTTATTTTTAGAACATGTAACATTTTAGAATTATGAATGAAAGTTGTAGACTTCTATATTATTTACCATTGTCATAAATAAAATATCTACATGTCTAAAGATTGATATTTCAATCTTGTAACCTCTAATCATAACATCAAAGAAAGCTTCATAAGTGTGAAGTTTTTAACAGAAAAGACTTTAGCAAGTTCATATGTGAAAGGAAAGAATTTGAGAGTCAATGATATGAAGAAAAAAAAAGTCATAGTTGTAAGAATGTGAAAAATAAAAAGAGGAGGCAGATCCATCATTTTTTTAAACAGCATTTGCTGAGCGACTTCTATATGCCAGAATTGTGCCAGATGTGGACTATACAAAGATAAATAAAACCCAATTCCTGCCATCCAGGAGCCTTCAATATAGCTAAAGAAATGCAATAAAGCGTGAAAAATAATCTTAGGATGAAAATCCATAATAGTACAGTGGAACAGAAAGGAGGAAGTAATTGCTTCTTTTGAGGAAGGGAGAGTCAAAACATTTCATTGATCAGATGATGCTTGAAAAATAAGCAGTTATTTTTCAGGTTGAGGGTGGGAAAACTGAGGGGAAGGAGAAGATTACTTTTATTCAGAGCCACGGTTTGAGCTAATGCAAATGGTTGTGAGACCATGAGTCATAAGAAACGATATCAATAGCATAGATGGAATTATTTGAATCAGTATCTAGGGAGCAAATCTTTTGAGTCCTACTATGTGCTAACTATGTGCTATGGTAGTTGTTGGGCACTTCTTGTTACAGAGCACTTAAACTATGACTAGTGTAACTAATTGCATTTTTATTTTATTTAATTTCTTTTATAAAAAGGTTAACAAATTTACTTTAAAAGTAACCATAACAAACCCATTATATGTTAGCAAATAACATATTTTTGTTAAAATAATATCTTTTAAACTACCTAGGAGAATCCTACCTTGGAATTATTTCTATCGTTCTGTTGTACCCTTTCCCCAGTTGCTCTGGGTGCTGCTGTTTAAATTCACACATCCAAAGGTACCTGGTAGTTTCACCAGCTCCCCTAGGGCAGCACCTAGTATGGTATGGTGCACAAAAGACCAGGACCAGGCCAGATCTTCAGTTCAAGTTACACTCCAAAGCTCTTTGGGGGATCAGGATGAAGTTATACCTCACTTGAAACCATACTCTTGCTTAACTTTTTCACCCTTCCTAACTTGCTTTCTTCATTCCTTTATAGGTTTCTTTTGAGACACTCTCTTGATAAGTTCTTGATCTCAAATTCCCATCTCAAAGCCTGTTTCTACCAAATCCAACCAAGTAAAATGTGTTAAATTTGATATGTCTAAGGGAGATCCAAGTGGAAATGTAAAATAAACAGCTGGATCTTAAGTCAGATGCTCAGCGAAGAGATCTGGGCTTGAGATATACGTTAAGTCAGCCAAGTAGTCATAAAAAGGCAGTATTTAAATCTATGAGAATTGATGATATTATCTAAAGACAGACTGGCAAAAGAAAAGTGAAGATGTAACTCCAACAAAAAGACATTAGGTAGAAGAAAAGGAACTAACAAAGGAGAATGAGGAATAACAAATGAAATAGGAGAAGAACCAGAAGATAGTATAATAGAATAAGGAAATTAAAGAGGATATTCTCCAAAGGAGGGTGTGATCAATGTCACAAATGCAGATAGGTGATCAAACAACTCAATAAGAGACAATCCAGACATCAGAGAACAGAGAAGGCATCATTGGATTAGGAAATTTGCAGGTTATTGATGGCATTTTCAAAGGTAGTTTGGGTGTACTATTGGTATAGAACTCATGATACTGGGAAGAGAAGTAATAAGAGATGTGCAAGAAAATATAGTTTGCAGGAAAAGTTTTTGGAGAAGTTGATTATTTAAGGAAGCAGAGAAATGGAGTAGATGGGATTTATTCAATAGAAAGAGAGTGATCAAAGGTTAAAAAAAAGGAAAGAGGATATAACCAAAGAAGTAAAATTTTTAAGAAAATCAGAAGGTTTGGATCCAGAGCACAATCCTGTATTGAAACAGAAACCAATAGGAAAGCATGAGTGTGCCTCAAGGAAAAGTATATATTTGGTGGTGGGAAGATAAGGGAGATTGGATCATTGGCTATCTCAATGATCTATGAGAGGAAATTAGTAGCTGAGAGTCATGTACAGGAGGGAACAAGAGAGGTTTGAGTAAAGCCAACATGTGATTTCCAGAATTAGGAAGGTTACTGTACTATCCTACTATTGGTTAGTGGGATTGCCCAACAGTATGCAGTGCCAATTTGAGATGTGAGTTAATGTGTTTACTAAGTGAAACCAGTTTGTTTGGTTTTGTGTTGGTAAGACTGATCTAGGATGGGCATTTTGCAAGAGAGTTCAAGTAAAGGAAACAAGGAGTAGGAATCAAAATAGAAAAAGAAAAAGGGGAGAAATAAAAATAAATGTAAATAGATTTGTGATAGTATAGTGGATAAACATTGAGATATTTCACATTATATGACCTTTATATTTTCCCAATGAAGGAATAAGTGGTAGAAAAATTGTTAAAATAAATTTCATTATTAATATGGTGAAAAAATAGGTTGTTACTAAATAATTTTTATAATAAATTTTAATAGCATATAAGATACTGACATTATAACAAAATAAAAGGGAAAACTTACAACTGCTTATATAGCTAGAACTCCTTTATTTAACATATGCATAGATAAAGAACTAGAAGAAAATACACCAAAATGTTTATTGAATGATGAGATTTTTATTCTTTTTATATTTGTCTTTGTTTCTGGAATCTATTGTTACATTAAAAATTACCCACAATTCAATAAAACAACTATTTTGTTATGCTTATAAATCTATGGGTCAGAAATTTGGGCATGGTATATAAGTGATGGCTAGTATCTGCTTTATAATATCTGGTATCTCACCTGGAAAGACTTGAACAGTTACAGATGTCTGAGATGGGTTGGCTGGGCCTATATGTTTGGGGCCTTACTATGGTTTGAATGTATGCATCCCTCCAAAATTCATATATTGGAACCTAATATCCAATGTGATAGTAGTATTAAGAGATGGAGCCTTTTGGGAAGTGCTTAAGTCATGAGGGCTCTACTCTCACGAATGGATTAGTGCTCTTATAAAAGTCGAAGGGAGTGTCCTAGTACATTTTTGACCTTTCACTGCTTCTACTATGTGAGGATGCAGCAAGATGCCACCTGGAAGCAGAGAGCAGCCCTCACCAGACACTGAATCTGCTGGCACCTTGATCTTGGACTTCCCAGCCTTCAGAACTCTGAGAAATAAATTTCTATTATTTACAAATTACCTAGTCTAAGGTATTTTGTTATAGTGGCATGAATGGACTAAGATAGGCCTCATGATGCCTACTTTTTCAGGTGGCATCTACTGGAGGTAGAATGTCTAAGATGATTCTTGTGTTCACATGTCTAGCACCTAAGCTAGAATAGCTGGAAAAGCTGAGGACTTGCTGCCACTGGTCTCTCCTAAAGTGGCCTATCCATATGGTTTGCTTAGACTTCCTCACAGCATGGAGAGCATTGGATAGTCAGGCTTCTTATAGGAAGCTAGCTTCTTCCAGAGTAAATGTTATAAGAAAAAGACAATAGAAAAATTGCCAGTCCTATTAAAGTACATGCTTGGAATTGGCATAATATTAATATTACTTTGGCATATTCTATTATTTAAAGCAGTCACAGGCCAACCCAGATTCAAGGGGATGAAATAATGGAGCTTACTTGTCAATGGAAGAATGATATTTTCATACAGGGAGAAGAGAAAATGATAGTGGTTATTTTGGAGATAAACTAAGAATTGAAGCAATTAAAGCAGGTAATGATGAGTCAAATTTTTATTCATAGAAGTGATATTTTATCCCTCTGTGAAAGATATGTCAGAAGGAAAGAAGATTGGAACTAGTGAGAACACTTAGGAGGGTGTTACAATAATCTAGATATGAGATGATGGCCTGCAATAAGGAAATGGAAGTAGAGATATAGGGAAAAGAATAGACTTTATTAAAGCCCAGTTCTGCTCATGGCAAATAGGTCTCCATGGCTCTTACTTCTATCATCTGGGTTCATGGCTCTGCACTCTAAGTTACCCTCCCTTCTTTTATTGCAAGTAAAGGCCTATGTTTGCAGATGAGTGGCCTTCATAACTGAATCCCTGCCTGCATAAGCTTGGAGGTCCCAAGCACTCTACTCATTCTAAAGTGTTCTGTCCCTTCAGTCCAACCTGATGGTACATTTCCTCTCTCTATTTTCCATGTTACTACAGGTAACTGTGTTGCTGGACTTCTACCACAACATAACAGGGATCATCTTTTATATCAGTCTCTAATAAAAATTCTCTCACAGTTCCTCAAACTGTTATTAATATTCTCTTTAAGATCTTTCCATCTCCTGCTCAGGGCTTAATCCCAAACCCAAAGACATGCATTTTAGGTTTCTGTTATGACAGCACTCCACTCTCAGTACCAATGACTGTAACATTTAGAGTTCAATGAAGAAAGAAACATACAAAAATGAGTGATATACAAGTGGAATTTATTATAGGGATGAGACCTTGCATAATAGTTGGGGTATTTGGGGAAATAATGGTCATCAAGGGAATGGTTGGATGATCATAGAAAAGTCATAAACCAGAGACTACAAAGAGAAGCAGGAAAAAAAGTTTAAGGAAGGTTGCTGTCATGGCATCTGCTGGTGGGCCACAAGTCACTCTAGGTCAACAAGGAAAGAAGTCAGAAAACTGGACACAGAACAGGGAAAATCTAGGACAAACTGGAACATATGAAGACACATTGGAACCCACAAGGACAAACTGTAAACTCTAACGGTTTCTCACCATATCTAACCCCAGTGATACAGATGGCCTGCAGACAAGGCTGGGACAGATTGCTATAAAATCACACACATGCCTGGCTCAGGACTCAGAGAAGTTGAAAGAGGAGACTCAGTTGCTCCACACTGATGAAGTGAACCAGCCTGCACGAACTGCAAAAGCACTGGAAGCCCTGCACGAATATGGAGCGCAGAGGTCAGCAAATTATGTCTACAAAATGCAATATACTAAAACATATTAGACTTTGCAGACCATAAAGTTTCTGCTGAAGTCACTGAATTCTGTCATGGTAGCATGAAAATGGCACAAGACCATAGAGAAACAAATGTGGCTGTGTTCTGATACACCTTTATCAACAAAGACAGGCAGTGTGCTTGGTCTGGCCCGTGGGCCACACTTTGCCAACCATGTTTAGACTATAGAGACTACTATTTCACATTCATATTCAAAATCCTGCATAAATTTATCTGTGGCCCACCCTAAAGTTGAATCATACAAGGAAGAGAATTCTGAAAATTATGGTTCCACATTAGGTATGATGACACAGTAAAAAACCAACAAGCCATGTTCCCAAATTTTCTGCAATAATCATGCCTCACTCTTATAATCAAAAGCAACAACAACTCATAAACACTATAAAAATACACCTGTAGCATGTAGAGAGTGCCTATTCTAGCCTTTATGGCCAAGATGGTTTTAGTAAATATTAACTAGAGGATATGTGCCTGGCAGAGTTGAAGAACTTTCTTAAGGAATGCCACGAAGGTGATGAACTCCTTGAGATGACTCAATGCTTTTCACAGGATAATTCCCACTGGAATAATCAATTCAAATGGTAATCCTTAATTCAGAGATACTTGGAAGATGATATTTTATCTCATTCTGTCCCATATTATGTGTATAGTTTAGTGGGTTTTTTAAAAAATAATTTCTTAGTAGCACAACCCTTCCTTCAGATGAAATCTTAATCAGAAGTGGGGATAAATAAAACATAAAGACGAGCTTCTACTTGGAAGTATAAAGAAATAAAGAGATAAAAGTTGAACACGTCCAGTTGAAACAGTACTAGAAAAGGAGGAATATTTGCATTACAAAAGTGGCTATTCACTGCAGACCTTGCCATTTTTCTTTTTTATATAATTTAAGTTTTAATTCATTAAGGTACATTTACAGGTTTTCATAAGCACTATTTTCAGCCCATGCTGTATACTGACATCTCTTTTGCCAACGAGGGCAGGTAAGAGAAAATGGGTAAAGAAAAATGCAAAATATGGATTCAGGGGCAAAGGTGACGTGAAGACTGAAGGAGAAAGTTGTTGTAGTTTTCCTAACACTAACATCATCGTTTGTTCTGATAACTCAGGCTACCTTGATATTCTGGAAGGCCAAAGTAAAGATCTTCCATTATCCAGATTTTCATTAATAACTTACAAAAGGATGTCCATTTTAATGAAACCTCTAAAAACTATTGTTTCTTGTAATCCCTAGGCACAACATTGTTGAAAGAAGAACCATCATTTTTTAAAATTTTTCATATATTGCTACAGAATGCAGATCTTCTCCTTAAAAAGCTCCAAAAGATCTGAAAATTCTATCCCCACATCCTCCAAACACTGAGGAGATCTGCAAAGCAATTTGTTTGATTGACAGGAGAGAACTATTTCAAATGCCAGTGGGTAGCCTTCCAGGGAACAAGGCTACAACAAGAATGTTTTTCCCCTACTGCTAATGGCTAATCCTGGCATTGAGCCCTTGGCTGCTGCTTCCCCAACATGGGTATCCTTTTAGGAAATGTGCCTGCCACAGCTTGCCTCACACTGATAATAGTGTCAAGAGGCAGAGAAAAGAAATGAGTTTAAGAAAGAAACAACTGGACTCTATTAGCATGGTATCCATTAGTGTGCAGGGTGGAGTCAGCTGGAAGGGCAAACCGGCTTTTGCCCAGACAGGAAGTCCATTTGTCCGCTATGGTGACATATTAGCGTCTGAAGATGAAATATCCTAACACTCTCAACTCTCATCTATGTTAAAGGATAGAACACACTTCTCTTTTACTTATTTTTTCTCTTTTGAGCCTTTGATTTTAAGAACAGAAATCCTCAGAAATCAAGGACAAAAAAATAACTTAAACAAAGTAGAGCTTATATAGTCATCTATATCCTAAGCTTATACAGCTGTCTATACCCTAAGATGACACTACAGAAAACAACTGAGGTCCACATGTGCAAGCATGGCTTAGAGAAAAATGCCCTGCTTCATGATTCCATGGCTTATGGACAAAGATTGCCCTTTGCCTCATAGTTGTATCTGCTGTTTGAAAATCCCAGTGCAGGATTTGACTGTCTTTTAGGTTTTAGAATCAGCTCAAAGCCTTTACTCAAAAAATTAAAAATAAATATAATAATGGCCATCCAGAATGACAATGTAACTCTATAAAGAATATAAAACAGATACTATAAAATCCCCCCTTCTAAAAAAGCCTGCTTTCTAAATGAAGCTATGCAATATTTTCTACATAAATTATAGATATGATGAGTGTAAGATTAAAATTGGGTCTAATCTAACAGATACTAATCAGGTGAAACTAATACATGTTCATAAAAATTAGAGTAATATATATTTTTTCAGAGTTTCAAATGTCTTCAAGAAACGGTTAAATAATCTCTGGAAGGAATATTAACTTTCAAAAATTATATTTTCCAGGTGTTTTTAAAGGTTAGAAAATTGGTACTTGTCAAATCAGAATAGGTAGGAAAATCAGAAATATTCACATCACCCAAACCATTATAATATGTGACTTTGGCACTCTTCCATTGATATATAATTAAATTACACTAGGCATTTATTGAAGCACAGTATGTACCCAGCATTGAACTAGATGATAGAAATAGAAGTACAAATGACATTTATTTATTGCCTTCAAAGTGGAGCTCAAAATTTAATGGAGGAAATAGAAAGCATCAAAGAGTGAATGCAATGTTAAAATTCTAATTTGGTTAGGCTCACTTGGTAAACCATACCATGGAAAATTCACCTTCCTTATTATGATACTTTTGTACTAAAGTGGTAAGTGATTTTGAAATTATGTGAACCAAGTACTCTGGAAATGTATTAGATGACTTAGTAAGGCTTCACGAAAGTAAGAACTAAACAGGATCTGGCTCAATGAAAAACATGTACTCAGTTTAGAAGGAAGGGGAAAGTGGGAAGAGTGTGGTCTATGGAGACATGAGAAAGTGTCATATCTGAGGAAAGATAGGCCATCATGAATATTGTTTAGGGATATATAACTGAAATGAGGGAGTGTTAGGTAAATAAAAGATTGCAATTGTACCACAAAGTAGCTAAGTAATCATTGCTCTAATAGGTTTCACTGATATAGTAAATCTCTCTTTTGAATGTTGTGGTTCTAGAATTGAAAATGACACAGCTCTTTGTTTTATTCACAGTTTTATTTGCTTTATTTGCTTTCTCAAACTCCTACATCCTTATTTCCATTTCATAATAAAGCAAACCATAAAGGCTAATTATTATAATATAATTATTATAGTTATTTTCCTAAAGCTGCGTATAAAGTAAAACAAGCTTTCAGTGCTTTAAAGCTTTCCTCATCACACAAGAACAAAACGGATTCGTCGTCAATGCACAGCACAAACTATCGTGCGGACTATGAGTGCCGGCTGTGGGCAAGGTTTCTCGGAGGGTGAGCACGGTACAGAAGTGGTTAATTATGTGGAGGTTCCAACTGTAGCTGCTGTTTCATTTGTGGGATTTTAAATATGGTCCAAGTGTGAGCAAATCAATGCAGAAAATGATTGTGCTATTTTTCTTCATACTGATTATAAAGAACTACCAAAGGCAGTTTACACTTCAGAGTTCTACCAAACTTACAAAGAGGAACTCATACCTATACTACA
>VBSM01002121.1:34417413-34429955 GCA_008086735.1 Cheirogaleus medius | reverse complement strand
AAAAAGAAGGGTCAACAATATGCCTTCATTGTATATTTTGGATTATGTCAACTCTCTTGTTCTTTGTCATTATCTAGACTTCATGGACCTTGATCACTTTGACATTCCACACATACAATGTTAGTAAACAAAATGTTATCTACCTGACTTTTTAAATGTGATTGCGGACATACTGTTTTCTTTGGAGCAGTTGAAATCTCACTGGATAATCTATTCTTCAAAGGTTTGGTAGAAAGCAAAGCCATGTGAGATAGTAAATTCACCACCTTATTCATCCATAGAAATTAATCTAACTTTTACTCCTTTTTACTGGTTAATTTTTATAAATTATACTTTTTCACAAAAATATTATTTTATTCAATTATATCTTTAATTTTTTTACCTCATGAGTAGAAAGGTAAGCTAAAGTCTTCTATTACATGTATATTTCTCTATCTCTTAAATTTTTTATAAAATTGAAATATTTGATTCATGGATATTCAATATTACTCTGTTTTCATTGTGAATGACTCTTTTTAGCATTACCAAGTGTCCTTCTTTTTTGGCCAGAATTCTGCCTTGACTAATCAGATTATGACTTCAGCTCTCTTTTTGTTTTCCTTTGTCTTATATAATTCACCATCTTTTTATTTTCAACTTTTCTGAATTACATTGTTTTAGTTATTTATCACACATGGTTATGTAGAAAGTGTATTTAATTATTTAAGTATATTTAAATATCTATGTATTTATATAAAGTATTTTGCTTTATTGAAAGCAAAATACTCCTCTGAAAATATGTGAGTAAGTTCATTTACATTTATTAATATAAAAGATATTTCTGATCTTATTACTATGGTATAATATTATATTATGTTTTTCTTTACACAGATTTTTTAAAAGACTTAAATTAATGGTCTCATTTCTTTGCTGTTTTTTATGTGTAGTTCCTCTGATAATCATGAAGATCTGTCTTTTGTTCTACTCATTATCTTTATAATTATGACTTTACGTAATACCTCTAGTTATCTATTTCTTTTGACAGTAATTATTCCTAATTTGAATAATGATAAAAGTGTTCTATTTTATTTTCTCTTTCTTAACCTCTTCTTTACTTCATAATTTTTGTTAATAATATTAACTTTATAATATTTACATTTGTAGTCCTAAATACACCTATAATTATATTATTGGTTTGTTCAACCTTGAAAGATTCCTTCGCCTCTTAGGTAATAGAGTATCTTTGTAATCAGTGAACTTATCTCCCATTTTCTGTCTTCCTTTCTTCCCAATTTTAGTTAGCTGTATCATTGCTATGTATATAGGCATATAACTTTCACATTCTGATCTGTCACCATAAGCCTCACATTTGTTTGAGTCCCAGTTGTATAGTTACTTATATTCAATGTTTCCACAAATCATTTTGCCACAATTTCCCAAGTTCATTTCTTGGTTGAAATTAATTTTCTAATAGTTTCCTCAAGAAAGACTCATAGGAAAAATATTCCTTGGTTTCTCACATGTTCAGAATTGTTTATCTGAAGTCTTTAGACTTGAAGAACAACTTGGCTGAATAAAAAATCCTTGGCTCACAATTTCTTCCCTTGAGTATTTTGTAGCTTTTTTCCACTCCCTGTTGCTGTGGAGAAATCTATGGACAGCTTTCTTCACCCCCTTCCCCAAATAAGTGTCTTATTCTTTTTATACAACTGCCCAAAAGATTCATTCTATCTTTAAAGTCCAGGAAATTTACTAGGCTTGGTCCCAATGTTAAATTTTCTGGGTCAGTTTTTTTCTGAAGTAGGTCCTTAAAATATGTACATTCAAATTTTTGGTTTGTCTGTTTTTTGTTTTTTGTTCTCCCTCTCAGGAAGGCCTTTTTGAATGGTATCTTTTACTTATTTTTTTGTTCTGTTGTTTTATTTTTCAGATACTACAGCTATGAATCAGTTGGATATCTCTAGCTTGTCTTCTATAATGCATTTTGCTCTCTAATCCTTTAAAATTTTGAGATTTGAGATATATTTTGTGTCTATGAATGATGTCTGTCCCCTAGTTTTATGGAAGTTAGGGATTATGGGTCTTTTTTTCATTTTTTAAAATTGTTAATTTTGAGTGATTTCCAAAGAGGAAAGATGGTATCTCATGAAGTCATGTTTATATAAAAAAGCCCTCTAGGCATTTAAATTAAAATCAATGACAAGATAAGAATGTCCTTTATTATCACCTCTATTTAAAATTTTACTGCAGATCCCAGCACATAGTAAAGAAAAGGAAAAATTATTACAAATATTAGAAAAGAAGAAATAAATGGTCATTACATACAAATGTTCACAAATGTGTGATTTTCTTCTTTTGCTCCCCCAGGAAACAAATATATGATTTTCTACATAGGAAACTTAAACTAAGTTCACTTACAAATTATTAAAATTAATAAGAGCTTAAAAAGAAGATAGATAAAATATAAATATAGAAATATTAATTGCACATCTGTACCACAAAAAACACAATTCAAAAAGTTTGTAATAGTCACAAAATATTTAAAGAATATAGGAATAATTCTGAAAAAAATAAAGCTGTAAAAGACCTTCATAGAGAAAAATCATAAAACTCTATAGGTCAATATTAAGGAAATCCTAAAAGGAAGTCATATGATCTTCATGGTTAAGATGACTCAATACTATAATGAGGTCAAACCTGCCACATATTGGGTTAAAAATTTAATATGATTAAGGGCATAGCTAGATTTTATAAGGAATTTGATAAACTAATAATATGATGTATATGGAAGAGAAAAGTGCCAATTAGAGCCAAAGTGATCCAGAAGATGGAAAAAATGAGGGGCTTTGTCCTAAAAATTATCAAGACACAGATTTACACAGACATAGTACAGTATGATACTGGCATAGGGTTAGACAAATATCCAGTAAAACAAAATAGAAATCCTGGAAACATGCCTGTGTACATAAATTTGTTTTATGACAGAGGTTGCATTATAATCAGTGGGTAAGTGAAGGACTATTCAATTAATAAAGCTGAGATAGTTGATGGTCCATATGAAAAAAAATGAAATCCATTAGACTCCTACTTCAATATCAGATAGATTAAGAATTACATGTGAAAGTATAACTTGTTAAAAACTTAGAAGGTAATACAAAAGACTGTCTGTATGACCTTAGAATAAAGAATGACTTCCTATATAAGACACAAAAGCCATTAACTATAAAAGGAAATTAAATTATAAAATTAAAATTTTCTTGTATTATCCTGAATAGAGCTGGAGTCCATTCTACTAAGTGAAGTATCACAAGAATGGAAAAACAAGCACTACATGTACTCACCATCAAATTGGTATTAACTGATCAACACTTATGTGCACATATAGTAGTAACATTCATCTGGTGTTGGGCAGGTGGGAGGAGGGTGGAGGGGATGAGTATATACACACCTAATGGGAGTAGTATGCACTCTCTGGGAGATGGACATGCTTGAAGTTCTGACTCAGGTGGGGCAAAAGCAATATATGTAACCTAAACATTTGTACCCCCGTAATATGCTGAAAAAAATAAATAAAATTTTTCAATTCATCAAATGACATTACTAAAAGAGTAAAACAACAAACCACAAACTAGAAGATATTTGTACACATTTAGCCAATAAGGGTTTATTCCTATATATCAACAGAAAGAATAATCTATATAATAAGAAAGAAGCAAATCATTGAAGACTACACACATTATACAAGAACCTTTGATAAAGATCTAAAATGAACAAGAGAAAACAAGTTATGTTTAGGGTTACATATATTTGGAATAAAAACTTTTTTAAAAAAAGTAAAAAAAATACAAATCAGCATAGTGGTTGCCTCTAAGAGAAAGAGACAGACATGGATAACACAGAAGAACATAGATAAATAAATGTGATCATTTTTAAGTTATTTATTTGGGCAATGATTTCATGGTGTTTATAAGACTTTAAAGAAATTTTTAAAGATTTTCTGTATGTTTTATATCCTACATCTATGTTATACATATCCTCCTTTAAATCAACTTTATTTTTGAATTATAATGTATGCACAGAAAAGTGCATAAGTCATAAGTGTATAGATTGGCAAATTATCACAATGTGATCACATCCATGTACCCACCACCCAGGTTAAGAAATACAACATTACCATGCACAACACACACACACCAAAAAAACCTTTCTTCTTATCCTCACTTTCTTTCCATAGATAACCAATCTCAATATTCTCTTGCATGTATGCAGTTTTACATATAAAATGTCAAAAAGAACTTTAAGCAGAGAGAGTATGTTTCTGCTGATGTCAACTATTTCTAGGAAAGTTTTCATCTTTAACTAGATAAGAAATTTTATATAGCAAGGGAGGAAAGGGACACCTGCCTGCATACAGATCAAACTGCTAGATCCTAAGAGCAAAAAGGGTATTAAAAGTTAATAGACTACCCTAATATTTCCTGAGAAACTATTGCTATAGTTTGGTCCCAAGAAAATCTTCAGATTAGGTCTGAACCCTTTTTACTTGAGATTTCATTAATGTTTGAACACAATGGTACTATGTCCCAAAGTCTTCTCTTTTCTAATCTATCTATGCTAGTTTCTTTTGTTATTCTTTATGCAAGTTCCATTCTTTATAGAACTTTACCTTCTGGGTGTTTCCCTCTGAGCATAGAGCAATTTGAAAATTCCCATCTTAAAAATGTGGTGCCAAGAACTCAATCCAATATATCAGCTGTACTTTGACACTTGCAGAATCCTCTGGGACTATTACATTCTTGCCACTATGCTTCTATTAATGTAGCATAAAACTATATTGTATTAACTATGTCTTTTTAATTTCAAAATATTAAGTGGGTATAAATGTTTTTGTTAAATGGATGGCTTTTATAATGATTAAGTCAGGGCTATTAGTGTGCTCACCACCCAAATAGTGTTATTGCATCTGTTAGGCAGATATTTACTCTTCCCTTCTTCCCCTTTCCCCCTTCTTTATTTCTAAGAACTTTTACTTCTCTTTGTGCCCATGTATGCCCATCGATTATTTCCAAAATATTAGAAAGTACAAGTGGTGTTAGTTTTTCCATTCCTGAGATATTTCACTTAGAATAATGGTCTTTAGGTCCATCCAAATTGCTGTAAAGAGGCTGGTCCGATGGTAGGTAGTGGGTTATCATAACTTATTAACATTAGTGTCACCAAAGTTCGTATACAATCCCCCACTGCTAAATTTGACTGGCTTTAAAAAACAACTGCTGCAAAGACATTAATTCATTTCTTTTTATGGTTGAGTAATACTCCATGGTATATATATGCTGCATTTTGTTAATCCACTCATGAATTGATGGGCACTTAAATTGATTCCACATCTTTATGATTGTAAATTGTGCTGCAATAAACGTTTGGAGAAGTATCTTTTTGATAGAAAGACTTCTTTTCCTTTGGGTAGATGGGTAGTAGTGAGATTGCTAGATCAAATGGTAAATTTACTCCTAGCTCTTTGAGGAATGTCTATACTGTTTTCCATAGAGGTTGTGCTAATTTGCAGTCCCACCAACAGTGTATAAGCATTCCTTTCCCTCTGCATCTACACCAGCATCTATCACTTTCGGACTTTTTAATAATAGCCATTCTGACAAGGGTAAGGTGATATCTCATTGTGGTTTTAATTTGCATTTCCCTGATGATTAATGATGACGAGTATTTTTTCATATGTTTGAAAAGCTTCTGCACAACAAAGAAAATAACCAACAAAGCAAATAGACAATCTACAGAAAGGGAGAAAATATTCGCAAGCTGTGCATCCAATAAAGGGCTAATATCCAAAATATACAAAGAATTCAAACAAATCAGCAAGAAAAAAACAAGCAGCACCATTAAAAAGTGGGCAAAAGACATGAACAGAAGCTTTGCAAAAGAAGATAGACAAATGGCCAACAAACATGAAAAAAATGCTTAACTATGTTTTTATCTCAACAGCCTGTAACTGCACTAGCTGTTATAAACCACCAAGTCCACTTTCACATAAACTCTACCATGATTTTAACTTCCGTTATTCTGTTCTTATTTAAATACCTAACTTATTTTCTTTTATCTATATTTGGCTTAGTTTCATCGCATTATTATCTGTCATTGATAGTCTATCCTCCAGTGTTTGGTTTGAGAGACAGATCAACACTGAATCTTATATCTGCATGGTGACCACTTTCCAGTTTTAAAGAATCTCATGTATCATTTTATTTTCATAAATTTTTCTAACATAGGACAGGGATTATTGTTCTAATTCAAATATTAGATACACTAAAAATCAGGAACATAGGCAACTTGTCCCAAATCAGATTTATTAAGTGGCAGATCCTACACCAGAGGCTACATATTTTGGAACCAAGAGTTCTTTTCACAAATCTAGACTGCCTCTCTAAAACTTAATGGTTTTAGGCTAATTAAACCTACTTTTAAAAAACTCATTCACTAATAAGGACCTAGAATAGGAAAATGCACCCTGAGAAGAAAGTAGAGTGAGGACAGAGCTTGGCAGGAAAAAACCTGAAGTCACTCCACTCTCATAAGTTAGTGCTAACAAAATTGGTGATTCCAAGAATCACTCAAAGAGAATAATAATACACATTCTGATAGCATAAATAATGACACATATCAAGAAAAATAATGAGATCATCCTGGCTTCAATTTAGGAAATTGTCAAAGGTTTCACAGGACAACCCTCTTTACTTGTGATGTGATTCACATGTTGACGGTTCTATTCCTTGCGAGAAATAAAGTAGACTGAGGTTGAGCAATCTAGTCTGGTTTACCAGGAGAAAGCCTGAAAAGTCATGCATCAGATTCCTCAGGGGCTGTATGAAAGAAATATTGCCTTGTTCAGAGAGCAAGTCTGTGTACATGAAATGTAATAAATAAGGTGTTCCAGATATCTCAACTGGGTACCTTTACAATAGATGTGCATGAATGATCACAGTGATCTTCGATTGTGACTTTGCTAGTCATCAGGGAACTAAAAATGATAGGTGGTTCTTAAGTTAAAGAAATTTAGCTTAAAAACCAAATACTACTAATTAAAAAGTATCCTAGTGTACTAGCATGGCCCATAAATAGAAACTAGTGTGTGCCTTTGGTCCAGTTATTTCACCACTCTGCATCTCTATGTAGCCTTTCTAAATTAAAGTACAAAAAAACTAAGCAGAATTATTTTTTCAAAGCAAAACTACAAAGAACTTCACAATATCTCTAGACAAAACTGTGTACAGAGGATGGAAAGCTGATACTTGCATGGAATTCAAAGTCCAAAAATAAACCAAATAAAATAAAAACTACTGGAATAGTTTGGTCTAATATGTCACACTACCTTCTGTAACTGAAAGTGAATCTAAAGCATTGTAGACTATAAGCATTATATCTTTCAGTATGAACTAGAATAAGGAATCATGGTAAGCATCAGATTTGTATTCAGAGAGCAATTTCTGGCAGATATATGTATTGAAAAAATATACTAGAAGCAGATTGGAAACTTTTGTCTAAGAAAAACTGACCAGAATCTGACCCAAGGAAGCAGCCTATGCCAAGAGACAGCCTACCTTTGCCAAGAGCACTTACTCATTCATTTCATTCATCGTAACATTCCTCTACCCAAATGTTTGTATGTGTGTGTGTATGTGTGTGTGTTCTAGCATCATTATCAAGTCTCTAAGCCAGATATATAAGTACATAATTTCTTTTTTCCTTTTGGCTTTTTTTTAATTTAAGCATATTATGGGGGTACAAATATTACGGTTACGTATATTGCCCATGTCCCCCTCCCCCCTCGAGTCAGAGCTTCAAGCATGACCATCCTCCAAATGTTGCACATCTCACTCATTATGTTTGTATATACCCATCCCCGCCTCCCCCTCCCACCCGCCCAACACCCAACAAATGTTGGCTTTTTAAATGTAGTTTTATGTCCACAATAAAATTGGGAGGAAAGTTCAGAGAATCTCCATATGTCCACCTGCTCCCCACACATGTATAACCCCATATTACCATTAATGAACTTACACTGACAGATCATAAATCACCCAAAGTCCATAGTTTTTCTTAGAGTTCACCACAATTTCTTTCTAAAAAAACTTAACATCATAAACAGAGATAACAACATATATTGTATTAACCTGAAATTTCAGTAAGCACAATGGCTAAATATAACATTGGGCTTTAGACCCAATCAAACCTAGTTTCACCATCAGATCTCACATTTTGCTCCTAGAGAAATGATTACTTCACTTTATTTCCATTTGTTAGAGAATCATGAAAAAAGCAGAACCAAAAATATTGTGATTGGCTCTCTGATAACCAGAATTTTCAGTTAATGTCAATATTCTCATTCCAGAAAGAGAAATAAAAGAGAGAAAGTATAAAAATTCAGCTGTCCCAGCTCCATCCACATTGAATTTTCTACTCGGTTTGAAGCATAAGTATACTCCAACATGTTAACTTGTGCTCTGCCTGTTTGTGCTTTCATGATGCCTAGAGGAAACAATCAGAGCCAGGATTCAGCCAGGACTTACATCTGTGAGGTCTCAGCAATTCATGTGCACCAAGCTTTCAGAAAAGGCAGAGGGATCTATTTCCCCATCAATTGCCAGGGGCATTGGCAGATTCTGTTTAATGCCAGCAGGACCAACTGGACCCCTGAGAAGTCCCACTTAATTAAGACATTAGCTCCTAACATACTGAAGAAAGCTTCCTAAATTCACATATTGTGAGTGAAATGAGGATGTCCTCATTGAGACATGTTGAAATCCGATTTCAGGTCTCTTTTGTGTACAGCAACCTGCACTGCATAAAGTGTCAGCCCAGCCTAGCTAACTTCGTTAGAGGGAGGGCCAGTAACAACACTCAGCTGATTATAAAAGAAAGGGAAGAGACTCTGAATGATTATAGAATTCTTATAATGTGCATAGTGTTATTATGGCACTCTGCCCAGGGCTCATCAAAGATAAATGAGGTTTGAAGAGTGAATTTTTTTATGTTAAAGTTAATAGACATTCCCTTTCTTTCTCTTTTTTTTTAAATTGGCAAGGGAATGGAAAAGACATCAAAGCAGTTTTCCTATAAATCTATATGAAAATGAATTTCAGAGTCAACTTTTCTGCTTTTATTACTTATGGTGTTTTTATTTTTTTGGAAGCTGAAAGGGAACATAATTCAGTGCCTTTCAAATTGCTTTGGAGAAATATAATAAATCCAATATATATGGAAAAGTTTATAGGATATTTTTTGTAAAATATATACAACTCTGAGATCTTTCTCTGATACTAAGATTGTTTCCAAAATTTTTTCTTCAAAGTTTTTCATATATATTTCACTAGATTTCCTAGACAGTAATTTATAATTCTGAAGTCCAATGACATGAGACAAGGTTTAATATTTGGCTATATGAAGCTATTGTCTTTTCTAAACTAATATTACCAAAATCCTCACCAAAACTTTAAAATACAATAACAATCTCTCATTTTAGTTTCTCTGGCTAAGAATTTTGATGGGATATAGGAAGGGGGGAGAGTGTCCATTAATATTGCAACATCAGTTTCTGAATGTGCTCCTTGTGTGTGAAATTATATTTTTATGACACTTCTCTGGTTTTGTTTGAATCAGCTCTATTGAAAATCATCTTGAACCCAATTTTTATTCAGTATCTGCCTCTCAATACACATTACTCCTGTAACTGTTAAAGATTTGTTGGTTCAGCTTTTCAGGCAAGGCTATTTGAATGCACAAGGGGGTTGCCAGAGTGTGCTTATGACTATGTCAAAGTTAAACAAATCCAAAGTTGCTTAGTTCCATCAGAAGTTAAATCTCCATTATACTTTAAGAGAAAGGTCAAAGTTTACACTTTAAAAAAATCAAAAATGGAACTAGCTCTAGTAACATAGTGCTACTTCCAAATTATTAAGCCGAGGCAACCATAGATTCCAAGCAAATTATCTTTGGGTAGAAGGTAACCTCAGAGCCAAGATAAATCCTTCTGAAAAGAAAGTCCTAAGCAATGATATTAATTGTTCCCCTGATTGAACACTGGGTTCATCACTTTATAAATGGTTTACCACATAGAAAAATAAATACCAGTAACCAGATACATAGGATTAGCAATTAATATCATTAGCCCTCTTTTATCTGTTGTACCCAAGAGAATGTTGTTTATACTGATTGGAAGAACCATGGTAAGAGACAGACATTTCCCCAGGTTTTCTTCATTTACCTAAATTGCAATTGCCTCATGGAGTGGGAGGTAGAAATTAACAGACATGAGTAAGGACATAGTAAAACTCCTGCACTTTACATCAGAAACTAAACAATTAGCACAGCAAGAACACCCTTAAATAGATGTAAAAGAATTGAAAACCATTTACCCCTTTGAAAGTCAGTCTTTCCAAAATGTGCAGAACAAAACTGACAGCCATTCAGTGGTGCTAATGGTATTAAAACTGTAGGGAGCAAGGCTTTTGCACCCCTAAGTGTAACTGACCCCATCAACAAATTTCAGTGACCCCCTATATGTTTTTTATACCCCTCTTCCTTAAATAACTACTTGACATTTTGACTTGTTTCCCAGAAATGGTGGATTTTCTGCAAGACAAAGGAGCTGAGATTCTGAAGGCCCCTGGGCAGACTTCCTGTAGCCAAAATTCACTGTCCCCACAAACTGCCCTCACTGCACATAGACCCTTGTTAGTTATACCCATGAACTGCCCCAAGGCCATGGTTCCTTCTTTAAAAGTCCATGGTCTCCATTAGTTGGGGAGAAGATTTCATACAGTGTTACAGCCCAACTGGGCTCGTTGCCCACTGCTCAAGAGGAAGCCAATACACTGAGACAGCTGGGGTTACAGCAGAGAGTTTAGTATCACAGGCACCATCTGAGGAGACTGGAGGAATTTCTCAAATCCATCTCCCAGAAAATTTGGGAGAAAAGATAGCTTGGCAGGCAAAAGTCTAGGCAACTGGGTCTGCTAATTGGCTGGGTTCAGGGTGGAACCACAAGGGTGTAGAAATTGTCTTCTTTTGCTGAGTCTGTTGTTGGGTGGTATTGCTGGGTCGCAAGACCAGTAGAGTCAGTTCCCTGGTATGGGCCACTGGTCTGTGTAGGTCAGCTGTTCCTCTGGAATGCTGGTCCTGGAAGATACCTCAAAACCAGCCTTAGGTTTCACAACGAATCTTTATGACCATCAGCTGTGTGACTCCTGAGCCACAATTATAGGAAAGCAAACTAGGGAACAGTGGCTGGTAATTTTCATTATTTTTAGCTATGCCTGTGCCTTGCAAAGTTTAGGCCCTTACAACAGTTCTCACCTTGTACCCCTTTATTAATTTGTAAAGGGCAGTTTGTACAGCTTCTCCTATTCATACTAAAAATTCCTTTCTTCCTTGACAATCCTTATTGTCTCAATATATGAATCTTTGTGTGATGAGTAACTAGACCTAGACTGAAACCCCCTTGCAGTTTCAACAACATAGGGTTCACTGAAAAATCTCTGACATGAGGCAGATTGATTAATAGGAAGAAAAAGCTACAAATGTATTTAACCTGTATACAAGGGAACTCTCAGAATGAAGATTCAACTTCCCAGTGGGGTTCAGGAGCTTACATGCCTGTGATAACTGGAAATGTCTTGGAAAAAAAAGAAAGCAAAAAATAAATAAATAAAAGAAACTTATATGCCTTTCCAATAAAATGGGTCATGGGGGTGGGGGAGAAGAGGAATCCTGAGGAAGAGCAATAAGGGGTTACTAGGAAGGAAGAATGGTTGGGGAACAAAGATTAAGTGGTAAATATTAATAATTCTCTTTGGAATTTAAATGAGTCTAAGACAAGGGACATTATCTTCTTAAAGAGTCTGTTCAGATGTGGTCACATTCTTGGTCTTAGAGGGGGAAGAGAAGAACAATTGTTCTCCTGTGTGGGTCTGGATCTCCGGCAGATAAAGAAACTTCAAGGCTTTGGGGAGTGCCGATGGTGGGCTGGGGGGACGGCCAGAGAGATCATGAGGCTTCTTCAGTCACTCCAGCATGTTTAAATGCCCTATTTTGGTGTAAAATATTTCTAATTTCCTTCAAAACTGTCCCAAATTTAGAAGACGACTGCAGGCGTGGCTAACAGGATCCTTTCCCAAGGACTAAACTAGTGCTTCTCAGCGCCCTGACTTAATGTTAGAATTATCTGAAGAGCACGTGACTTAAATGATTAGAGTTGCAGAAGGGTATCTTTTAAAGTTCTCCGATAACCCTAATGTACAAAGATGGAGGAGCAAACAGATTGGAAATAGTGCAGACATTTTTCAAAATGTTCACCTTCAGAAAAACATGTCTACAGGCTCCTACTAATGTAGGGATAAAGCAGAAAAAGAAGGTGGAGGGAGCCTGGGTGCAGGCAGGTTAACTGATACCAGACCCCACCACCCTAAGCAAGGAAGTCACCCCAGCATGTCACCAGCCCAGGACCACTCAAGGATGGATGCATCACTAAGCCGGCTGCCTTACAAACTGCTCAC
>VBSM01002121.1:34406383-34417313 GCA_008086735.1 Cheirogaleus medius | reverse complement strand
GGAAAGAAAACGATTGCATTAGTAGATTGCAACCTAGTAAGTAGTAGTAGATTTTCTCCTTTTCATATAATCTCTGCCAAATATAGCAGTGTTATAAAATTTAATACACTAGTTATATATGCAGATAAAATATTTTGCTTTGATTATATCTGTAGCTTCCTTCAAGACAACCACCTTTGGGTAATAGGAAAAATATATATACCGGTATATATTTAATAGAAGTTTAAGCTTAGTCTGATTCAATAATCAAATTAGTTCTCTCATAGTAATATCTTTTGAAAACATAACAAACAAAAAACCTCAGTTTTTCAAATATCCTCCTCATTCCCTGCTTCTTTTCCCAATGATATGTGTGTCTGTGAGTCTTCATGACATGACACAAAAGTGAAGGGGAACTCTGGTGTCATACACCTCCCCAGGAGTGTGTGGACAGCATCATCTGGTGTCTGGCAGGATGGTCCACTGTCCACCTGCTCACTGGATAACATACTTACTTTGATGCTCACCTCTGGCTAGTGAGTCCTCTCATGTGGCATTAGCCAACTCCCTCGTGCCCACTCGGCTTCTTCTCCATCCTTGCTTCCTACAGACTCTTCGATATCTGCCACATCATCCACCCAACCTTAAGGTTTCATAAGCCACGCCACCCCCTGTCCCAGCCAACTCCATCCAATGCTCAACTCACAGTTTAGAAGGTGGCAATTCTGCCATCTCTTTATCTTCTTCCTGGAAAATATGATAATTTCATCTTTAAAAAGATGTCTTGAATTCGAATAAAATAGAATGGCATTCAAATATACTTGGTTCTTGGAGAGCTCTAATTTCACTACTTGCTACAAGTTTCTCTCACTCCACACTCATTTTTCCTGTCTTTTTTTTTTCTTTAACTTCTATTCTCTCTCTCCTCTCCCCAGAAATTTGAGGATATAAAGGCTGATTAGAGGTTACCCTATTAAGCAAGCAAAAAGGGATTGCCTCAGTTTTTGTTTTTGTTTTCTATTCTACTTTACTTTCTAGTTCAAGGGCCAAAGCACTACATCAGGACAAGGCCAAAAAAGATTTGCATGCTTAAAACCACAGTTTATCATATGAGGAGTGAAAGGTTGTAGAAGTCGAAGTGAAAGGTACAAAGTTAAAAATGCTGTTGACCATGCTGTCGGTACCATGCTGTTGACCCATCTGGATATTTAAAGTTATCTATTTAGAAATAGGAGGGATTTGACCATTATTTTCTAAACATACTATTTTTGGGGAGAAGTGAAATTTGTAAAATTGAACACTAAAATGGCTATTAGAATTTTCAAGGCTATAGTTCTTAAAATGTTAAACAGCAGGGGAAAGAGAACTATATTTCTGTAGTTGCTTATCTGTGTAATTTTAAATGGCAGTTTTCTAAAAATATCATATTCATTCAGTCTTTCAGAAACAACACTTTTGGTAGAAATACACTTAAAATTTTAGGAAGGTGGGTATATAATAATCAATGTGTGTGTATGTGTGTCGGTATGGGGGTTATAAAGAGCAAGAGAAGAAATTTATTCTGGCTGAAAAGATGGAAGCTAGACTGCAGGATCACTCAATGAGTCAACATCACGGGTGCAAATGGAAACTCTTTACGTATTTACTTATTTAAAATCACCCCAGGGTGCAAACTGGAGCAGTAAGAATTAATTAGACTATTCAAAATAGAACACCAATGACCAAGAACAATTCAATTCAACCAAAGATGAATTTTTAAATATCTCTCACTTTGCATCCTAAAAATGACTATAAAATCCATTTGCCCAACCAGCGTAAGCAGTTAATGTTTTTCATTCCACTTGCTCTATTGCTCATTTTTTTGTGTGTGTGGCTCTGATCTATGACTCAATTTATCCAGCTATAATTTAGAAATTCAGAGAATACTTTCTCCCCTCCATCACTGGACCACAGAACAGAAGTGTTGATAAAGATAGCACACTATTTGACCTTTCTCAGATAAAAATTGTGATATATGCATGTATATCTGTAGATACATGTATATATGTTTTTGTATCTCCAAAATACTTTATTTCATGGCCTGAGTTTGTGAACCTCTCAAAGTGTTTCCTACATGCCATGAGCTTGCTTAACTTCTAGCCTATTTGTAGTTCTATGCTAAAAATATATTTTTAAAAATATGCAGCTGGCTACAGAAAGCTTATAAAGCTACCAAATGTCTCTGTTTATCACTGATAAACAGTGACTTGAATGAAAAATAAATTGTGTTCACTGTCAGACTCTGCCTTTGATGAGTCTAGCTCTACTCTATCTGCTATTCACCAGAAACCAAGCCTAAGGAAAAGAGACTGAGAGGGGCACAAAATATGACCACAAGATGCACTATTTCCAAATCGTCTGTGCAGTTTCATGAGCATGCTATTGTTTGCCTTGTTCATTGTGTTCACTGGAAAATGCACAGAACAGTGGTATCGATCTACCCCCAAAAAGCAGATTTAGGTTCAACATTGTAAGAAATGATTTGATGGTGAAGCCAGGAAAGCAAAGGGGAGTGTGAATACAAGACCCCCGAAGTCTTTTCAACAACTATTTCCCACTATTTTTATTATCTCATTAATTCTGCCTATTTCCTTATGAGGCTTTTAGGTGATATTATTATATTTTACTGGAGGAAAAACTCTAGGAAAGGTGAAGTGAAATTATGTGTTTGAGGACATGTGAGTCATCAGCCCGGCCTGGAATAGGCCACCTATGCACTTTCAAGACAAATTTTAGTGTCTGTGGCCTCTCTGATAACAGAAGTTACAGGATGTTTGGACTCTAGACTCAGTTTTCTCCAAGTGGATTTATTTTTTTTTTCAAAAACACTAATGTGTCAGAAATTAGTCACATGTGAATAAACCTCATGCACGGCTCCCTAAACCAATTAACATGTCAGATCTAATGTACTATTAGACAAATAATTTGAAATATTTGCAAAAGAGCAGCATGAGAATTTAAGCTCTGCAATTAGGCAGAGATTTCAGTAAATTCTTGATATGCTTAAGGGAGTTTAAAAAGAACCACCGTTTTTGCTGCCTCTTGTTTGTGTGAGGAGAAGACAATGCTGGTAAGCTCCATGGGTTCCAAATCCTGGTGTTGGAAGGAAATTTAAGAGCCACATATGGCATGAGGTTGATGAGCAAACCAGCCAATCGAGAGGGTTACCTAACCTGGTCCTGGAGATCTGCAGAGGTGGAAGTCGCAAATTCTTTGAATTGGAGGTCCCAGAAGGTGGCAAAATGTTTTCCTTGGGTCTTAAATGAGTTTCTTCTACTACAAGTATTTGAATTCTATGAAATGGAATAATTAAGGAATCTCTAATTTCATATATCGTTCCTAAAAATTCTTCCAAGTATAAATAATACCAAATTCTTTTCACTTTCCTCAAGGGTATTTTCTGATCATATCCTTTTGATGATGAAAAGGTAGGGTATGCAGATGATGAAAATCTGGAATTGACAGAAAATCTGGAGTGTATAGCCTATGAAATAACTGGGTTTTCAGTGTTTGCCTACATGGTGTCCTGGGCCTGAACAGGTGGTCACTTCAAGGTCAGATTTAAAGGAAATTGAAAGGACCATCATAGCAAGATGCATTTTTCTCACTATTCCTTTATACTGCCTAAAATGGTCATGTTATTTCTTTGGGGCAAGGCATAAAAATACCTTGTTAAGATGAAAATACTGTCAAGTTAAGAGCTCAGCTATTATCTAGAAATTATATATAACATTATCTAGATAAGTATTTAGTTAAAAAGTAACTTAATCATATGATTTAGAGATTTATTTTTACAAGATTGGATTAACTCTAGTCACATTCTGGACTCTGAAGGTCTGGGACACCAGACGAGTGTATTCTGAAGGAAGTCAGAAGATTCAGCACACCCACATGGAAATTTCCAGGAGGCTTGAACTGAGTGCCAATGTGTGTATTATGATACCCCCAAAGGGAAGCTAAAGACCAATGAAACGGAAACAGGAAGATTTTGAAAATAAATTCACTGACTGTATACTTTTGCCTAGAGCTGGCCCTAACATTATATATCTTTAACTGAAAGTGTGAATTACACATTATATGTGATGAAAAGGGAACTCACTGTTCTCTGTGATTATCTTCATTTTGGTTCCAATGTTTTTAGAACTGTACAGATAAAGGAAAAGCAACCCAATTCTTTTCCTCTTTATTTCTTGTCCTCTATCTCCTTGTCCCTTTTCTCCATCCCAATAATTTTCTCTTATGTCCCACTTCCAAGTCCACAATACCCCTGCCAAATACACACATATTTTATAACTTAACCTTCTCTGGCCCACATTTTAGTCTAGGAGAGATTTAAATTTATTGTCAGAAAAATAGGGCAATATTGTGGGAATCTACCTACTTCAAAATCTGAAGCATATGTCCCCAAACGGAAGGAAAGGAAACACACGTTCAACAAATGCCATCACAGGGTAAACAGACATCACTGTCCTCTTAGTTTAAACTTTGTCTTTATCTCCCTATTCCTTTCCTTCCTTACTGACAACCCTAAATGGCTGCAGAGAACAGGATTTTCTAAAACCTTTTGCACCATAAAGTCAGCAGTTTCGCAGGTAAAGCAAGGAACGTTTCATGACAAGCACAGTGAGCTCCTTCCTATCCTCTTCTTGCAGCCAGCTAGGACAATTTGATTCTGGAATCCAAGCCCAGCCACATGCTCGACCCCATGTTCTATCACCACGTACTGGACGGGGCCATTCGCTAACTGGCTTTCTGTGCTAGCTGGCTGCGTATAGGGAGAGCTGTCAGGTTGGAACTTCTCAGTTCCCTACTCCCTGATTAAAATTGACCTTGGACATTCTATTAATTACTCCGAAGAATTACACATAAAACAATGATCAAATATACTCAGAAATAAAAGCCAAATTCAATATGTTCTTAAAATGGTAACAGTAGGTCCTCAAATAACGTTGTTTCCTGCAATGTCATTTCATTGTAATGTTAATGCTGAGGGTAAAAATTGATTCCCTAGCCAAGACCACTGTCGGTGTGGTGTTTATACATTCTCCCCATGTTTGTGTGTGTTTTCCCCAGGTACTGCGGTTTCCTCCCACATCCCAAATATGTGCACATTTGGTGCACTGGCGTATCTGAATGGTCTCAGTCCGAGTGAGCGTGGGTGTTGGCGCTAGTGCCTGCACAGAGTGGCACCCTGCACAGAGTGGCGCCCTGTGCAGTGTCGGGTCCTGCCTTGCACCCTGTGCTGTGGGGAGAGGCTCCAGCCCCTCCCGACCATGAACTGGAATAAGCTGTTAAAAAATGATCTTGCTTTTATTGATCTCTTAAATGTATGTATAGCTCACATTTATTTCAATGTATAATATTATATGTGTTTTGGTCTTTATTTAGAAATTTGGTAATGTTTTTGTGACCAGAAATATGCCACAGGAACTTAACTGTTGTGCATGCATATGTATTTTTTTTTATTTCAAAATATTAGGCGGGTACAAAAGTTTTTGTTACATGGATACCTTATATAAGGCTTAAGTTGGGACTTTTAGTGTGTCCATCGCCAGAATAGTATTCTTTGTACCCAAAATGTAAGTTTTTACTCCTCCCTGCTTCTTAGTCTCCAATGTCCTTTACATCTCTTTGTTTCTGTTTGTGCCCATCGTTTAGCTCCCAATTATTAGAGAGTACATGTGGTGTTTAGATCAATTAGTCGACGGTAAAATTGCTATTGTTAAACATCCTCTCGCTTAAATTTGCAAGTTCCAAGAACCCATCCGGGACATTAAGTGAGGTCTTACTGTATAGTATCATGTCAATGCTACCCTTAATGAGTTGACCTCACTGTGTGTGCTTGTGATCTTTTCTTCACTGCTTTCTATGCATTATTTACATTTTTTTTTTTTTTTTTTTTTTTTTTTTTTTTTTTAGAGACGGGGTCTCGCTCTTGGTCAGGCTGGTTTCGAACTCCTGACCTTGAGCTATCCACCCGCCTCGGCCTCCCAGAGTGCTAGGATTACAGGCGTGAGCCACCGCGCCCGGCCTTGCATTATTTACATTTTATCAAGCATCAAGCCAGCCTGGCCACGAGCAGTCCCTCACAAGGAATATTTAACAGCCATGTAAGAAACTGAAATTGCTAGAATATAAAAAATATTTAATAACTCAATTAATGAGCAATAAAGGAGAGCATAGGTAGAACAAAAATATCACATTGCATTGAAGAATAAGCTTTTAAGTGGCCATGTTTCATTGTTTTCTTTCTCTTCAGATCTCATCATAAATTTCATCTGGAGAAACAAAGAAAGGCCCCAATGACCATCACTATCTTAGAGGATGCCTCATGACAAGGAAAAAACATCAAAGGAAGTAGGCCACTGTTGCTTCCCCCTGTATCTCTCCAAGTGTCCAGTAAGGAGAGGTTAAGTTCATGGAAACGCCATCCTTCCATTTGTTCAGCCCCAAAGCCTTGGAGTCAATTTTTTACCTTATCTCTCTCTCAGGCCAGATCCAGTCCATCGGGAAATTCTGTTCTCCCCAGCTTCGGATTAGATTCATAGTATGGCCACCTCTAACCTTTCGACCACCACCACCATGTCACCACCATCATCTCTTACCTGGAGTAGATAATAGCTTCCTAACTCACCTCCTTGTTTCTCAACACAGCACCAGTGATCCAGTTAGCAGGTAAGTCAGAACCTCCTATTCCTCTGTTTCAAGTGCTCCAGTGGATTCCACATCTCCTAGAGTACTATTAACAGCACAAGTCCTCACCATGTCCGCAAAGCTCTTCATCATCCAGCTCTCCCCTCCCCAGCACATAGCACTGACCTTCATATCTAGCTGATCTCCCCCTTGCTCACTCTGCTCCAGCCACACTGGCCATCTTGCTGCTCCTGGAAAACGCCAGGCACATGCCTAACTCTGTGTCTCCTGGCTGTTCCTCTGCCTAAAATGCTCTTCCCCGAGACAAGTACATGGTTCACTCTCTCACCTACTTCAGGTTATTGCTTAAATGTCTCCTTCTCCATAAAATCTATCCTGACTGCTCCATTTAAATTTCAGCCTCTCACCCCACCTGATACCCCGTTACCCTCTTCTATTTTTTGTTTTGTCACTTGTCAGCTACTACATTATTTCCTTATTTATAACATTCATTGATTGTCTCTCTTTGTTCTACCCCTAAAGTTTCCACAAGGACAGAGACTATTGTCTTTTTAGCTATCACGAACTATTATTTGTGCTCACCACTACTTCTATCTTACTGTAGTTAGTAGACCTGCCACTATATCTTATTATCTAATGCATTAATAAAGATTATATATTACTATATCATAAATTTGGTTTTTTAAATATTTTGATAATTTTATTTCAAAATAATTGATTTACTGAAATAAAATGAGAGTAGACATACAATCCTAAACCAGGAAAGCTATACTGAGATCCTTTATGCTCATGGCTTTAAACCTAGAAGAAAAATTAAGATTATTTTATAGTATCTATCATAGGTGTGAATCACCACATTTACTTTCTTCTTGTGGGAAAACTTTTTATTAGGGAATCCCTAGCCACTAACTATAGGTACATAGCATGCCATTAGCATTTCTTACCAGAAGTGAGCTCCCTATAACTCTGAAATAACCAAAGAAGCCTGAAAATTCCTTCTCAGAATTTTGTAAGTCTAGTAAAAACAGGACCTATTTTCTATTTGTGTGCTTTTTTTTTCTGTTAACCTTTTGCAATCCTAGTTTGTTTTTCCATAGAACTTTACTTTTCTCATCCCCATACTCCTCTTTAAGTTCTAACTGTAGATTTTTGCAGCTTTCTTCCTCATGAAATGCATAAGTGGGCTATCAGGTCAAGCTTCTCAGTATGAATTCTATTTTTAACATGTATTTTCCACGACTGAATTTTTCTACATTTCTTAAACAGCATTCAGCAGGAAGTGTGTTTATGTGTGTGCCTGTGTACACATGTGCTTCAAATGACTCAGGTCCCTGGCTAAGCTGGGAGTACATACAAATTAGATACTACCTCTTAGAAGATCATTTCTCATAATTTCTTGGAACTACAGTGTGTGGGTAGAAAGACTGGAGCATTTTATGTTTCACTACATAGTATAGCCATATAAAAATTTCAGTGTCATTTAGTAGCTTTGATTTTACATTAGCTCTAAGCCATACATAAATGTGACATGTATTAAACAGAACAAATTAAATAGAAAATTTAAATAGAAGCTATGGCCACACCTATGGTGAAATGCCCCAAATTCTTTATTCTAACCTTTTGTGTTCAGTGAATGTCAAAATCTGTAAAAAGCTCTCATTTGAAGAAAGATGTTCTTTGTCCTTTCCTCTGCTAAAGATGATGACATTTTGAGAAATTTGATAAAAATTAGTTCAGCAAGTATTATCACTGCAGAGAAGCAAAATCCATCTTCTGATGGTAAACTTGAGAGCCAGTCAAATATCAACCGACCCAAATGGCTGAAAATAAAATGTCAGAATGAGTAGACCTTGCTGAACACATGACACTTTAAAGAGCTGTCAAGAACAGGACTCTTTCAGGATTCCTTTAGGAGTTCACTCTATGGACAGGAACTGGACTCCAGAAATAAAGGAAGTATGTATGCATTTCTCCTTCTGCAAAGGAGAGGCTTGATCAAAGACTAAATATCTATGGGGCCCTTGACTTCCTCTTCAGGACAGACCACTTTCACAGTCCATCAATACCACAAGCTCCCTGTCATCAAGGGTGTGTGGTTAGGACTGAAACACCTGGGCCTGGCTACTCCAATACCAAACATACACAGAACATGCAGCCACCATGTGCTCTTGTTACTAACGAGATGCAACTAGTTAACTTGCTCATTAACTACAGTCATGCACTGTGTAATGATATTTTGGTCAATGATGAATCACATATATGACAGTGGCCCCATAAGATTATAATACCTTATTTTTATTGTACCTTTTCTATGTTTAGGTACACAAATACTTGCCATTGTGTTACAATTGCTTAGAATGTTCAGTGCCGTAAAGTGTTATACAGGTTTGTAGCTTAGGAGCAATAGGCTACACCACATAGCCTAGATATGTATTAACAGTAGGTTATACCATTTAGATTTGTGTACGTGCACTCTATGATGGTCACACAATGATGAAATTGTCTAAGGAAACATTTCTCAGAATGCCTCTCTGTCATTAAACAATGCATGATTGTATTTCTTTTCTTTTTCTCCTAGGACAGTTAGTATCTTTTGCTCCTGTGTAGTTGAAGTTCAGTCTTTCCTTGCTGAACTCCAAGCCCATCTGTTCATTCTAAGCCAAACAGCTCTTTCTGCAGGACCCCAACCCAATTCTGTGCTTCTATTTCTCAACCTGTGATTCCCTCAAACCAATTTTAATCGTTGCCCTACTCTAATTTTTTACAATACCTCAAATAGCAAAACTCTGCTGCAAACCTGACAAAATAATCTAGTTTCTCCTAGGATGATTCTTTGCTCTCCTTATTTTTACCTTTGAAAAACTCACACTAAAATCAATTGGTTCTGAAAATGATATTAATCTCTTTCTTCTAGAGCTAGTCACATTTTAACTTTCCCTATTTCTTATTCTGGGTCTTAAATTTCTTGTTAAAAAATGCCAAATATAGATTTCTCACCTTCATTGTCTTTAAAGCCCAATTAAATTACTATTATTTTTCTCATATCTAAAGAGTGTTACATTAACTCCCCCTAGGATTAGGGCCAGCGTGTTCTCCAGGTCGCACTACATGTGTCTTTAGAAGCTGAAAATGTACTTATGATTTTGAAAACTATTCATTCTTTACTCTTAAAGTGCAATGTACTTAAAAGAATCTCATCAAAACCTTTTTATAATTTGCATTTCACCACCTAATTATCTTCCTTGTGAATTTTAATCTTAATATATTGAGTTGGTGTAAAGCAAGGATCACCTGTATTTAATCTGCAAGTCCTCAGGGGAGTATTTGGGAGCAGTGAAGACAAAGGCTTCACTTCATATATCATCAGTTCTATTCTGCTCTGTAGACCACAGATTGTCAAATGTTTTAGTCTCAGGATCCCTTAACATTATTAAAAATTACAGAGATTCCAAAGAGCTTTTTCTATGTTGGTTATATCTATCAATATTTATCATATTAGAAATTAAAACTCAGAAATCTTAACAATATTTATTAATTTAATATAACAAAAAACTCATCGTATTTTAACATAACTAACATATTCTAATAAAATATGTTTTCCAAATGAAAAAAAATTAACAATAAGGTGAACATTGTTCTACATTTTTGTAAATTTCCCTAATGTCTAGTTAACAAAAAAATAACCAGAGTCTCATATGTGCTTCTGCACATTCAGTCTATTGTGATATCACACTCCATGTTGCTTCTTCAAAACTCAACTGCAGGCTTGTGAGAAGAGTACAAAAGACAACTAATATTACAAAACAATAGTTTCGACTTTGAGAACCTCCTGAGAGAGTCTTGAGAATCCCGCAAAGGTTCCCTGAACACACTTTGAGAATTGCTGCTATAGATAGTCACACTATGTGTTCTAACTAAGAAGTACAGGCCAAGTGAGGAACAGTAATGGAAAGAATAAGTCAGAGCAGGTTACTGTGACTAACTGGGAAAGGACAAGGTTAAGTTAGGGATGGAGCAAATCCACTGGAAATTAACTGGCAGAATCATGCTAAGATTTTTTTCTTTGGATCAGTCACAGTGTTGGAGGACTTATTTGGCATAAGGCATGGAGGGTAGTGTGCAATGGTGAAGTACTCGAGGAAATTGAAGTCTGCTTTTTCTTCCTCCTGTGCATGTCCTACAAAGTCCACTTGCTGGGCTGGTTTTTTCATCATGTATTTAGAAATGAGTTTCTCCACTGAAACAACAATCACATAGC
>VBSM01002121.1:34376436-34406283 GCA_008086735.1 Cheirogaleus medius | reverse complement strand
AAACATATCAGGGGCCATTGAAATTTGTTCATAGAACCAGTTATTATTCACACACAGACAGAGAGACAGAGTGGGAGAGAGAAGGGTAATTTTCTTGTCAGGATGAAGAAACTATATCAAGGCCAAGTACACGGTGACTCACGCCTGTAATCCTAGCACTCTGGGAGGCCAAGGTGGGAGGATCTCTTGAGTTCAGGAGTTTGACACCAGCCTAAGACCTGAGCAAGAGTGAGACCCAGTCCCTACTAAAAGTAGAAAAAATTAGCCAAGCATGGTGATACATGCCTGTAGTCCCAGCTGCTCTGGAGGCTGAGGCAGGAGGCTCACTTGAGCCCAGGAGTGTGAGGTTACTGTGAGCCAGACTGATGCCACGGCACTCTAGCCTGAGCAACACAGTGAGACTCTGTTCAAAAAAGATAAAAGAAAAAAAGAAAAGAGACAAAACTATATAAAAAAGAACCACTGGACATATTTACCAAGATCACACTATGGTTTGGGCTAAGAGAGGCCAATCTTTTGTTGAATAGCCAAATGTAATAAATTGCATTTAGAGGCTTTAGATTTCTGTACAAAGTTTTCAAGTAGCTCTAATTGGAAGTGCTACTCACATAGCCAGGCACATTCTATTTTAAAAAGTGTGGAGAATTAACACTATTTTTAAAAGTCAAGAAGTCTTTTTTTCCAAAGGGAAGTTTCTCAGACATTAGCTTCAACCCAACCACCAAACATTAAAGATTACAGAGAAAGTCTCTCTCTCTGTCTCTCTCTCCTTAGACCCTCTAGTCTTCCCTCCTCTTTCCACCCCATCTCTGCTCTTCTATCTCCTCTATTCCCTGCCAATCCCTCTCCCCACTCCCAGCTATCAGCTATCTTAGTAGCAAGGGGCATATTATAAAAACCTATTAATCATCTATTTCCTAGATATTTTTGATGAGGGAAATAGAGTTTTTAAGAACTTAAACCAGTTTCCAGTCAAATAAGAAAATGTTTAAATGTGTGTCTGAAGCTTTTGTTAAACTAGGTAGTTAGAGTAAAGATTACATTATATCTGACTGCAAAAATATCTTTAAGTCTTTATTCCTCAACTATGAACTTTTCTTATGACTTATGTGACAGTACTTGATTTACCAATTTATCTGCTTAATTTTAACATTTGGCAGTGTAGACATTCTGTGTTCAAAATGACCCTCTTAGGTAATCATTTAAGTGGGGGATAGTAAACGAATGTTTCTTGTTATCCTTCCTTATTCCCACCCACTACTACATCCTCCCCAAATATTGGAACAGTTCCAACAAGTGCCATATGAAAACAAGAGCCGGGGTAAGACATTAGCAGTTCCAAATTAGCAAAATAAAGTTTGGAAATGAGAAGTAATACATAAAAAAGAGAGCTTGTCTCCCAGAATTTTGTGTTTTCTCTTCACAATATTTGCATTGTGTGCAGAGGGTTTGCAAAATAGAAACCAGAATATTTTGATTAATCACACAAAATATAAGAGATGGCAGAGTTTGCCAGAGGAGAACTGAATATATGAAATATTCAAAATGTGTGGCAAGAAACCCAAATATTGATGTATCCTCAATATTCTCAGCACGTCTAGATTTTGAATGAACATTTTATTTTCTTGTCAGTGATTCAGAATTTCCACCGCTCCTGTTGAGCAACGAGGGAAAATCATGCCAACTGGGAGAAAGCTTTATTTTAAGGTTGAAGGCATGAAATAAGCAGTAAGAAGACAATTGTACACCTGTTTTCAAGAGTAAAAAGGCATCTCAAATCTGCTTTGCTTTTGAAAATTTGGCCAAGGAGTGTATTTCAAAGGCCCAATAGCCCATAACATTATTCCCAGGGCTCTGCTCTCTCTGCCTAATTGGGCTTCTACACATTTGCATAAGCATGATACTTCATGATTAATGCATAAGACCCAGCATGGAGCCCGGTATCAATTCGTCTGTGGAGGGTTTTCCCCCTACTGAAAACAATCATTGTGCCTAAAATATAATCCATCATATTTGTAGGTATGACTACATTGTGGAATATCAGAGTACATAAATGTCATGGCAAAACTTTTACAGAACTGTAAACCTCTTCCCTGTAAGACAGGAGTTTTAAGATGCCCATGGCACTGCTGCCTTGGGATCATCACTGATGCCAGAAAAAGTTTATTTACAAAATGAAGTGCCAAGGCCACAGATTTTTCCTATTTGGCCCAGGCACTGAAAGACGGATAGATTATTAAAATAACCACTTTATGATTATTTCTGGATTATAACATAAACTATAGCTCTCCCCTTGGCATTTTCAAACACCAAACAACAGCAACAATGACTTTCTGAATAAGGACTCCACAAAGGTGAGATAAGGCTTAGTAAAAAAAATGCTACAAACTGTTGAACTTCAAGAATGAAATCAATTCTAGCTGCGATGGGCTGCCACATAATTAAGGAGTGCAGCTCTCGGTGTGAGTCCAGGTGTTCCAAATAGTGTTGCTTGTACCTTCCCTGCTGGCCGGGTTGCTTAATTAGGCAAGAATCCATTCCCCACAGGGGGAGATGGGAACTTGGAGTTCACTGACAGATCTCAATGTGGACATAAATTAAGAAGACCCTTTGGGAGACCTCTTTCTAAAAGGATCTGAGATGAATTATTTAAATTATTAAAAAATTAATATATGGCTATAGGAAAAAATTAGACCGTCTGGAATTCTATGAAGTGAGGAAGAACAGTCTCTCTTCCTCCCCCTCCCATGCCAGGTCCCAGAGGTGACCTCTTGAATGAGGTGTGTACTCTTCCAATTAGTTATTTTATCAGCATATGAGTATGTTTGTGTGTGTATCTTTATAAGTTTGAAAAAAAATACCTACTGTGCAAGTTGCTGTGACTTGCTTTTCTGCTTCATGTAGTTCATAAACATTTCCCACAATAGTATATTTGTGCTTATCATATTCTCTTTAATAATCTCATGATATCATGTCACATGGACTACCAACACACAGATTATCCCGACGCTCAGTTTCTTTGTTTTTTAATCATTAGGAGCAACACTACATTTTAGATTACTGGGCAAAGACTTTGTCTTGGTCACTGCTATGTCCCTGATATTTAACATAGAAAAGGTCACATAGTAAGTGTTCAATAAGTATTTGCTAAATATATGCATGAAATATACAGGGAGAATCTCAGATATAGCATTTCTTTATGAGATATATGAATTTAAAATGTGCATAGAAATTGTCTATTTACCTCCAAATAGTTTGTGCTCTTTTAGACTCATACAAAGTGTATCTATCAGTTACTGTATTCTATTTTGCCAATAATGGTATTGTAGACTTATTTAATTTTTCCCAATGTGATTGATGAGAAAGAATGTGTCATTATTTTAAATTGCATTTTGTTAATTTTGAATAATATTAGGAATATTGCTAAAGTTATTAGACATTTGTATTTCTTTCCCTTTGACTATTTGTTCATATCTTTTGCCCATTTTCCTATTTGATTGTTTGATAATCTTTATAATGTTGATTTCAATGTGCTTTTCTATATCCTTAGGGATTTAATGCTTTTGCTTGACATATGTTTTACAAATATTTTTGCATAGTATAATATTTGCATTTTGACATTAACTATCTGAACCATCCATCCATCTATCTGTGTGTCCATCCATCAATCCTGCCTAACAGAAAATTTTAATCTATATTATGATATTGGTTATTTTCTTTTATGGCTTCTGGGTTTTATATTTATTCTTAGACAAGCTTTCTATACTCAAAGTATAAAAACTAGTTTACTCATGTACAAGTCTAATATTTATAATTTTCATTTATATTTTACACTTTTTCCTAATTTGGAATGTATTTTGATATAATGAGAGAAAAAGGGGTCTGGTATATATAAACTATGTCATATGAATAGCTAATTATCTCATTACTATATATTAAGAAGTGCACATTTTCAAAGGTTTGAAATGTCACTTGTTACATGTACCAAATTCTCATGAGAACTTGAGTCTATTTTGAAATCCCTGCTGTTTCATTATCAATAGGTCAATTCCTGCGTCATTGCAATACTGTTTTAATTACTGTAACATTCATGGTACATTTTATATTTAGATACAGCTAGTACACTCACATTACTTTTTTTTCCTCTTAGTATCTTTTCAAATGTATATTTTAGAATTATTTTGTCAGATTTTAAAAATGAAAAATAAAATAACAATTCTGGTATTTTGATGGGAAAGTATGGTTCTGTAGATTAATTTACAAAGAATTAATATTGTTACAACATTGAGCCTTCTAGCCAAAAAGCAAGATACACCTTTTCATGTCTTCAGTTATTTTTTATACACCTCACCACAGTTCTAAAGTTTTCTTCATGTACGGTCTGTACATTTTCAAAAGTTTATTTCCAGGCCGGGCGTGGTGGCTCACGCCTGTAATCCTAGCACCCTGGAGGCCGAGGTGGTGCATGCCTCTAGTCCCAGCTACTGGGGAGCCTGAGGCAGGAAGATTGCCTGAGCCCAGGAGTTTGAGGTTGCTGTGAGCTAGGCTGATTTCACGGCACTCTAGCCCGGGCAACAGAGTAAGACTCTGTCTCAAAAAAAAAAAAAAAAAGTTTATTTCCAGTTTTATTTTTCTCTTTGCTTTGGTAACTAAGCTCTTTTTCATACCAGTTATTGTTTTTAAAATAAAAGCTAATTATTTTAGAAATTAATTTTGTAACCAGTCACTTTATTAAATATTCATATTGTTTTTAATAGCTTTTGAGCTGATTCTTTGGTGCTATAAAGTACATTATCATAAAAAATAAATTTGTCTCCCTCTTTGGAAAATTTGCACCTGTTATTTCATTCCCTTGTCCTCCTTTGACACATTAATATGATAAATGATTTGAGGATGAGCCCCAGTTACTTATGATTTATTACTTTGAAAATTATTCATTAAATTCTGTTTTTCTTTTAATATTTTATATTGCATTTTACTTAGAAGTTTTGTGTTAACATTCATTAATAAAACTGGTTTGCAGTTTTCTTTCTATGCTGCCTTCGTCAGATTATGTGATCAGTTTGAGAGGACTTTATAAAAATAACTCAAAAGCTTACCTTCTGGGTCTGTCAGGCTCCAATAAGAAGAACAGAAACCACTCGGGGTATTTCAAGCAGAGATGGATTTAAAACAGGAAATTTGGTTTCAAAATATTTGGAAGGAATAGAAGAGCAAAAGAGAAGAGTTAAATCTCAACTCAAGATCAGGACCAACAGGCAACAGCTGCAGGCCCTGAAGGAGAGATGGCCATGCGTTCGTTGTGGCCATCACAGCCTCTGGCCCCACATCCTGCCCACTCATGAGCCTCTCGCACAGGCACTGGACCTGCCACCACTGCCAGCAGCAGAATGTGGCTTTTCTACTCCCTTCCTAATCTTGCGTTAGTGTCTCCAGTTGGGAAAATTAACCAGAACCCTGCTAACGAAAGCCATGCTTCCAGACCCTTGAAATACAGAGGAGAACACAGATTGTCAGGCAAAGGGCTGGATACCAATAAGCAATAGCTAGCAGACCTCTTCTTAATTTTCTGGGATCATGTAAATAATATTAAAATTATCTATTTCTTTAAACTTTGAAAAAATTAACTGTGAAACCATTTAAAGTGGTGTTTTTGGGGAAACTTTATATTCTTAATTCATTTCCATAGATAGATTTTTTTTTTCTGTGTATTCTTATCTAAAATTTAATAAATTATACTTTTTAGGAAGTCATCCATTTCAGTAGATTTTCACATTTATTTACATAAAGTACTTTATAGCATATTTTCTATTTCCCTGCATCGGTCACTATTCCCCCTTTCTAATTTTTCTTGTGGTAGGCAAAATAATGCCCTGTTCACCGCTCCCCAGAGATCCCCATGCCTAATCTACAGAATCTGTGAATATGTTGCACTGCATGAAAAGGGGACTTTGCAGATGTGATTTAGGCTATGGGCCTTGAGAAGGAGAGCTTTTCCTGGATTATCCTGGTGGACCCAATCGTACGTAATACGTGAGCCCTTAAAAGCAGAAAATTTTCTCCGGCTGGAATCAGAAAGATGTGGCAGAAGAGAAAGTGAGAGAGATTGGGAGCGTGAGCATGATGTGACACACTGTTGCTGGTTTGAAGATGGAGATGGCAGGCTGATAAGGAATGCAGGAAACCTTAAAGAGCTGAGAGGAGCTCTTAACTGACTTCCAGCAAGGAAATAATGACCTTAGCCTACAACCATAAGGAACTGAATTCTGGCAACACTTAAATTGAGCTTTGGAAGCAGATTCTTCCCCAGAGGTCCCAGATGAGAGCAGGTTGGCTGGCACCTTGAGTTCATCCTTGTGAGAACGAGAGCAGACAAACCAGCTGACCACTTAAACCCACATGTACTTCTGACATACAGAATTGTGAGATAATAAATGTGTTGTTTTAAACCACTTTATGCTAGTTTGTAAGAACAGCAACAAAAAAACACAGTTTTAATTGTGTGTGTGTATATATATGTGTGTGTGTATATATATACATGTGTGTGTGTATATACATGTATTTGTATATATATATTTATATATACACAGTTGTGTTTCTTCTACTTTGTTTCTTGATTACCTTACATGCTTTTATCTAGTTTATGATTTGATTTTGATTTTCCAAAGATCTAACTCATATTTATTCACTGATGCTCTAGCATTTGGTGGAATGTCTCCAGCACATAGAATCCATCCATTCTATTCCTGAGTGATATTTGGGTTGTTTTTCAGTGTGTGTTTGTCTGTTTGTTTTGGTTTTGCAAAATGTACTGCCACAAATATGATTATACTATGTCCAGGTGCTCATGTGCATCGTTTTCTCTAGAATGTATCAAAGAAGTTAAGTAGCTTCTTTGCATTTATGAGGTAACGCAAACTGTTTCCTAAGATGATGATACTGATTTATATTCCCATCAGCAATGTTTGAGAATTCTGATTGCTTTAAACCTTTGCTAATATTTTCTTTAAGGTGTCTTTTGATAAACAGAAGTCCCTGGTTTTATTCGAGGCGACTATATTCATTTTTCCCTTTTAAATAAGAACACCTTTTTAACTTAAGATATTAAAATTATTCTCTTCTATTTTATTTTTTAAAATTTAATAATTTTGTCACTTTATATTTAGGTTTTTAACCCACTTGAAATTTATTTTTGCCTAAGTATAAGGCCACAGTCCAATTTCTTTCTGTTTTGTGTTTCTAACCAATTATGCAAGCACTATGCATTGAAAAGTTTGTTTTTCATTATTGAATGTTCAATCCAATTCTGTCACAACTGAAGTTTAGTTATATAGGTTGATATGTTTAGGGATTATCTATTATGTTAAATGTATGTTTATTCATCCTGTGCCAATATCATATGGTCACAATTATGCTAGCTCTGATAAGGCAAGTCCCTTCATCTTTTTCAGGAGTGTTTTAGTTATTATTCATCCTTGATTCTTTGGTATACGTTTTTTAATTACCTTGTAAAGTTCCACATATACATGAGTGTGCATGTATGTACATGTACAAGAACATATGTATGCACTTACACCAACTTGAGATTTTTAATGAAGTAACAATGAATTAACGATTCAGATTGCTTTTTTATGCTTGAGGAAGATTTTGTTTTTCTGAATTTAAAACCAAGGATTTTTTTTCCCATGGTGATAGTGGGAGTGGTCTGTTCTTGAAATTCAATAATCTCCCCAAGATGTGTTTTTGTGTTCTCTGTCAACAGTTTTTCCTGCTGTAAAATAAGACTTTTTTTGATGCACAGGATCCAATTTGCTTTCATTGCATAGGAGTTTTCTATTACCTCTTTGAATGCATTCCATTTTAATTATGTTATCCTACACTTTAGGGAATACTGTTTACTGATGGTTTTAATTTTCAGTTTCTGGCCTCCTTACCTATTATAGCCTCTTTAGATATTATTTCTTTATTTTTTTCTGCTCTATTTTTTGCTATTTTCCTGAAAATTTCCTTCATGATGCTGATTTAATTACTACTTTTATTAATTCTATACTGGCCTATTTTTAATTTGTAAATTAGTCCAGTATGGGTGGCATTTTTATTCTGGTGTTTTTTAATTGACTTACAGATATCCATGTTTAATTTATACTATCTTTTTCATCTTTCCCCCCATATATTTAATATTCACCTTAAATTTGATAGTTCCCAGAATTTGCTGTGAGAATTTTTATTTGTTTGTTTCTTGTAGTGTATTCGTTTGTTTGTTTCCTGTAGCATATTTTCTTCTAGGATGCTCACTTTAACACATAAATTGCCATATTTTTTTCTTTATTGTTGTACGCTGATTCTTTCATGGTATTTTGCAGGTTTTATTCAAAACTTCTATAGTAGCTATTGATCATTTTTCCCTAATTTTTGCTTTTGAAATATATAGTGCTCTGCTCCAGAAGTGGGCTGTGATTATTTTTAACCAACCAGAACATTCTTATTTCATTTGTCAGAGTTATTAGTCAAAGGCATTGGTCCTATTTAACCCAATTTGCACCAGTTAGTTTTGAAAAAATGTTTCCTGTAGATTCCACAATCCTGTAGATTCTAGAATGTGTCTCATAATTCTGAGAAAGGTACTAGACAACAGACATCTCCTTCCTTCTGAAGAGAGTTATACACATGTGAAGTCTGGAATTACTGCAATCATTTTGCTACCATCTGGGAAGGGTTACCGATGATACTACACAAAGCATAACTAAGCCTTCAATGACAGAGCTAATCCCAGAAACAAATCCATCCAAAAGCCCAGCCCATCTCTGGACTTTTCAGTTAATGAACCAATAAATTCTCTATTGTTTTAGTCGATTAAAAATAGAGTTTTTGTTGTTGACAACACACAGAATCTAAATTGACTTAACTGGTATTTGGAAGGATAGCTGAATTATTCGTGTAGCTCTCCCCATCTTTTTCTTGGTTCTGTTCATACCCTACCATTATTGGTTAAACTCAAGGGCTCTGAATGATGATGGCTTGTGTCCTAACACTACTTTTTATTGTCTATTTTTTAAAATTCTGGACATCTTTGGTGTGTGTATGTGTATGTGCATCGTTTTTATTGAATATAATACATTTATGTAAAAATTTGGACAGTCTCCAGATAACATCATTTGTCATCTTCTCCACTCAGCCAGAGTAAAAACAGAATGCCTTAGTCTAATCCAGGATTGAGATGACTTGAGGGTGGATTTTGACTTGGTAAAACTCAATTTATCTCATTCCATCTGTCCCCACAGTACTTAAAGTTTTATAGGAATCTTGACTGAAAGCCCGGGATATTTACTGGGCCTCTCCTCTTTGACATATCCTGAAATTTTTTTTCTCTCCTTTGGACCATGAGACTGCCAATAACTTTACCTTGTATTTCAGCATATTTTTGCTTAACTTCTTAAGCTCAAACCCTGAACAGTTTAAGAATTTATCATGTGCCTGAAAAGGAAAAACGCTGAGAGTCAGGCTAACTACCTTGTGCTTCTCTTCACTCCCATAATCGGACTCTCAAGTCGCAGCTATTTTGACAGCCCTGAAATTCAAGTTTTGCTTCTCCAGCCCCATATGGTTCCTAAAGCTTTTCGATTTCACTGTCTCTTAAAAGGAGCTCTCCCCAGATTCTCAACCCTGCATGTAGCACCAAGAATCAGCTAATTTCCAGAAGGATAAGCAAAAGATAGGATGTGTGCTCCCTTCTCTGTGTGATCATGGCTTCTCAATTATGGCTGCCTTTCTCGAATACCTTCAAAGAGTTCTGTATTGTATTTTTTTCTGATTTTCTAGTTCTCAGTTGGAAAGTTTGCTTTATGCCAGCAATTCTCTCAGAGTTAGAAGTGCAAGGCCCAGGGCGAGGGGAGGCAAGATGGCTGACTAGAGACATCGGTTGCCAGATCATCTCAGATAGAAGGAAAAGTTTTAGATGAAAAAAAAAATAAACCACCATAGCCCAGATGTAATTCTGAGAGAAAAGCACCGGAACCTACAGGAGATTCCAAAGAAAGTAGTTGCGGAGTAGAACAAGAACAAGGGAGACTTTGGCAGAGATCAACCCCCAGGGAATTTGGAGCCCTGTGGAAAGGGTGGGAGTGTTTATTTTTTCTCCCCTCACACCTCTGGTAGACTTCAGGTTCCCGAACCATTGAGAGCTTCTCTACCTTATGAACCCAAAAGCTGCTGCCACCAATAAACTGGGAGCTTCCTGAAAACAGAGCACCAGGCTGTTAGCCCCTTGGGATTATTCCCCTCACCACAGACCTGAGCTGAGGCAGCGAGTACCATACTGCTTTTCTACCCATTGTGTGCTTTGTCCTCCCCAGGGAGCTTCAGCCCTTCAGTGCACTTGTCATTGGTCCCCACACAAACATTTTTCAACTCCTGCCATAAATGTCTGCCTAACAGACATTTATGGAACATTCTGCCCAAAAACTGTAGAATATACATTCTTCTTATCAACACCTGGAACATTTTCCAAGATAGATACTGACAAGTCTCAGCAAATTTAGAAAAATTGAAATCATATCCATATATCTTCTTAGACCACAGTGGAATAAAAATAGAAATCAATTACAAGAGTAACTCTCAAAACTACACAAACACATGGAAAGTAAACAACCTGCTGCAAAAGAATCCTTGGGTTATTGACAAAATCAAGACAGAAATCAAAACATTTTTTGATTTGAATGCTAAAGGTAACACAAGTTTCCAAAAATCTATGGCATACGGACAAAGCAGTGCTAAAAGGGAAGTTCATAGCCTTAAATGCTTACATCAAAAAGACAGAAAGGTCACAAATTAACAACTTAATGTTACACCTCAAGGAACTAGAAAAAAATAAAACAAATCCAAAGTTAGCAGAAGAAAAGAAGTAACAAAGCTCAGAGCAGAACTAAACAAAAGGAAAACAAAAAACATTCTATAACAAAGACCTCTGCACCCGAATGTTTATGCCAGCATAATTCACTATTGCAAGGATGTGGAAACAACCTAAGTGCCCCTCAATTCATGAGTGGATTATTAAAATTTGGTATATGTATACAATGGAATATTACTCACTTATAAGAAACAACAGTGATCTAGCACCTCTTATATTTTCCTGGATTGAGCTTGATCCCATTATCCAAAGTGAGGTAACACAAGATTGGAAGAATAGGCTCCACTTGTACTCGCCATTAAATTGGTACTGACTAACACTATGGTGCTCACATGGTAGTAATATTCTCCAGGGATGGGGGTGGGGGGAGTAAACTCACAACTATAGGACACGATGTGCATTGTGGGGGGAAGGGCATGCCTCTAACCCTTGCTAGGGAGAGGCAATGATATAAAATGTAACCAAAATATTTATACCCTCATAATATCCTGAAATTAAAAAAAAAACAATACAAAGGATCAACAAAAGAAAAAGTTTATAAACAACATTGATAGGTAATTAGCTAGATTAACCAGAAATAGAAAAGAAAGGACTCAAATAACCTAAATCAGAAATGAAAAAGAAGACATTACAACTGACACCACAGAAATAAAAAATAACATCCATGACTACTAATGAAAACCTCTATGCACACAAACTAGAAAACCTAGGGGAAACGGATAAATTCTTGGAAACATACTCCTGCTAAGCCTGAATTACAAAGTAATAGAAATCCTGAACAATCAAATAATGAGAAAGAAGATTGAAATGGTAATAAAAAATCTCCTAACAAAATAAGCCCCACCCAGACAGATTCACAGCCAATTCTACCAGACCTACAAAGAAGAACTGGTACCCATTCTACTGAAACTGTTCTATAACATTGAGAACCCTCCCTAAGGACACAACAAGAAAGAAAAACTACAGACTGATATCCCTTATGAACATAGATGCAAAAATCATCAACAAAATACTAGCAACCTGAATTCAACAGCATATCAGAAAGATAACTGACCATGATCAAGTGGGTTTCATCCCAGGGATGTAAAGATGGTTCAACATATACGAATTAACAAATGTGATTCACCACATAAACAGAAGTTAAAACAAAGACCATATGATCATCTCAATAGATGAAGAAAAATCATTTTATAAAATCCAGCACCACTTCATGACAAAAACCCTCATCAAACTAGGCATAGAAAGAATATACCTCAAAATAACAAAAACTATATATGAAAAATCCACAGCCAACATCATACTGAATGGGGAAAAGTTGAAAGCATTCCCCCTAAGAATTGAAACAAGAGAAGGGTGCCAACTGTTACCACTTCTATTCAACATAGTACTGAAAGTTCTAGCCGGATCAATCAGGCAAAAGAAAGAACAAAAGCATCCAAACTGGGAATGAAGAGTTCAAATTATCCCTGTTCGCCAATGATATGATCTTGTATGTAGAAAACACCAATGACTCCACCAAAAGACCCCTAGAATCGATAAATTAATTCAGCAAAGTCTCAGGTTACAAAATCAAGGGAAACAAATCAGAAGTATTTCTGTATACTAATAACAGTCAAGCTGAGAATCAAATCAAGGACTAAATACCATTCACGATAGCTGCAAAGAAAATAAAATACCTAATAATATATTTAACCAAAGAGGTGAAAGATCTCTACAGGGAAAACTACAAAACACTGATGAAATAAATCATGGATGACACAAACAAATGGGAAAACATCTTATGCTCATTGATTGGAAGAATAAACATTATTAAAATGTCCAAACTGCTCAAAGTGATTTATAGATTCAATGGCAATTCCCAGCAAAATACCAATGTCATTTTTCACAGATCTAGAAAAAAATAATTCTAAACTTCATGTAGACAAGAAAGCTCAAATACCCAAATACCCAAAATAATCTTAAGCAAAAAGAACAAATCTAGAGACATCACATTATACTACAAATTATACTACAAGGCAATAGTAACTAAAACAGCATTGTACAAGTATAAAGGTAGAGACATAGACTAGTAGAGCAGAATAGAAAGCCCAGAAATAAAACCATATGGTTATTACCTACTGATTTCTGGCAAAGCAGACAAAAACATACACTGAGGGAAGGACACCCTATTCAATTAATAGTGCTGGGAACATTGGGTAGCCACATGCAGAAGAATGGAGCAGGACCCCTATCTCTCTCTCACCATATACAAAAATTAACACAAGGTGGATTAAAGACCTAAAGGTAAGACCTGAAACCATAAAAATTCTTGAAGAAACCATAGGAAAACTCTTCTAGACATCAGCCTTGGCAAAGAATTTATGACAAAGACCCCAAAGGCAAACGCAGCAACAACAGAAATAAATGCATGGGAGTTAATTAAATTAAAATATTTCCACTCAGCAAAGAAAATAGTCAACTGAGAAAATAAACATCCTATGGAATGGGAGAATATATTCACAAACTATCCATACATAAAGGGCTAATATTCAGAATCTACAAAGAACTCGAACAAATCAGCAATAAAAAAAGAAATAACCCTGTTAAAGGTGTGAAAATGACATGAACAGAGTTTTTTCAAAAGAAGATACACAAATGCTCAACAGACATATAAAAAAATGCTCGACATCACTAATCATCAGAAAATGCAAAGTTAAGCCACAATGTGATGCCACCTTACCCTTGTCAGAATGGCTATTATTAAAAAATCAGAAACAACAGATATTGGCAAGGATACAGTGAATGCTTACATACTGTTGGTGAGACTGTAAATTAGTACAGGATATATGGAAACAGTATGGAGATTCCTTAAGGAACTATAGCAGACCTATCATGCAATCCAGCAATCCCACTACTGAGTATCTACCCAAAGGAAAAGAAATCATTATACCAAAAAGACAACTGTATCCAAATGTTTATCATAGCACAATTCACAATTGCAAAAATATGGAATCAATGTAAATGCCCACCGATTCATAAATGGATAAAGAAAATGTGGTAGATACATACCGTGGAGTATTACTCAGCCATAAAAAGAAACGAAATAATGTCATTTGTAAACTTGGGTGGAACTGGACAATATTATCCTAACTGAACTATCCTCAAGAATGGAAAACCAAATACCATATGTTCTCACTAATATGTGGGAGCTAAATGATGGGTACAGATGGTCATAAAGTGTTGTAAAGGACATTGGAAACTAAGAAGGGGGAAAGGGGAAGACAGCTGAGGGATAAAAACTTACCTATCAGGTACTATATACACTATTTTGGTAATGGGCACACTAAAAGCCCTGACTTCAGCATTATGCAATTTATCTATGTAACAAGAACACTTGTATTCCCTAATATTTTGAAATAAAAACTATAAAGAAAAGAAATGCAAGTCCCAAGTCTGAGTGTCTCATAACCCTCTACATTCTTGCATCATTTATTTTTCCACCCTTATTTACCACTAGTGTTAGCTTTTAATGTCATATCTTAAAAATGTAGAACACATAATCATGCAATTTCAGAACAGAAAAGAAGATCATCTGACTCAAGTGCCTCTTTCTCCAGATGTAACAGAGGTTCCAAAAGATTAAGTGTATTATCTCAGACCACATGACAGAATTGGTACTAGATCCCCAATGCACTTACTCCTCCTAGCAGAGGAAGGCAATAAACAGAGCAGAGGAACCAAGAATGGCAAACTTATCTTCATATCAACAAAAAATATTTCAATTCCTTTTCCCAGTGAATAAGACCTACTGCTTCATAACAGACACACTTCTACTGACACACACTTGTCTCCTAACATGAACTATGATTTTTTCCAAGTTATTAATTATAACTGTCATTTCTAAGCCCAGAGCCAGAGGTGATCATCATGCCGAAAACTAAGCTTCTTTTTCTACCCAAAGTGAGGAAACCTGGGAAAACATCTATAAACTACCTTCTAACCTGTTTTGCTCAAAAAGAAACCTGTATATCTCATATTTGAAAGTCAAGCCTGTAGGGTTACCACAGAACCATCATCTAATTTATTGTCTAAATGGGACACTTTTTGAAGGTGATAGAGGATGCTATTTACAATTACTCCAGGACAAGAGTCATCAACCAATACTAGCCTGGGCACCCTAGTTATCAGATCATTTATTTCTGAATTGCAAAAACAACTCTTCTCTAATACTTCCTTAACCACTTCGGTACCAGCATGGACTATAGTCATCAGCCACAGATGAACACGCACAGCCGAGTGTCGACTTTAGCCAACAGCCGTGATATGAAGGCCACAGCCCAGCGTAGACTTTAGTCAGCAGCCAAAAGCTTTTACTTTTATCTCTGCAGTTGCAGTGTGTACGTTCAGCTAATAAGTTACTATGAATCTGTGACCTTTTAACAAGTCCTTAGTAGGAATTATTATAGTTATTTTCCTAAAGTTGCCCGTAAAGTAAAACAAGCTTTCAGTGCTTTAAAGCTTTCCTCATCACACAAGAGCAAAACGGATTCGTCGTCAATGCATAGCACAAACTATCATGCGGACTATGAGTGCCGGCTGTGGGCAAGGTTTTGCGGCAGGTGAGCGCGGTACTGAAGTGGTTAAGAATTCCACTTTTGTATGTAGGGAAAAAAACCATTGCTAGAGAATGCATTTTTTTAAATGAACACACTTTCTCTTTTAGAGGAATTTTAGTTTTACAGAAAAAAATCAGAAAGTACAGAGTTCTCATACACCCCCTGATATCCCCTCCTCACTTCCCCCTATTATTAATATCTTGCATAAATGTGGTGCATTTGTTATTATTTATGGGCCAACACTGACACACTATTATTAACTAACATTCATAGTTTACATTAGGATTCATTGTTTTGTGTTGTAAATTCTGTGGGTTTTAACAAATGTGTAATGACATGGATCCACTATTACAGTACCACATAGAGTAGCTTCACTGACCTAAGGATCCCCTGTGCTCTGCCTGTTTACTGTTCTCTCCCCACAAACCCTGGAAACCGCTGATGTTTTCACTGTCTCCATAGTTTTGCAAAGAATGTCTTATGGTTGATATCATACGTTATTGTATCATTTTCAGATTGGCTTCCTTCCAGGCATTTGTTTTTTAAAGTTTTAAATCCTTGGTGTTAAGTGGGATTGCATCATCATGAACAAAGTAGAGATTATATTAAATGAGACAATAAGATTTAAAGATTCCTGTGTAAGAATTTAGGGAGAGTGGAGAGGCATTTTTAAAACAAAGTATAAAAACCAAGGTTCATAGAGGAAAAAATTGATAGGTATTACTTTTAAATTGGAATCACTTGTAAGACAACATAAATGAAGCAAAAAGACCAGCCATAAATTGGAAAATATGTAAAGAAAACTGTTTTCCAAAGCAGCTATACCATTTTACATTTCCACAAGTGGTGTATGAGGATTCCAGTTTTTTTTTTTATTTTCATCAATGCTTATTATTGGTCGTTTTCATTCTGCCACCATAATAGATGTCAAGTGGTATCTCATTGTGGTTTTGATTAATATTTTCATGATCGCTAATGATATTGAGCATCTTTTCATGTGGTCATGACCACTTCTATATCTTCTTTGGAGAAATATTTATTTAGATTGCCTAATTTAAAAAATGGATTAACTAGAGTCACCATAGCCTAGATATGGAAGCAGATTAAGTGTTCATCAGCAGATCAAAGGATGAAGAAAATGCAGTTTATACACACCATGGAATAATATTCAACCTTAACAAAGAAGAAAATCTTGTCATTTGCAACAATGTGGATGAATCTGAAGAACATTATGCTAAGTAAAATAAGATAAGCACAGAAAAACAAATACTGCACAATCTCATTTATATGTGGAATCTAAAAATGTCAAATTCTTAGAAGTAGAGAGTAGAATGGTGGTTAACACAGGCTGCTGGGATGGGGGAAATTGGGGAATGGGGAGATGTTGGTCAAATGGTACAAAGTTTCAGTTAGAAGATACACATTTTAGTGATCTATTTCACAACATGGTAACTATATTTTTAGTGTATCTTAAATTAAGATATTATATGAATTAAAAGTATTGATTTAGGATGAGGGTAGAAATCAATAAAGCAGTCAAGAAACATATCTTGGAAGCCTATTGTACAGAAGTGTACCCAAAACATAAGAGAAGTAAGAGTTTAAAATATAGGTTTAAAAGAATGTACTGTATTTTTCTTCCTATATCCTTCTATTCTTTTTCTTTCTATTCTCTAAATAAAATGTCTGGTCAGTACAATAATGCAGTATTTCCTACTTAGCACCTAATTCACTGTTGTTTCTCCTGTTTTTGCCTGCCAGTTCATTTATTATTCATTCAATAGCGGTTAGAGAAAAAAGAAAACAAACAATATCCCTACCATTGCTGAGCTCAAAATCCCATGGTTTAGATGGTAATGATTAAAGATAATAATATTACAACCCAGTATTGTAACTGTCTTGATCATGAAAAGAGATCTTCCTTGAGTATTCAGAACTATGTCAATGGAACCTTTATTCTGAAATTGTTTATTACTTCCTTTAATCTGATGTTCACTTAGCCATTCACTCAACAAATGCTGATCGAGTATATGTTGTTATGTGTATAAATTACTTCAACACTAGAGATACAGCAATGAGCAGAACAAAGCCCTGATGGGCCCTATGTTTCAGTGGGGAAGATAGTCAAAGTTTTGCAGGGAGACAAGATTGGAAAGTGAGCACTCTTGCCTCTCTACTAAGTATATTTCCTCTTTTTTTAAAATTGATTTATTTCTAACTGCATTCTATTTTATGTTTTTCCCATTTTCTGCCAAATAAATGTTAAAAGTTTAGGTGATAGCAGTTCTAACTATGCCTACTATATATTTGATTCTTAATAAAGGTTATTATGTAATGAAAACTACAGAAGTTAGAAATTCATGCATTAATCTCTGATCCTAGTAGATACTTTATTGTATGTGGATTATGATTCCATAGCTCAGATCAAAACAAGGGCTCTACTGGTACCTGTTTCAATGTGGCAGTTGGGGATTCCCAAAGCAGAGAGGAAAGTGGAGCAGGGAGGAAAGTGGGAAGGCTAAAGGGAAGCACTGAATTTCTCTTCTCCTCAATTCTGTCAGAATAACAATAATGCCTTGGGACACTGGGAGCCCAGGAGACCAGATTATAACTCCCCATATGGTGAGCTTATGTCTGCTCTTGCCAAGAGTCCAAAATAAGCATTGGCGGTGACCCAGGCCAGAGCAAAGTCAGCAAATGGAGTGAGAAGATGAGCGGAAAGGACTCCAGGTTCCCACAAAATAGGAAATGTATCAAGAAAAGGCTCAGTGCAGGAAATCCTAATGCTAGACATCAGCATTTTGGTTCTGACACATCTTCCCTTTGAGCACAAGGATCCTTTACACACTAGCACCTGTGCTGCCCAGCACCTGACTAAGGTTTTTTTTCTTTGATGAACTCAAGACCCTCCTGTGCTCACCCACTCTGCACAAAGAAAACCCATCTACTTTGCATCTTGTTATTCGGGGATCTTCCTCAGCTTTCTTCCCCATTCAGAGGATCTGATAAACTATCAAGGAGAAAATAGACATGAATGATAACAAATTATCCTGTGCAGGGACATTTTCATACAGAACATTACAAAGGAATCAGTCCCTGCTGAGTCAGCTCGCATTGGTGTTTAAAGGCTGGGAGTGAAGGATGAACACTGACTGCACTGGCCAAAAAATTCAGGTTTCTTAAATCAGCCCAGCCTTAATTTGGAATAGGATCAAGTAGAAAGGGAAGAAGATGAAACTGAATAGTCAGAACACAACCTGGAAAACAGTTCAAATGATGCCTACTGAAGAGCAGAGAGTACAATACACATGTTTAAAGTGGGCCTCTCAGAAATAGTGTGCACTGAAATGGTTTATTCTCCTGTGAAATAAAAGGGCCAACTGAACCACTCTGTCAATTTTCTGAACAAAATCTATATGGAACATGGTGGTTATTAGTTAGCTCTCTCAGTTACATTTGTATTCATGAAAGAAAATGTAGCTAAATTGGTTGCTGCAACTCCTAATCCTAAAAGTAAATATTGTTGCTGAGATGTTCACAATACCTCATTTCCACAGTCCAGAATAGATTCAGGCACATTTTTCTGTAAACAAAAACATTGCCTAGGGCAGGATTCTAGCTCAAGGATCATCAGGTCCAGTAGATGGGGGGATTGCTACAACCATGTAATAGGAAGGTCAAACACAATATACCATTTCTAACCCTCACTAGAGTCTTGTGAAATATTATTATTCACATTTTTCAGAGGAAGAAATAATAACTCAAAAAGTTAACTTACTATTAATTGAACACACAACTTAATAGTTCACGTGCAGAGTTGCACAGCTAGGTGAGGTAGCATCATAACATCCCACCTCCCTAATTCAGGGGATGTGAGGATAATGCACAATAACACAGGTAGAAACACTTAGAAGATTAAGCTGCCTATACCCTTGAGAAGCATTATTATGTACAAACTTTTCTTGGATGAAAATAGACATTAAATTCTTGGCCACGTGCAAAATTGTTCTTAATTTGTGAAGTTGTTCAACCCTGTTTTTAGCCTCAGGATTCTCTGCTTCTGTGTATGAAGAGGGAAATGAAATATAGTCATGCAAGAGGCTATTTCTTTAATTTTCTGGATTGTCACATTCATTCAGCATGAAATTTTCTACAGAAAGTCAATTTTGGAAAGTTCCAAACTTAATTAGATCTTGCAGTTTTGTGATCTTCATTATAATTATCACATACCGAAGAGCTAATAAAGGATCAACCTCTGGGCTGCAGAATAACCTAATATATTCATACCTCAATGACATCCTGAATTAGAACTGGGGGCTGATGAACTCCAGTGAACCAACCAACCAACCATAGTTGGCAAATTGCAATACACAACTGAACCTTGATCAGACCAAGATGAATACATGATATGTGAAATAATCCAATAAAGTTTATCAATAATACATGGGCAATTCAGATGAGACATACACTGGTGTAGCAAGTCTAATTAAGAGCATTTCTATGATAAACTGAAGCCCTATCTCTTGCCATCATACAATTATTCATTTGAGTCTATTGTTACAAGAAGAATGAGCAGTGAGCATCTTCCTTATTAGTGATACTTCTTCCTGATACTTGCAATTTAACAAAATAATGCATATCACCCTTTTAATATTGCAAAGGAGGTTTTAATATGCAGACATTTTTCTTAATCTAGATTCTGTGGGAGACAGAATGGTGAATTCTAGATCATTTGTTTCTGTTTTTGCTTTATTTTGTCTTTTTTTTAATTGCTATGGATACTTTTCAGAAGCATTTCTATAAATATTTTGGACTAGTAGCATCTTAGAAATAAATGCTACTACAACAGAACCATGATTCTAGCAGTTCTAGAAACCACATTAACTCCTTCCAGTCCTTAGGGTCACCTCTGCAATTATTTCCGGGACTCTTGCTAAAAATTAATATTTAAGAGTTAAAGAGGTAATCCAAATGTTACATAGGGAAAAATTCTAATTTAAATGTATTTATATACATTTTTAGAAACTTAGATCCTAACTTTTAGGGGGACTTTTGAAGGTAGAAGCTGAGGGGAAAACACCTCACAATCATTTAAATATTTACCTCCTTTGCTTAAAGATATACACTTTACATTTGGAAAGACTATTTCATTTAAGTCCCTGGGATAAGACTTTGAGTTATGTATGCACTAAATGTTTTTCTAATGTAAAGTAAACAAACCAAGATAAAAAAATAAACTTTTAATATAAGTGAACTAAGAAGGTCAATTGAGAGCAAACTTGCTCATAATATTTTGTCTGTTTTGAGGGTGAGTATGAGGAAGAGGTTAGAAATTCTTGAGGGGAATGGTCATGACAGTTTCTTTGTACATAGATAAAGAAAGTACTGTGCCTGAACTGTCGTTTGATCTTGTGAAACAAATTTGGTTTGTTTTGTGTTGCTTGCATTTGTCTGTCTGTTTGTTGGAAGCATTCATTTCTCTTTGAGAGCATCATTGGAGAGTTGCTTGTAGGAGGTGAAGTGAGGAGGGTATACTGAAAAGGGATGCTTTGTGAGAAACTTTTTCAGATGCTAAGCACAAGCAGTATTGTTTTGGTTCCAAGAAACAAAAGTATGCCTCAGATCCAGGTGGAGGGCATTTCTCCACATAAAATCCAGCTGTGTATGTAGCACCTTGAGGAATGGCAGTTTTGAAAGGGAAGAATAAAGCATTGTTGGCATAGACACTAGGGATCTCATGAAAGCAATATCAGAAATGCCAATAAATAAATAAGTAGATAATTTTTTTTCTAAAAAAAAAAAGCTGCTTCTGCTTTGAAAGAAGATGACTCTGGCCAAGGGTAGATTTAGTAGAAGTGGAAGAACATGGCAGATACCCAAGGTGCTAAAAGTTAGTTGTAATATTCATGTATAATCATAAGCTAGTTTCATCAATGATTACAAACCAGGTTTTTAAGCCAGTCTTTTATTCATTTTTATTTTAGTAAATTCCTTAAAAACAATAATCCATTAGGTCAAAATAATTTTTTAACTACTTCTCCCAAAGCGTGACTTTCAAGATATAATTAAAATGTTTCTCAGAGAATGTGCCTTCCATCTATAGTAGTAATGTGTCACTTAACGATGAGGATACATTCTGAGAAATGCATCGTTAGGCAATTTCATCACTATGTGAACATCATAGAGTGTACTTACCCAACCCTAGATGGTATAGCCTACTACACTCCTAGGCTATGTGGTATAGCCTGTTGCTCCTAGGCTACAAACCAGTACAGCATATTACTGTACTGAATACTGTAGGCAATTGCAACACAATGGTACATATTTGTGTAAGCACAAAAAAGGTACAGTAAAAATATGGTATTATAATCTTATGGGACCACTGTCATATATGTAGTCATTGTGGACCAAAACATCATTATAGGGCGCATGACTGCAGTTAAAGGTGTTTCATGAAAACAGTTGTTTTGTTGTATTCAGTCAAACTCATCTGCTTGCAATTCCTTGAACTAAACTTACATTTTGCACTCCTTTGGGAAAGAATGCTCTCCTGTACATCTGTATATCCAAGCCAATTCTTATTTAAGACTTAACTTTAGAATTCCATCTCCTCAACAAAAACTCCCAGGACCACCCAGGGATGAAGTCCTCTCTCTTCTCTTAATTCATTCATTTATTTGTTCAGTATATATTTATCAAGGATGACAATGTGTCTGTCATCCACTAAACACTTGATTATGCTTTTAGATTGTCAGTTATCTTGTTATGTGTCTTGATTTTGTCTTCTGCAACTAGATTATAAACTGGCAGGATTTTACACATCTTTGCTCACTGGATTAGTGCCTAATTTCTTGGCTGTAGCAGGCAATCAATAAATGTATGATAGATTTGACTCAGATTCCATTTTTTAAATAAAACAAAATGGCAACTGAATTATACTCCTTTAATAAGAGCTGGAAGGCAATACTCACCATTGACCAAATGTCTCTTGTGTGTCAGGGTGTTTTTATAAACTATCTCTCATCCTTATGGAGATCCACTTAGATAAAATTTCAGTAGTATCTAATGTGTCTATAAGGAAAGAGATACTATGAGAGGTTCAGGTAAGTTGCAGAACTAGCTCTCAAACCTAGGCTTGGATGATTCTTAAAAACTAGGAGGACATTCAGGTAGTAAGAGGATCTACCTCTGCCATTGTCACCATGACAGTTTCCTTTGTAGATGAGCCAATGGAAATGCATCTTAATATCATCTCAGAAAATGTCATTTTTGTCCAGCTCTTTTTGTTCTTCTACCCTTTTATGTTTCCTTAGCTAATATTCCAATGAGATTTATCCTTTTGAGAAAATTAAAGGCCACCAAACAATAAATATCACTCTCAGGCTTTAAAATAAAAGCTTCTGAATTAATTTTTTTAATTAAAAAAGTGAAAAAACTTTCTTTAATCACAGAATACATACTCAATTACAGAGTATTTTCTATATTGCTTTGGGGTATAAATTTATTCAAGACTATCCATACATATCAAAACATTATATCTAGGTTTCAGTGACTGGATTTGTTTTAATTGTTTTGAAACTGCAAAAACAGAGGAAAGCATTTTACATAATCAAGAAGTGTACATTGAAAAGAAGTGAGACACTAAACTGATTTTCAGAGTGGCTGCTGCTCCTCATATATGATAATACAGCAATAAGAGGGAGATCAATGATAGTAAGAATCCTGCCAATTCAAAATAATTGTTTAATGGTATTTGTAGTACAGACTTTGTAATTATAGATTATTATTTTTAATGTGTTTCTTTACAAATGATGACTTTTCAAATGATTTTTCTAGCTGTTGCCAACAATACAGAAGCTCAACTATAGACCTCTGATGCCTCAAAAGTTCCTAAAGGAGATGAGTTATGTCAGGAATAAAGTCGTTGCCGGCAAAAGGGAAATGATCTGCAGTCCTAATCATAGCATCTAAAGATGAACATAGAACTATAGCTCTATTTGACCAGGTTTTGTTACACAAAGACTCTGACTCAGTCACTACAACTAGAAAATAAGTTCCTCAAGATCAGTGATTTTTAAATGAGAGAAGAAGGTGACATGTGGAATTACCTGGGGTTATTAGGAGCATTTTTCCAGCTATTCTTAGTTCTCCAGAGATGTTGGTACACCCCTCCCTGCCAGTAGCTATTCATCAGTAGTTATTTATTGTCATAGTGATGCACTATTCTAAAGCCCCTGGTATGTTTGAGATGAAAAAGACAAAGCTGATAATTACTAGCCTAGTCATTGGGGAAACATTTAGCGAGATGGGTGTTATGGTTAGTAGCATCCACATAGCAGGAGCTGATTCTGTTTTGAAGTAGGTCTATATCCTTAGCCCATCCTCTGAGAAGGAGGAATTAGCAAAGATTAACAGGACACTGAGACCCAAATGAGAAGGCCTGGGCAAGGATCAGTTCCTAACAGTTTGTTTCTCAGGAGACAGAAGATACTAGAAGAAAAGGTTGAGGGTCTGAGGCTTTTACCACAGGCTTGGGAAAATTTAATTCCCAATTCACCAACTGTTAGGATTGGGCCCAGGAATATATTTATGAACTTGGTTGTGGAGAACTAGAAAGAACTGGATCCTATAAATAGCCAAGAAAAACCGAAAAAAGCAGAAATAGAGATAAACATATAGAGACTTGATTATGAAATGTTACTGGGACAAAAATCTCTGGGCAATAAAATATTATTGTAAAAATGGGTGATGGGCAAGAAGATAATGCCTGCTATTACTGCTTCTATGAAAACTTTCCTGGAGGTCCCAGCCAATGTAAAAAGATAAGGAAAAAGGGAAATTTTATCAGGATTCAAAAGGAAAAGTAAAATTATTTTTTACATACAATATGTTTTTCAATATAGGAAATCAAATGAATGATTAGAACTAAGAAAAGAATTCAACAATGATACTAGATACAAGATAATTACACAAAGAACAGCTGTGCTCCTAAATACCATCAACAACTAAAAAGTAAAACAAAACAAAACAAAAACAGTAAGAAGTATTTATTCATGAGAGAAACAATAACAATTGAGTGTATAAAGATAAAATTTAACAAACAATGTAAAAATATTTATGGAAAAAATTAGAAACTTATATTTAAGGTCAAAAAGACAGACCTAAATAAATGGAATTATTGACATACAATACCACAAAGATGTTAATTCTTCCCAAAAGGAAATCTATAGTTCCTGAAGGGCACAGAAAAGCCAAGAAAAGTTTGAACAAGAATAAGATTAAAGACAGTTGAAGACTCATTCTACTATATGAAAAGACTTACTATAAAGCCATAGTAATTATGATAAGGTGTTATTGGCACAAATATAAACAAATAGGTCCTTGGTCCAGAGACAAATTGACCCCAAACAAACTATACTGGGTTGAAGAGCCAACTCCCCACCCCAAGCCAAATTCATGTCCACCAAGAACATCAGGATATACCCTTACTTGGAAACAGTGAGCAAATGTAAGTAGTTAAGGTCATATTGAATTAGGGTGGACCCTAATCCAATGACTGGTATCCTTATTAAAAGGTCACGTGATGAAACGGATACACACAGGAGAGAATGGCATGTGATGATGGAGGTAGAGATTTCAATGATGCAGCTACACGCCAAGAACGCCAAGATTGCCAGCAACCACCAGAAGCTAGAAAAGGCAAGGAAGTATCCTTCCCTAGAGCATTCAGAGAAAACATGGCCTTGCCAACTCCTTGATTTAGAATTTTTCACCACCAGAATTCAGAGATAATACATTTCTGTTGTTTTAAGCCACACGGTTTGTGGTGATGTGTTTTGACAGCCTTAGAAAAATAATACACAAACACACACATATACTGGAGATTTATACAGGACTGCCACACTGCCCAGCTCCAGGGGACGCCATTTACATTACAATCTGTGTGCTCCAGAATTGTGCCATTCATCTAGAAAAAATGATGTGAAAGGTGCCTCTTGGAGTTGTGCAGAGCAACTGCCCTTTTTATGTAGGAGAGAAGAGGCAGTACAAATTAATAGGTGAAAAAAAAGACAAATTTATGGGCAAAAGACCAACCTCAATAAATCATACTGGAACTAAGGGCTAGTCGTATGAAAAAAGATAAAGTTAGAATGTGATCTCACACCATACAAAAAATTAATAGTAGATAGATTGATGGGACTAGATAAGAAAATAAAAACTTTAAAATTCTAAAAGAAAATATAAAAATAGCTTTGTAACATTGGGGTTGAGAATTATTTCTTAAGCATATCACATACCAGAAAAAAAAAGTTTTGATAAGGTTGACTATTGCTAAGTGTAAAATATTTCTGGGTAACAAAGATATTACTAACAAGTAAAAATACCAGGAACAGAACAGAAGATATTTGCATTCTGCATTTCCTCTGAGCTCCTGGTATCTAGAATATTTAAATGACTCTTACAAATCAATAAGAAAAAGATAAATAGTACAAAAAAAAAAATCAGCCAAATAAGGTAAGTCATACAGGAAGAAAGACACCATATTTATGAAAAGATATTAAACTTTACTTATATTCAAAGAAATACAAACTAAAATACATAAAAGTCTATTTTATACTCTGAAAATTAGAATAATACTAATGATCGGCTAGATTATAGGCATATGGGAATTCTCATACATTGTTAGTGGGGGTATGAATTGGTACAACACTTTGAATGACCATTTGGTAATATCTGGTAAAGTTAAATCTATGCATCCCCTATAATCCAGGAAGTCCACTTTCAGTTGTCTACTCTAAAGGAACTTGAACATGGGCACAAGGAATTATGTGAAAGGTGTAAATTGTATACCATTTGTAATATGAAAATTTTATACACAATCTAAATGCCTATCAGGAGAATGGATAAATTGTTTTATAGTTATATAATAGATATTTATGTACTCTATATTTAATCATTGTATATTTATTAATTTCATTCATGTAAATAAATGAAAACTATATTTACATGAAAAAATCTCTAAATAATGAAAGGCATGCTGTTTTATTTTTAAAAGCATGCTGTAAAAAATACATGCTGTACAGCATCACCATGTAAAATTTTAAGTCTCATACAATAATACTAAATATTACAAAAATATATGTTGTTTTTGAATAAATATAATGCGACAATATAAAAATGGACTATAAGAATACAGTACATACTAGCTTCAGAGTAATGTTTACTTGGGAAGAAGAGAGAGGAATGAAATGGGGTGCCTTTAATCAAATATCTATTTTGATTATATTTTTTTAAATCTAAAGGAAATATGGCAAAATGTTAACATTATAAACTCTGGTTCATGTCAGCACATGGACACCTGATATATAATTTTCTAATGTTTTAATAGACTTGAAATATGTGGCAAACAAAACAGAGACAGAGAAGGAAAGGAAAAGGGCCAAAGAGAGGGAAGGGTAGGGGAAGGGAGGGGACAGAGCATGGTCTTGGAGGCAGAAAGCCTGCAGGCTGGTTATGGCAGGCAGCGTGGTTTAGTAGAAGGAGCTTGACTCTGTGCTCAGGTAAACTTATACTCATTCTAGCTTTTTACAACAAGGACAAATTCACTATTTTGGGACTCTGTTTACCCATCTATAAAATGGATAGATTAAAATTTAACTGAAAGTGTTCTGTGAAGAGTAAGTAGAGGAAAATATGTAAAATGCCCAGAGCAGTGCCCACTGGGTACTGAATGCACTATGAATAGTAAAGCCCTCATTCTCTTCTTTTAAACAGTGGGAAACAATAATGTCTGTGCAGAAAGTATCTTTAACTCGCTGGGTAGAATTGAATTCTTCCTTCTGATGCAGTTTTTTTTTTTTTTCATCTCAGTAAAAGTAGTTTTGAAAAGAGATTAAATGCCTTTGGCATGAGGAAAGATGCAGACTATAGAGAAAATTGTAGGGCTTCAGTTTCTAGCAAAGTATCCATTTAAAAAGTAGGTGAGGAAGTTCCCATGGCTTTGCATTTAAGCTCAAGTCACTTATTTAGGGAATCATGGCCCAGCCCCTTCACCCTTAGTTGTTAATGACCTTACTTTGAAGTACTGAATGGAACACGCAGTAGGATCAATTGCAGACTCAATGACAAGAATTACAGAGCAAAGCTTCCTAATGAGATCAGTGCTTATTCCTTGTGGTTCAAGGAACACTGTGGTTAATAGTTTACAGCCTGCAGGGTCAATCCCCTTGCAGAAGCAGAGTTAACTGAGGCATTCCCTGGGCTGTACAAACAACACTGTCTGTAGTAGGAAGCTTGACCCTCCTTTTATCATGCCAGAAAATTCTTGGAATGCAGCCATCTTCTGATATTTATGGTTCCATAAGCATTTGACTCTGAAAAGTCTTGAATTCTGGAAAATGGCCACTGGCCACTTGCTAATAGACAAGAGGTAGAAGAAAAAGTCACACTTTAGGAGAGAGAGAACAAGGGGAAAAGCTCATGACAATAACAGTGTGGTGTTCACCTATAGAGAAAATGTATATGTATGTTTAATACATGCATATGAAAGCCCTATATGTGTATTTTCACAAGATGCTAAAATGGTAACAGAAATGCTTTTAAAAATTAAAAATTACAAAAGAAAACCATTTCCCTTTTCTTTTGGGAAAAAAAATTGGCACATGATGTTTATCAAAATAGTAGATAAAATAGTCTAAATTCATGTAGGCTTCTCTCCTAGCATAAATTCACTTTCTTGAGTTCTTTGGGCTGAAAGGAAATTTAAGAGGTTCTTTCTTCCATCTCTCTCATCTCTGCACTAAAATGGGTCTCCAGAGCAACCAAACAATTGTTTGTTCGATTATTTTTCAAAAAGTGGGAAAAGAAGATCTTACAAACTTTTTTGGACATAATGTCTCCATATCTTAAAAAAAATTCTTCCATTTTGAAATCTATTACCAACCTTTTTAAAGATTTTTAAATTAAGCATAGAGAATCACATAAGATATCTAATAAGTGAATCAGGAGCAGTGGTTAAGTAGCTTTCCTAAATGTCCTGTCTCCAAGGTAACCTGTTTCTTCCTGGCAGGCTGGAGGGGCTAGAGAGAAGTGAGAAGATGGAGACAAGATGAAGTCGCATCCAAGGATGAGGTGGCCACTGGTTGATGGATCGATTTCGACAAGAATAAAACAATTCATAGAAATCAATGTCGCTGACCCACAGGTGCATTTTAGAATTGCTGCCATACTAGAGGTGAGTTGCAAACATTGCTCTGTTTCTCTCAGTAACACTAGCACTCAATCGTCAGATTAAAAATAAACTATTAAACGTGAATTCCATGATAAAAAATCACCCACAGATCTTCAGCAGGTTAGCCTGATCTACAAAATCCAGGCAGGTGATAGAGAAATCAGAACTTCAAGATATTAGCTAATATCTTGCCGGAAGTTTCTGATGTTATTCAACTAAGAGATGGAACCTCATTTCCAGAAGCATTTGAAAATATCCAACCTGTTTGCACAAGGCTGCTCTTACCTGGGAAGTGGCCCAAGACTGAACAGAGCTGACTGATTATTACAGGACCATTCAAGGTGGGATCCATCCCAAACATGGCCCAGTGCTGTGCATTCATCACTTGTAGAGGGTTAATGACACCAGCTGGAGTGCCTCCCTGTCCTCCCTGTCCAATAGATTGAAACTCAGTTCTCAGCCCAATGGAGCCCAGCAATTAATGAATTTATACATGTTGGCTTGTTCCTGCCTCTATCTCTTTCCCTAATATAACACCTCACTCCTCCTCTATCACTCCTGCCAGCATGAAAACATGGAGCTCCTGAACTGAGAGAGCTGGGGCACCTTGGAGATAACTGGCTTGTAAATGCAAAGTGCTCAGTAACACCCATGCACATTCACTGAGCAGTCACTACATATTGAGCACTAGGCTACATGTTGACATTCAAGCACCAGAGCATCCCAGTGATAAGGTGTGATTATTTCCATTTTATTTCCACTATTATTTCCATTTTAAGGATAAGGAAACTGAGGATAAGGAAGATAACTCATTCCAGGATATGCAGTGAGTAAGTGGTAGAGTTGGGAATCTAACCTTGAGAGTATTATCTTGAATTTCATGCTCTTAATATCACATTCTAAAGCCTAAGTTTAACAAGACTATGCCATTTGCTAGATGTAGAAACTGGGACCAGTCAGAGTCTCTTTGAATGTCAGCCTTCCATAAAATAGGATAATTATCCTTTCTTTTCTTCAAAAAAATTTCCATAAGTCTATGGGAGGCAGTGGGCGACTTACTGGGATATGTAATTGAACACAAGAGGAAGGGAGAAAGGTAGAAAGATTTAAAGTAA
>VBSM01002121.1:34308967-34376426 GCA_008086735.1 Cheirogaleus medius | reverse complement strand
TAAAAATGTTCCAGAGTATAGAAAAAAACTATGAGTAAAATAACTAAGGGGATACTATAACCCAGCTGCATATGGTGAGCATGAGTTTAGATGGAGTGGTCAGAGAAGGCCTCCCATAAAGGTGACATTTGACTTACTGAGACCTTAAAAATACGAATGCGCCCTGTGTGTGAAGTCCAATCCTAGCAGTGGTGACGCTGTGTGCAAAAGCCCGAAGAGCAGGAAGACGTGAATATGGCTGGAACAGTCATCAAGGAGGAAAGTGGGGGAATGAGATTCAAGGACTCTGGGGGCTAATTTGGGGAGTCCATAGTCAAGTCTATCCTATTCTATTAATTAAAAAAACTATTTATCTATTGCCTAAATGCAATTTATCAATGCAAGCAAGGAAGAACAGATTCCCATAAACAGTAACGGAAAGTCTTCACTGTAGAAACCTAACAATGTAGAAATTGAGTGACGATGAGTGTGAAAATGCTTTGGGAAAGCTAGAGTTTTACAGCAGGATTTTTTGGGGGGGTAGGATAGGGAAGGCATTTGTTTGTTTTGGTTTCATTTGGTTTTGTTTGTTCTTGTCCCTCTCTCTTTCACTGAAGGAAATATGCAAATTGAGGTGGTCAGTGATGAGAGGGCATCTTATTCTAAGGAAAAGCCTTGGAGGTATTGTGGAGCTTTAATGCCAAGCCCTTAAAAACCCTCATTAATTCATCCAACAAATGGTTGTTAAGTGTTGTGGCAGTCATGACACCCATTGCCCTTATGTTTCTTGGTACCCCAACTCATTTGTGACATCATATGCTCAGCCCCAAACAGGATGCTCAGTTCCACAACATCCCAGCCTCCTTCCAAGTAGGGAAGACCATATGACCCAGTTCTGGACAATAAGATACAAATGGAAGATTTCTGAAAAAAAGTAGGCTTTTTAAATAAAAGTGCCTTGCAGACCTCCAACTACAGGGGACACAACTGACTGAGGCCCACAGCTGCTGTGCTCTTAAACCCATCTGGGCATTTTCTAGGAGTCTGTGCTTCCCCAGGCTGCTCCTAGCCAATGAACATGGCAGGGACTCTGAAGCAAAACTATTCCTGAGAGATCAGGATTCCTCTGACAGGTGACTCCAGCTTAGGGCTCCTTGACAGTCCTGCCAAACTGGGTCACAGTCTAAGATGCATCCACCTGCTATGGTTTGAATGTTTGTCCCTTCCCACACTCATGTTGAAGTTTAAGCCTCAATGCAATAGGGCTGGGAGGTGTGGCCTAATGAAAAGTGTTATGGTCATGAGTGCTGTCCTCATAAATGGTTTAGTGCCTTAACAAAATGGCTTTCAGGAGCAGGCTCTCTCTCATGGCTATTCCGATCTTCTGCCATGTGAGGAACAATGCTTCTGCCCTTTGGAGAATGCAACATTCAAGGCACCATCTTGGAAGGGAAGACTGGGCCCTCAGCAGACACCAAACCTCCCAGCACCATGGTATTGGACTTCCCTACCTCCAGAGCTATGAGTCAACACGTTTCTGTTCATTATAAATGACCCAGTCTTTGGTATTCTTTTATAGCAGCACAAAGCTGGCTAAGCACCACTTAACTTTTCTTCTCTTTCTTTCACTTGGAGTCAGATTTGCACTGTAGTCTGACAATTCTTCCAGCCTCTTCCAGTTACTGCCCATTTTCTCTTACAGGCATTTCATACTCTCGTCCTTGCATGTTGAAAACTGTCTTGGTCTCTGCTTCTCAGAGAACCCAGACTAAGACAAGAAGTATATAATGTACATAATGTTATAAGAAAATCTCCAAGATATATTAAGTGGAAAAAATATCAAAGTTTGAAACAGTATGTGTAAGGTACTACCTGTTGTGTTAAAATGAAGGGTAAATGAGACTATAAATGTATGTTCGTTTTTATATGCAAATATAACTTGCACTTATGTTTTGGGGGTGTATTACAGCAGAAACTGGAAGGCACGTAGAAGACTGGGAGGAGAGGAAGATATTTTTTAACTCTATAACTTTTTATACATTTTTTGGTTTTGTTTTTTAACTAAATAAAGACATTACAACTTTTTGTAATAAAAAACTCAATGTATGAATAAATAAACACAGATTTTTCTGGGTTCTGGTGGCTCTGGAACTTTTGACACATATTCTCAACAAGGTAATTTAAGAGTTGGAAAAGCTTTTTTGTAAGTCATAATAAGACATCAATTACTCAACTCAGTTGTATGCTAGAGCCCCAAAGCAGTGACACTCCTTATGAAGCTGTGAAAACTATTTAACACCTTTCTAACAGGATTCTACCACCACTCACAATACACACAGACACATCAGCAGAGACTCCATTCAGAATCAGAAGCTAACATGTTCTGAACTGATTCCTGCCTGAATTTAAATATATGGCTATACAACCCCTGATACCAATCTACGAACTCTACAGATGATAGATTTAGATAGTACCATGATGACCTGTTTTAATTTCCATCCAAGGAGGTAGTTGTTTAATAAGGGAAAATGCCATTTCCCCAGAGAGGCACACCATTTGAAGCTACAAGATGAGCTTTCTTATCTACCCCAAATCAGTTTTGCAAGATTATGGTACTTGTAATAATGGAAGCAAAATTGTTACTATCACCTTATTAATAAGCTTGATAAAAGCTTTATTAAGGTTTGATAAGTGAATTATATTTCAGAGATAGACTGGGGGGAAAAGGTATTTATGATCTTGTGTGTCATTTCACACTAAGATTGACCAAAAATACATTAATTTGACCATGATTTGGGGGGAAAAATAACTCACTGTACTGTCAAGCTTAAATATTTCAAAATTTTCAGAAATCCTTTCATTATATTTGGGAGAACACAGTACGTGGTTTTAAGAGCAACAGTGTGGGAAATTTAGATCAAACAATTGCATTTTATTTCAAGCCTCCAAAATTTATCTGTCACATCTTTAAGCATAAATTCTATATATTATAGGGTATCTGTGTTCTGTCAAGAAAATTTTATCCTCCAGAACCCATTATCCTATAAACTCTCATGAGAATTTTAGAAGCATTGGGGATCAGGCTTCTCTTTTTTGAGTCCCCACTATGTTCTAGGTTCTATGTAAGGGAAATTTATATATATTATCTCTGCATTTCATAGTGACTTCATGTAGTAGGTGTTATTTTTCCTTTTTTGCAGATGACGTTCTACCATCCAGTAACACAAATGAGGCTTCAAACCCGGGGTCGGCTGACTCGAAGCCCATGCCCTCTGCCCTCTGCGAATTGCCTCACAGCATAGACAAGGGGAAAGAATCCCCAACAGTGCCCGAAACAAAGCATATGACCACCTAATCTTAATTTCCTTAATACTCATGTTTTATTCTCTAGGCACGGAGTTCACGCATCTGTCCTGAAGTTGTCCAAATTATCGTATCTCCATCCACTACAAAATTGGATTTGTGATGGGTCTAGGGAAGCAAGGTAGAAGAATGTTGCTCTTTCTACTTCACTCGGGTCATGTTCTCTAGACAGACTGGGACTCACCAGTGCAGTCCGGGTAAGTCTCACTCTTTAAGGGGAAACTTCCTTTCCCCCTGCCTCCCATAGGGGAAATAACTGACGTGGTAATACTATTCAAAGTACTGGTGGTACTTTGAAGGTAGGATGTTACCCTGCAGGCAGACACTCTCCACCAGTATCAGCAATCATGCCATGGGCAAGGCTGTTCAGCACAGGTGGGCATCACCATGGCCCAGCTCTGATTAACGTCCACCAGGGCTTCCAAAGAAAGGTGAGTTCATGTGGTAGTAATAAGAGCTCCAGAGAATTAAAAACCCAGGGATAAAATTGCTTAGAATTCTTTGGACAGAACATTGGGTACCATTATGTGTTATTTTATTTAAAGTTTTATGGTACTGCATGACACTTTGCCAAATAGCAATAAAAAACACAAGACCACAATACAGAAGATTTGTTCAAAATGAAGAGTAAAAACACATTATTAACCATTTTTTTGTGTATCCTTCTATCTTGAAATCGTAATCATATATAAAGATATGTCTTTTTCCCCCATATGAGGTCATACTCATTATTCTGTATCTTGCCTTTTTACAAAATACATCTTTGAGATTTTGATCCCTGAATACGTGAAGACCAGTCAACCAGTCAACCAGGTTGCCAGTTGTGAGCAACAGAAATCTGCCTGATTGAAGCAGAATGACATTTACATAGAATGTACTGGGTCACTTTCTGGAGGAGATGGCCTGAGAACGAGGCCTGGAGACCTCACAACCGGGAACTGCTCTGAAACCTCGTTGTCACGCTGCTCTGCTAACAGCACCACCTCTGGGTGCAGCCACTGCTGCTCCTCAACTGACAGTCGAGAGCCCTGGATGCTGCTGCCCTGCAGGAAGAAGGAGCTGCTGCCTCTGTGACCGCCGTTATCAGAATGTGATAAAGCCCTGCTGCTTTCTATCACCAGCCGCCAGCTTAAAGTCTGTAGCAGTTGGTTCTGAATGGAAGATGCCAGGAACTATGCCCATGGCCTAGTAAGGGAAGCTTAAAAAGTGTATTTCCAGCATTTTCTCCTTCTATAGTAAATGTGGGCCTGACTGCAAAGGCCAGGGATCCTCAAATATAGTTAAAAGGTCAGATATTGGGCAGCAAAAAAAAAAAAAAAAAAAATTGACAACCATCCAGTAGGTGATACCACTTTTCTCTTAAGTTGGTATGTTATAATTTGTAGTTTTATCAATATAAAGTTAATCAACCCCTAATTATGACTTCAAATAGTACTTCAATAGACATCTTGGTACATTATTTCCATAAGGTAAATTTATGGCAGTAACATTTCATGGTCATTAGAGAGCATGTGCATTTCTAAGTTTGATAATTATTACCAACATGACTTCCAAAATGTTCCAATGCACACTCCTGAGTAGCAAAAGCACCTCATTCAGCATAACCTGGTCAACAGTAGAACAAGTGGGTTTTATTTTGACAATCTGGCAGACAAAAAGTGCCAACTTGTTGCTCCAAATTTAACTTCTTGAATTATAGAGTGAGGCTGATTTTTTTTCATAAATTGTTGGCTCCTTAGATTTTATTTCTATCCCGAAACACGCTACCTCATTGGAAAATTGCTAAGTTACTACCTTGAAGTTCTACAAAAGACTGTAAAGACTATAGCCCCTTGGTGGTGAGGGTCTTTTCCCCAAATAATTATTTTAATGCAGTGTCACCAAGAATATATTGATTTAAAGTCAGGGACTACTTGCATATATTAAAGGCCAAATTACTGGAGAATTGTTGGGGAAAGAAGAAACATGATCCTGCTTTTGCCGAGACTAACATTTAGCACTACAATGACAGTATAGCTGGACAAATGGAAGGGCTTCCTTCATACAACCCCTCCAGCAACTATCACAGTTTATCTCTCCCAACCTTCTCCTGAAGTGTGACGATTTAGAAATCCAATTTCCTGCTACTCAACAGCAATGTCTATAATTTAGTATTTCTCATCATGTCCTTTGATACCAACAAAACATGTAAAGTTGGGCAAATGGAGAGAGACGACCTGGCTTGCTTAAGTTGGAATGGTGTTTGCCACACATGTGAAAGCATCCAGGCTGGATGGGCACAGGTCATAGACTGGTGTGCTCCAAGTGTGCCCCCTCCCCTCAGGCCAGCAACATGAACATCACCTGGCAACTCTAGCCCACTCTAGACCCATGGAGTCAGAAACTCAGGGCTGCGGTGTGGGTCCTGACAATCGATTATAAGGAGGTTTCAGGTGATTCCAATGCAGGTTAAAGTTTGAGAACTGGGCAGTGCAGAGAAAAGCCGCAGAGGTTCAACTTCTATCCCTCATCTGGCAGTCTCCTGTCAACATTTCTTCTTTCAGAAGAAGACATTATGAGAGGATTCACTGCCTTCAAAAGCTGTCACAGGTAATCATAATTCCCTTGTGTAACCTATCTTAGTCAGGAGTCATGGAAAACAGCTAAAGCAAATATCTGGAGCAATTTTTACTTTCAGCCAAGCTCTTTAAAGTTTGCTGGAACTTGAACTCTGACATACCTATGCAAGAAAAGAGTGTTCAAGGCACGCATGTTTACATCCCCATATACAACTGTGTCCATCAGTGAAATAACCACATGCAGAGCATAACTGTCCAAAAGAAGTGAAAGATCTGCTTTCATTAAGTTTGCTCACTGTGTTTCACCATATTTTTGGACTCCTCCTTATCACAGTGTGACATCCATTTGCACACCACAGTTTTCCAGTGACTGAAAAGTGATCACTGCAGTTTGGCAGCCTGCACTGCAGTACAATCATTTATTTCTCACAGCACTCCATCCTGGACATTCCCATTGAGCACAAAGCCTTTGAAGTCCATGGTGCATATAATTTAGCTGACAGTGGATTGGATTGGAGTCCATCTAAATAAAGCCTAAGCCTGAGCAGGCATCAAAATATCTCCCCCATAATTGGCAAGCGCTATTATTCTACTGAGCTATTAAAAAAAAAAGACATTTTCTTGGCTACATGTTTTATCCACTTTTGCTGTAATGATTTTTTCTTTACTTTTAAAGGTACATTTTTTTTTATGTCTCAAAATCTTCACCCACCCTACCAAGCTCTCAAACTTTGCCTCCGTTTATATTTACCAATATACCCCCTAAAAAAACAAGGGAATATTTTTACAAATTCTCAGGCTTTTTGACCTATGAGGATTGCTTTGGTTTCCCCTGAGCTTTTCTATCTAATTTGTGTAAATCCTTTTTAAATTGGGGTTCATTTACTTAATGTTCGATGTCTGCAATGACTTCCTAAAGCTAATTTCAGAAGACAAGAGCAGTTCCAGGAGAGAGTTTCTTCTCTGAATGGACCTATAAGAAAGACAGAGGGAGAGGGAGGGGAATTTGGAAACAAGAGATCAAGGAGGCTAATTTATTGTAGTCCTAATGTAGTAAGCACTGAAATATTTACAGTGATAACCCTTAGCTTTCAAATTCCTCCCCTCAAAGACCCTAAATTAAAATTTGAAACATTCTGCCTATGTTACTATTTTCAATTCCATGTTACAATATAAGTAAATCTGGCCTAAGAAATACTTGGAGTAATTCAATAGTAAAGCAGGACACAGGAGATGCTAACAGTTGGCACTAGGGCATAAAGACACAGAGAATATAAAATGTAATAGCAATTGCAAAAGGTAATACAATTGCATGAAAATGCAATTAAATCAGGTTGGATAAATAGCTTCCAGGATATAATAGCAAGAAGAGAGAGTTCATTTCAATGAAGTGAAAATGGCAAAAAAACGGAATAAATAATTTAAAGCTGGAAATGAAAAAAGTTCCATGTGGAGTTTAGAAGACAATTGAGCTCATACGACCTCTGCAAGTCAGTTAACCTCCTGGGGCCTGACTTTCCTTTTAAGGAGAAGGAGGGATGGGCTGGAGCTTTAGGCTAGTGATCTCAAAGGTTTATTCAAGTTCTCAATCCCCCTCCGGGGCTTGGGAGGGAATAGTAATGTAGGGCATCAACACAACAACATTAGTGGCTCTGGAAAAAAAGTGCCAGGTACACAAACTGAATTTGGGTTTCAGGGGAAGCATTGATTTTATCTGCTGGGATCCTTTGTTATTCTTTATAAGAACAAAAGATAAGAATAAATGCCTGCAATGGTTTTATTTTTCTGTTTTCATCTTTTCCTGGCTACAATTTTCCCTTATCTGGGGTTATAAAAAAAAAACCACACAAATAAAACAGCCCATGTGGATAATGCTGTGCTGCAGTTCCAGGCTCAATCACACTCCCCACTTTCCTTCCCATCTGCTGTTTTTCTTTCACCTGATCCACCAAGGTAGAGAAGGTAGCTGGGCACTAATCAGTGGGTAGAAAAAGGGGAGGCATGTGTTATTGCAAACTGGATGGATCATGGGTCAACCAAGCAAGGACTCTATTGAGAGATGTTAGAGATTTAATTCATTTAACCATGAAGACTTGCAGGAAGAAAGCAATGCCTTCAAGCAACATATAGACACCAGTCCATCACAGAGACCAAGGGGGAATGTTGTATTGATCATGCTTATTCATAAATTTATGGGATCTTTAGAAAATATACAGAAATATTTCTAATCTTAATGTCTTTTTTTGTCTGCAATATAATGCAAACAAAAAGATAATCAATCCTGTGTTCTTCATTGTCAGCTGAGGTTATATTTCCCACCCTTCTCTACTCCAAATTAGCTTATCAGCAAAAATGAAAGTTAAATTGAATCTTTGTAAATGAAAGGCTATTAACTATGTCTAATAGTTCAATGTTTAAATTCCTGATTAGAAACTCATCTATTTGCTAGTTATATGATAATTATAAATATTAACTGTTTAATGGCATCAATAATTTCTCCATAGTAGGAGAAAGACAGGGGATGTGCTGGTATTTTAAGTCACTACAACACTATAGCAAAGAGGTTAGCTGCTGGGCTCTAGTCAGACTACCTCAGATCCATTGCTTCCTGGCTATCTGATCTTAGGCAAGGTACCTCTCTGGATACCTCTTTCAAATGTGAAGATAGCAATGTCAATAATAACACCCATCTCATAGGTTTACTATGGTGAGTATAAATGAACTACTATAGGTCAAGTGTTTGGAACGGTGCCTCTAACATAGTGTGTTATATGAACAATTACCACAAGGAGGAGGCTTTAGGAGAAGACAACAACAATAAGAATAGTCTGTAACTTAATTTCAAAGATCAAATAGCTGTGAATTATGTGCAAAAGTCATAATTGCAGAATATCTGTGCCTAATAACCTGTTCTGCTAGACAAATACTACCTACTCCAAATTATAAATTATTGGAAAGGAATTTGAAAAGGATTCCCATGAGCATATACTATGAGCTACAGTTGGTGTTCTGTTTGTGGGAGCCAGAGAGGGAAGTTACTATATATCCCTGGCAAAGGAAACTTGAGCTTGCTGGTTCTTTCAGGATAAAATAAAAAACTCAGATTACCAAAGATAACAGGAGTTAATCTTACAGGAATACAGGGAAAAAACGTAGCTCAGGAAGCAGTCTAGCTTTAGAAAACCAGAGTTTATAAAGAGCTGGGTTCTTATTCAGAATGGAACAGCAGTATAGAAGTCTTCTTTTCTCATGTCTCAGTTCCTCTGACTACAACTTCTCTCTTTTTCTATTTTTTTCTACTACCATTTAACAATCTTAAATATTTCTTGTATTCAAACTCCCCCCAAAGGATCTAATTAGTTCAGTTAGGTTTTGTTTGTATTTGTTTGCATTGTTCTTGTAGGAAGTAATGGATCCATTGGACAGAGTTCCCAAACCAACACCTTTATAGATCTCTATCTAACCTATTCATAGTCTTAATCTCAGGAACCAACCCTGGTCTAAACAGCTGTGCTCAGTGTGTAAGAGTTTTGCAATAGAAAGCAAGGTAAGTCATACTAAAAAAATGGCTTCTTGATTGCATTGTTTAGAAACAGTGGATTTAAATAAATTTTTTTCCCATCAAATAACTGCTGGACTCACAACACTTCAGTTAACCTTCAGGGACTTTAATTTCCTCATCTATGAGGTCAGGAAAATGACCTGGATAATGTCTAACATTGTTTCTAAATCTAAAATTTTATGATCCATTTGCTCCTCTAAATTCTCTTTCACTACATGGTTAATGTTTTGAAAATAAACATTCTTTAGCCTATCTGCTTCTCTTAACATTTTTATTTTTTGTAACTTCAAAGATTTTTGTTTCCTTTATATTTGACATATGTAAAAGCAAATATTATATGAGTTTGCTCAGTGTACCCAACAAACTGCAAAGCAGGGTCAATCTCAAATCTTACCAGGTACACACTTACCATGACACACATCATTTTCCTTTATAATGCATTCATTGTCTTAGAAGTTGTCACATGGCCCCTACATCTGCAAGGGAGCCAAAAAGTGAAATATACAGTGTGTTTAGGAGGCAGAGAACTGAAAATAATCAAAGAACAGCACCAATGTGTACTCTAGAATGTTACCTTGAAGATAATATTTAGATACTACTCTCCTGGAGGTATCTAAAATTTAGGGTCACTGGAAGTCCTATTCTTATCCTTATGAGAGTTCCTATATGTTAAATAAATGAATGCTAAGGAGACCAAAGTATTAGGCTTTATCCCTTTAAGAGTAATTTGTGTTTATCTGCATACTATCACAGCCATGGATAGAAGACATCTTTAACTCCAACAATCCAGACAATGCAAATAAAACAGAGTGAGGCTGCCTGGTGATGGATTGGTTTCAGCCAATATCACAAATAGAAAAATAGCCCCAGTTCTTGATCCACAACAACAAATGTATTATCCAGTTTGCATTTCTACCTACAGTGAACATCACATTTGAATTACCTCACTTTTAGAATACATCCATGAAAAAAAATGCATTAGGAATAAAAGGTATTACCTTAGTAGGCATCATTGCTTTGATATCCCACACACACTATAAACCACAGTTTACATTTTGAAGAATGGAAAACAAATAAGATGTGAACCCACACATTCTGAGTATCAATTATGAGAAAATACTGAAATATTGTTTACCTTTGCATTTAACCCATAACTCACAAACACTCAAATATTTTCTGTTTCATTTTGGGTTGAAAGAGCAAAACTTGAAAGGTACCCATTGTTCCGCAGTGAACTGGTTTTTGCAAACCTACCCCCAAATTCTGAGGGAGCTGAAAGGCCAAGGAAAGAGGCTGACAAATCAAGTTTCTCAGAAAGAAAACATTTAATAGGCATTTACAAACAGAAGTGACGTCTTGAGCAGCCATGAGATGCTGTGTCTCTGCACCCACCCTCCAGAAAATATCCTTTGTACAATAAGCTTGTAGGGTAAAAACATTTGCAGCTGGCCACATCTCAGACTTTCTTGCCAAAACTTGTAACCACTGGGGAGGTTAGATAAGCATATTTATGAGGGTTATCTATGCTACAGGAATTGTTTGAAAACCTTGCTACAGAACACCTTGTATGCAGGAGTCAAACATTGGTCATCATGGTAGTTTCACTTCAAGATGGCGTAACTCCTGCCATGCAAGGGGGTATTTTCCTACACCCATGAAAGAGAGTCAATCAACGTGATCAATGCGGGCATTCATAGCAGATATTTCAAATTTTTGAAATCCACATTATTATCTCAATTTATCTGGAATAATTTTCTTCATTGATTGAAACTGTATATTAATAGCTTCTTCCTTTTTTTTTTTTTTTTTTTTTTTTTTTTTTTTACATTTTGTATGATCTTAATGAAGTGTGAGTCTAGTTAAAGTACAAATTCCTTTTTTCTGCAAGGAAATGGCCCAGGCTAGAAGGGAAGCACATTTATGGCTGGCTCCAGTGTTTTCTCTTTAGAATTCTTTATACTTTATCTGGTCTGTTTATCTTCCTGTCCAACAATTGGAAAATCCTACTTTCCTTGAGTTCTGGTGAGGCACTTGGCATTCTGACTGCCTGCAAGGAGAGGTGGTTTCTGATAAGGAGTACTGAGCTCTAGACACTCTCTAGTCATCTTAAGTCTAACATGCAGTTAGAGATAGAAACCCAAGCTCAACCATTTGAATAATTCAGAAGGCAATGCAGATTTCTAGATTCAGACAATCCTGGATCATCATGAAACCCAAGGGACATAGAAGCTTTAGTCCCTTTTTCTTTGTAAAAAATATTTTATTATAATTGATACATGGACATAATATATGCGATGTAAATATGTAATTAAGTAAAATAATGAAATACATATTCATGAACCTAATGCCATAATTAAAACTAGAACATTATCAATCTCATTATTATTGCCTCTGGGTTTCTCCCCAATAATCCCATTTTCTACCATTCACCACTATCATGTATTTTGTGTTTATTGTCCCATTGCTTTTATTTATAGCTTTACTACATACATAAGTTTCCTTAAATCAATGGTTTGAAAACTGTAGATTATGAACATGAAATCAAATTAATGAGTCACTATCTGAATTTGGTCTTAATGCTATAGAATAAGATGGAATGGAAAACACAAGAGTACGCTAGACATGGTAAGGGTAAGGAATGTTGCAAGAAAATTTGTTTCAGTGTGTGTGCGTGTGTACATTATTTTCTTACTATATTCCATGGACCACAGTGTAAAGTGTATTTCTTTCTGTAGCCATTTGTCAAATAGTTTTAAAATCACTGCCCTAAACCATATATTATTAATTCTGTTTGTTTTGAGCTTTATAAAAATTGCATAATGTTGTATATATTCTTTAGTGACTTGTTCTTTACAGGCTAAGATTCATCTACGTTGATTTGTTTTCACTGCTGAATAACATTCTATTGCAGGATGATAATACAATTTATTTATACATTCTCCTGTCAATTGGTTTTGGGTGGTTTTCAATATTTTATTATTAAAACAAAAACTGCTGCTGTGATATTCTTGTGGTCTCCTGATGGTTGTGTAAGAATTTCTGTAGAGACCATACCTAGAAATGAAATTGTTAGATCTGAGGATATGTGCATGTTAAGCATATATACGTATGATAATGCAAAAAATATTTCCTAAAGTGATTATACTTTCTTCCTTTGTGCACTTTCTCCTCTCCTATGCACTCTCATAGGCACCCAGAAAATAGCATCATATTCTGAATTCACAGCAGTCCACTTGTACTCTGAAGCTACACTGGCCTTCAGAGTTCTTTCCTGATGCCACAAATGGAAAGTATTTTCCTACCTGAACTATGAAACACTCCTTTTGAGATCAATTCCTTTGTATTCTAAGGGAGGTCTCAGCAGCTCTGATGCCTTGAGAAATCTTTCCCTTATCCATGATTTAGTTAATAATCGGGAAGGGTATTGTTGTTGAAACCACAAGGAGGTTTTGGTCTAGGTCTAGTTGCTCACTGCACAAAGATCCAATTATTGAGACAACAGAAGATTGCCGAGGTAGAAGGGAATGTTTAATATGACAGTCACAGCAGTCATCTTGTTGGGAGAAGCTGTCTCAGATCTGTCTCTCAGACTAACAGAGATCATGGGATTTTAAAGGAGAACTCATGTGCCTTGGGGCAGGTTGTGGGGGATAATGAATCTTGTCAGGAAATCTACCCAGGGGCTTCCTCTCTCAGCCATACTCCTTTGGACCTCCAACTATTTTCTTATTTTGTGTTTTAGGGACAATTCTAATCCACTTCTTAGCTTAGGTTACTAGCTCTGCTTTGTTCAGATTCTATAGGAATATTTTTTATGATATATCCATTCAGTCCTCTAGAACATGAACTCAGAATTCTATCCCTGTGCCTTCGTAACATTAAATGAGCTTTATGTTTGACTGTGTGCTGGCATTAGGCTTGGCTTCAGGGATAAAGAAATTATAAAACAAAAATGAAAACCAATACTCTGGGGGCCCGTAGAGTGATGGAGGGAGGCAAGGTAAGCCAATACCGTAAAACATCATCGTATGGTAGTTGCTGTGATTCAGGCGCGCACACATTACTGCGCAAGATCAGAGGAGGAGGCATCTAATCTAGATCGGGGGCTTCTGAGAACACTTTCTGATTCTCCAGGAAATACTTGAACTGAACCTTAAAGAACAAGTAAAAGTTAGTTAAACTTAAAAAAAGTGAAAGTTGCTGGAAAGTCATTCTAGAAATAGAAAATAATTGGCCTAAGGACAGAGGCACAAGAGAACATAGCACTGTTTTTAAAATGCAAGTACTTTGGCGTGACTGGAGCATAAGGTGAGTATTAGGAGGTACCAAGAGATGAAAATGGGCAGAAGCTAAGAGTCAGATCATGAAATAACAAATTCTACATTAAAACAATAGGAACTATTAAAGAATTTTAAGCATTATGAGATTTTTATATCATAAAGATCACTGAGACAGCAAGCTGAGGGATGGGAAGTAAGTGAGACTGAGTCTGTAGAAGTGTTAGGAGGTTATTACAAAATTCTAGACAACAATGTAAGTGTGGGTAGAGGAGAAAATGGATATATACAATGTTAAGTAGAAAGAATATCAGAAAGTGATAATTAAATGGACATCGGGGATGAGAAAGAGAGAAGATTAAAATGTAACTCCAAGACTCCAGACTTAGAAAGAAGAAATACAAATTTTAATTTGAAAATAGAGTTTCCTCTTTGATTGGCAACTGTTGAACATTATGGTGTATATTCTGATCTGGAGCTCAGCTGAAGCTATGGATGTGGACAAGATTACCCTGGGAAAGGTAAGTGAAAGGAGGAGAAAGGTGAGAGGTCAGGGACATGACAGCATCCTAACAGTGGAGAACCACAACAGGGCGGGCCTTTGCCCATAGAATATACAAGTTTTTTGTCCACCTATGCATTGAACAAAGTAATTTAGAAATGCTCTGCCTCACCAAGTTTCACCTCCTAAGCACATTCAGCATGAATTCAATAGTGAAGAAAATCACAAATTTCAAGTAAGTGACAAATTGAAAGCACTTGTTAGTCACCAGCAAACACTAAATATATTTTTTTGCTTCCCAAGCTCTTGTCTTCTCTGGTGCACTGCTGGAATAATTGTGATAAACCTCACAGAACTCCCAGGAGGTAGGAAATGAGCGTAGCAGTCCTCTGTGGCTTCCTTGTAAGTAAGAACAGATGCTCATCCATCCACAAAACCACTTTGCGCCAGACTGCCTTAGGTCATGGGGTGGCTGAACAAAGGGAATCCCAGTTTTCTACCTGTCCCAGCTCAATGAGATTGGCATTAGATGTAACTGCTGTTGAACCAACTGGAGTCAGGAAATCTTTCACATAGAACAACACCTTGGGATATTAGAATCTTGCCAAGGAGCTCAAAGAACATCTGAATCATTGATTCACTAACTCCCAGGCAGTCCTTGTGTGATAAGAGATGCTTTGTATACAATTTTAAAAGATCTGAAGCCTTAAAGTCAGCAAATTAGTGGCCAAGCATGAATCTCAGTAAAGTCCTCTTTTTACTAAACCCAAATACTTGGCAATATCACCTAAGGACCTAGAAGGATCTTGGAGGGTACATCTCTTGGAAACGCCCCCAGTGAGCTCACTACATCCCCAATTTGCTTGGTGCAGAACTGTTCTGTCTCGCACCTAAAAGCTCTTAGGTGGGGAGGTGGCCTGATCTCCATTCCCCTCCTCTTTCTTGTCATTCTCTCCTGAACTGCTGCTGCCTTTTTTGCTTGATTCCAAGCCAAGAGACCCTGCTGATTTTACTGCAGGCAGAAAATGAGTAAGGAAGAGTGATAATTCCCATCAACAATACCCTGGGACATTCACTTGTTTGCTTTGGCGTGGTACCTGGCAGCATTTGAGCGTCTACTCCACTTAAAAGATGAATCTAAAAGTGTTTAAGTCTCTATGAACTCATATAGTTTACACCTTTTGATAGAACAGAACATTCTCAAAAATATGTCTTTCAAAAAATAATCACCACTTCTTTTAAAACGGGAGGGTGGAAATCACAGCAGTCATTATCCTTCTCTACTCAGGGCTGAAATATTCTTCTGAGAATCTCTTCCATTGTGCTTTTAAATATTGTATTATGTGACATCAAATCCCGTTTTAATGCAACATATTGATTCTCTTATAGGCTAGGGTATTATCGTCTTAAAGAGATTCAAAGTAAATGATTAAACACAGCTTATGCCATTGCAGTCACCAGCAGTTTAGCATTCTTTTCTGATGGGTATGTGTAGTGGCTGGCTGCTCAAGTGATGAAGAACAGAGCATCTTACACTGGTGGCTGTAAAATGAAAAGCAGAGATGACCTAATGCCTGTCACCACCCCTTTCCCATAAAATAGTTAACACATATTAATTTAAAAAAATACAGTAGGCTTAGTTCCTTTAGGATGGGAGGCTTATTTCCCTGATATTGGTGTAGCTGAGAAAGCAAAGAGGAGAAAACAAAAACACCCTTGACTTTATTCATTAAATTTTTGTGACAATGACTAGGATTATGCTGGTGTCCAACAACCTTCAACATGTTTGCTCTCAGTCAAAGCATTCCTTCTCTGTTGTTTTAGAAAGCACAGCTCTGTGGGAAAGCATTGTGGTAAGAGTAGAATTTCCTTACCAGCGTCAACATGTAAAATGGAGCCAGTGTTTGTATCATAGAAAAATGCTGACTAGAGAAAATCTGGGAGGGAAGAAGAGACCAGAAGTGCTGTTCACTTATTTGAAAACAACAACGTAAACCAGTCCTTACATGAATGGCACTGTCACCTGTCCTGTGGACAGTACAAAATCCAAAATGAGCTCCCTATGGTATTAGCATGATTGGAGACTGCTTGTCCAAGATCCATCCATGGGAACCAGCTGTGCAATTCAGCTGGGTTTGAGCTCTCTTCAGACTTCATTCCTGGGACATGAGCCCCTTTCAGAGTTCCAAGGAGGTGCAATAATGGAGAAAGGAATAGGATCAGTGGCATATGGGTTATAAAGATTGAAAGACAGAAGACATCACCACATGCATGGCAAAGAGCATGTTGGAGAGAAACTTTTTACTCAAGGGAGAAGGTTGTACCTTTTTGACCCTTTCCAAATTATCCTGAAGTGGGTATCCTAGGAGGGGCCACTTCCTAAGGGTGCACCATGTCCCTTCCAAGAATGATTCTTGAGATATTACCTAATTCATTGTTCAGCTTATATTTGGGAACATAAGGTTTTGATTAGTTGTGACTTGGCCAAAGTTACTCACTTGGTCCTTTGTCAAGCTGTGGCAGTGAATGTCCATGCATACTCACATTCCAATTTCAGCCCTTTGCCGTTTGGCTAAACCCCCTCCCCCCGCTGCCGCCTCTCTCTCTCCCCTCCCCCCCTTTTCCCCAAAATATACAGCTCATTTTAGATATTTCAAAACAAACATAATGGCAAAGTCAACCTGAATGGCAAAGTGAAGGAGATAAGGAATAGTTCCAAAAGGGTCATTTCCAAATCAACAATGGATCTCAGAATCCACTTTGGGGGAAGGAAAGAGAAAAGGTTAACCATCTCTAAGAAAGAGATACATCCTCAGTGGGGTGGGGCAGTTGTCCACCTTTAAGAGTGAAACATGCCCCTTGGTGGGCAGAGGTGGGGTCTGTGACAGGGTGAGGAAAACAGTCAGTAAGAAACTGACCTGTGGCAACCCAGCACAACGGCTTTTCTGACGAAATGAGGCTCTCCTGCTGTAAGATGGGTGAGCTGTTGTTCAGTGGGCATTTGGGATGTGAGCTCTAAAGAAGGAGGAGAAAGTGACAATATCCTGGCATAAGCATTCTGCAGAAGCATGGCTAGGTTTGGACAAGGATTATCTGCTTTAATATGTAGATTTTATTATGATTCAGGTATGGTGAGGCCAACGGATCAGGAGGCTGCTGCCATTGAAAATATTGTTCCTCACAGTTCCCATGAGGAAGGGCAGGTTCACACAGGGTCATGCTGGGAAGTACCAGGGTCTGTGGTTTCCGTGGGCAGGAATGGGCCAGGCAAGATAAGCTGGTTCAGGACTGGATTGTCTGAACAATTTCAATGGACTCTGGGGTATAGGGACTATCTCTAGTTTCTTGTTGGCTCCAGGATGATTAGGGGAGGGGAATAGTGGCCCTGGGTTTAAAAGCCTGATAGAGGAGGTGGTGGGACGTGGGCTCTGGGTTGGTTGGCTTGCATATGAAAGGCCTGCTGGCAGGTGGGTTGTTTACTAGCTCAGGAATTGGCTAGCCCAGGGAAGGTCCATCTCTCCTGGATCAGCAAGGCTTTAGATGTTAAAGCCTCAGAAATACAGAAAATAAAAAGGCATGATTAATATGCTTTCCAATGGTGATATTCCTAATTTAGGGAAGGAAAGAGATTTCTGGTGTCATACCAGTGAAAAGAAAGTGTTTGATCTAATTAGACACACTTTGTTTTTTTTTACCTTTGGTGCTAGTATCCAAAGGTGTGAGGGCAATCCTGACAATGAAAGAGGTTGCCCTGGGTGGGTAGGAGTGGTCATCTGCAAGAGAATGTCCCATAAAGAAGAAACATGGGGTGTTGGGTGGGTGGAAGAAACATGGGGTGTTGGGCGGGTGGGAGGGGGGAGGAGGGGATGGGTATATACAGACATAATGAGTGAGATGTGCAACGTTTGGGGGATGGTCATGCTTGAGGCTCTGCCTCGAGGGGGGAGGGGGGGCATGGGCAATATACATAACCGTAATATTTGTACCCCCATAATATACTGAAATAAAAAATAAAAATAAAAAAAAGAAGAAGAAACATGGATAGATAGTCTGCTGAGTGTTGTGAGTGCAAAGGGAAATGAACCCCAAATTGACAATGACAAAACTATGTATGAAATAATAACTCTCTCAGTGGAAAGTTGGCCACCTCCCACAAATAATATCCTTGAATTGGTGGCCTGGGACAGTCTGGAGCATCACCATTATTTTTGTTCCTGGTGTTACAATCAGAGAAGCAGAGGCTTCACTCGGTTGGGGAAGGCAGCACCTACTGACAGAGAGCCGCACAGCAGGCCTGCTTAGATCTCAGCCTGTACTCTTGGGTTTACAACACTGTTTTCCGGGTCCTGTTCAAGGAATTTTCCTGTACAGTGTTGAGCTGTGAGAGGAGAATTGACTTGTCTATTTATTATTTAACAAAATTATAAAAACAAGCTGGGGGAAGGGGATGTGTGAAAATAAATAAGGCTTAACAAAAAATTCATCCTCTCCACCACTCCCCTCCCAACACATTTATCAAACAGGCACGCTTCCTGGGAGAGTTTATGGCAACAGGATCCCTCCAGATTTAAATCTAGACATGAACACTTGAAACAAGGAGTATAGTAATTGGCAAAGTGGCTTTCAACCACCTGCTGAATGAGAAGTGGCAGCCGAGGAAATGCAACCATGAGTCTACTCCCAAATCGAGAAGGCTGTTGACTTCTCCATTTATTATTTTAGTGGCTTAGGGGAAAATAAAAACTACAAAGTGATTTGCTGTCAAATTTCCACTGCACCTGTAGAAGTTACAATGATGTAAAGTGGGGGCAATTTGTGACTATGATGCTCGGTAGGCAGAGGTAAGAAGAGGACATGCCGAGGCAGGATGGACTTTGAGTTCTGGTCCGTTCAGCTCAATTCCCATAACTAGACTACCCCCTCCCCCACCGCAAAAATCCTCTCCCAACTGGGCTATGGCTACATTATACAGATAATGCAGCCACTGGATACTAAGAACCACTAGGTGGCATTTGTGATTTATTACTTTCGAAGCTGAGATTTAAAAATATCTCTGCTGATCCTTTGCTTAGACTGAACAAGACATTTAACATTCCAAAGCATTTTATTCAAGAAATGCATAGTTGATTCCCTTTCTCGAGCTCAAAGGGAGTGGGGGACGTGTGTGACTGGCTTGAGAAGTTGAATTTGAGATCATCTGCATTCTTCTTCAGGTCCTCTGTGACCCCACACCATCAGCTTACATAAGTAATTACTTGTCTACAATTAAGCTGTAAATAATGCAATCACTCCATTCTTGTCCCGTCACTCCAGTCCCAACCACAACAAATAGTGCTAATCACATACTTATTCAAGTGTGTAATTATTCACAGTTAAACTTCTGTCACTTTCACCCTGTTTGGAAACAGCAGAACACAACCTGTAATTAGCAAATGTGGCTCCAGGCACTTTTGCTTGGGAGTACGCCAGGGATTCAGCACCTAGGCGCTCCTTTGATCTGGAAGCTGGCAAGGCGCCTCACCCTGAGGCCAGAGCGCTATCAGCACTCTGCAAGTCACCGAGATCAATGAATATGTCAAAGGCATCTATCCCAAATCACATATTACTTCCCTCTCTCATTGTGGTTTCTGCCTTTAGTATATATTTCATAGACTCTCCTTTCCTGTTTGAACCCTTTGACTTCAGTTTAAAGGGTTACCAAAAAGGTCTCCAAGCCCCTGTGTTTTCAACTCAGGTTAAAAATGAAAGTCCCAGAAGTCCTGCTTGATAATCCCTGTTCTTTCTTAACTTTGCAGGTTCCCTGAGCACAGGCACAATGGAGGAGAAATGACCTTTGCTACTCACCTGGACCACCAGGAAGGAGGAAACCAAAGACTTTTGTCCAGTCTCTGTGTGTGTCCCACTTCCCCTCGATCCCTGGCTAACCCACCCAGCGCAGGAGTACTCTGGTTGCAAGGAAGACAGACGAGGTAAACTTCAGATGTTTGGGAGCAAATGCATTTTATTGTATTAGAGGAACAACTCTTGCAGCACAGATGAGGAGGGGGAGGTAATAGCGTCCTCCTCCTAGGTGGAAAACAGGACTCAGTAGTAGCCAGCTTCTTTCTCCATAAGGATGTCGTATGCCTTGAGACATGAAGTAGGGCTTTTCATAAAAATATATTGGGCCCATAGAAAAGCGTAGTGAGCATCAAGGCAACAATGAATTAGATTTTTATTTGCGTGTTGTATTAAGAGTTATCATTTGCTTGTTTGAGAAAAGGTTATTTTACCTTCATTATGATCTCCAATGGCAATTACCTAATGAAAACAAGTTTGCATATCTAGCCTGCATTAATATCTTCCTTTCCTGACAGATTTAATTAAGACATAGGTTTTTCACTTCAACCAACATGAATACTCTTCACAGTAGAAGGGTAAACAGAACTGCGGTTCACTTCTTTGTATATAAACACCAGTCAGCCTTGGGTTCTAACCATAACAAAACCAACTTTAAAAATAATATTTAGAGGTCTCAAAGGGAACAACAGCTATGCAAGCTGCACTATCAGAGAAGATCGTCCTCAGAATAGAAAGCTTCTGAGGGGAGAAGGTGAATTGTGAGCAAAGTCGGGATGCTGCCTGGCCACTAACTTAACCAAATGAGCCAAATGAGCCCTGGCAAACAGTGCAGTGACAGATGTGTGCGCCAGATTGCCAAGATGTTTTTATTTTATGTATTTTTTTTAACGTGAAATACTATGACTGATTCTAATGTAAGCAAAGTGGAACAGTACTGAGTAGTTATCTGATGATTTTGATTAATATAGACTGACAAGCAATCTGGAGGATTAGTTAAAAAAACAAACAAAAAAGACTTCTATTTTCTCCAACAGCAGTGGTCTGTAAAAGAGCTTCACTGATAATAATATTGAAGATTTAAAAATATATATTTTTAAAACATTGACAGTTAAAGTTGTATGTATTTACAATGTACAACATGATGTTTCGATTTTTAAAGCTCCGCTTAATTTAGCCCATGTGGACACAAGCAGGATTCTCATTGCTATTTTTCAAAACTAATTTTTAAAAGATCTTAATGTACAGTCCAGCAATACAATAATTAAATCCACCAGCACTGCTGACTTAGAAGATGGGTACAAAGATGCCTCACCTGCCTTCCCTGTCTGCCTCCCAAGAGGACTGAAAAACTTTTTAAAAACTTATTTCCCTCCTGACTTCAGGGCACAATATACCATTTAGTCAGGAAACTGCATCTATATCTATATCTAATCTATATCTATAGATATCTCATTGAAGAACTAGAACCAAAATATCTTCATTTTGTAACCCACTCCCAAGCCACCCTTCCTGGTCTCTCAGCTGTTTGATTACGCCCAGAGTCCTGCACATCTCATGCCTTCCACCTGGTTGCTCTTCTCCCAGCCCTCCCCATTGCCTTGGCTTACTCGTCTGGCCCTTTGTGACTGCCCTTCGTGGGATGGGTGGTCCCTTCTGCCTCTTCAGTCTCAGCCCTGTGATTGATTCTTTCATGCAACACATCACCATTTGTCATTAGTGTCTTTGCTCATTATATATTGGTACGCACTAGAATGTATGCTCCATGGCAGAGTCTATAATGACATCATTCGCTACTGGATCTCCAGCGCCTATCCTAATACCCACTATATAGTAGATCCCCCCAAAATTATTTGTCATGCAAGTGAATAAATAGAATTTGATCAATCTAAAGATGAAAGCATGCAATGTGGAAACTGCCTTGTGAGAGTTCTTTGAGTAACTGCAGTAACACTTTTCCCCTACGTTTTATTTTGAAAAATTTCAAACATACCAGTGGGAAAGAATTTTACAATGAGCACCCTCTAGATGCAGCATTAACATTTTATTATGCTTACTTTATCACGTATCTGTTTGTTTGTCCATCTATCTATATTTTAATCATCTTGATTTTTGGTGCCTTTCAAGGCAAATTTTAGATAGCAATACACTTCCTCATAAATACTGTAGTGTGAGTATTATTAACTAGAATTCAATATTTGTTTAAAGTTTTTCTATTGGTATAAAGTTTACATATAATGAAATGCATAAATTAAGAGAATTTTCACTAATTTTTATCGAACGTACACATCTATATAGCTCAAATTGCTATCCAGATAAGAACAGTGTCTATGCCCCTTCATAGTTAATCTTGTAAAGGACTATTACAATTTCTTTCTACCATAGATTAGTTTTACCTACTCTAGAATTTTATATGAATGGAATCATGTACTGATGTTCATTTGTATGGCTTCTCTCACTGAAATATAATGGTTTTGAGATTCACTTACGTTGTTTCATATATCAGTTACTAATTTTTTTTACTATCGAGTAGTATTCCATTGTGTGAATATACCAGAGTTTGGTTTTTCATTCTTCTATTGATGGATACCCAGTTTATTCCCTGTTTGGAGATATTATAAATAAAGCTTCCATGAGCACTTCTAAACAAGTATCTTTGTAAACATAGTTTTCATTTCTCTTGGGAAAATACTGGGGAGCGGAATTACATGTTGTATGTAACATTGGATTATAAGGCATATGTTTTGTATTATAAGAAACTTGCAAAGTTCTTCCAAAGTGATTGCACAATTTTGTTTCTCCACCAACAATGTATGAGTTCCTTTACAATATTACTAACACTGATGTCATCAGTCTTTTAGTCATTTTCATGGATGTTTAGTGGTATCTCATTGTGGCTTTAATTTGTATTCCCTTGATGACTAATGATATTCAGTACTTTTGAATGTGCTTATTGGTCAATTGTATATCTTTTTTTGCAAAGTGTTTATTAAAATATAATGTTTCATTCATTTTCTATTGAGTTGTTGGAGTTTTTATTATTGAGTTGTATGATTTCTTTATGTATCCTGGATATGCAGTAGGGAGTCCTCTGTCAGATATATTTTGCAAATATTTTCTCCCTGTCTGTGGCTTACCTTTCATTTGCTTAACTGTGTTTTTTGATAAACAGAAGTTTCTAATTTTGTTGTAGTAAAATTTATCAACTTTTTATGGTTATAGCTTTCCTAAGAAACCTTTCCACATCCCCAATTCAGGAAGATAGTCTGCTGTGTTTTCTGCTAAAAGATCTTATATTTAGATATATTAATTTTTGTGTATGGTGTAAGGTAGGCATGGAGGTTCATTTATTTGTTGTTTTTTTTTTAATTTTTGCTTTTCTATATGGATATCTAATTGTTCCAGCAACACTTATTAAAGAGACTTTTCTTTCCCAAATGCCTTACTTTGGCATCTTTGTCAAAAATGAAATGAGTATCTGAGTGTGGATTGATTTCCAGGCTCTTTATTGTGTTCCATTGATTTATATGTTGATCCTTATGTCAGTACTATTCCTGATTACTGTAGCGTTATGGTAAGTCTTAAAATCAGACAATTTAAGTCCACTGACTTTGCTATTTTCTTTTTTCAAGACTGCTTTGATTATTCCAGGTAGTTTCCATTTCCATATCAATTTTAGAGTCAGCTTGTCAATTTCTATGAAAACTCTGCAGGCACTTTGATTGGGATTACATTGAATTGGGGATAGCACTTTTTAATACAATTTTAAGAGCCCTGAAATGCATCTCCTAACCAGTCCTCTCTTGCACATTGAAGGGTCCTGTCAATTCTCTGTTAGAGATTTATTTGAACTAAGTTGTTGTGTAAATGGGTTTCATCTGCTATAAATAATAGCCAATATTTTTAAATGCACTTTACGTTCATAATCTTATTTAATTCACACACACAAACCAAACCCTGTGAGAGAAAAATTATTTTTGCCAAATGACACATGAAATGCCTGAAGCCCAAGGAGTTTAAATAATTTGCCCAAAGCCAGACAGCTAGTAAGGGAGAATTTGAATTCGGATGCCTCTTACTCTGAAGCTTAAATGTACCAGGAAACTGAATTTTATTATCCTTCATTATCCTTTATCAGGTGAGTGTGAGGGATTTGTATCAGCTGAGATCCAAATACTAAAGGACAGGAAGAGCAGACAAGGTCATTTAGTGATGGTAAGAGAAGCAAAGTCCTTCAAAGGGAGCCTGTGTGGCTTTGTCTCGGGACACCAGGGTCAGAGGATGCCATTGAAGGCTGGGAACCTGAAATGACTGGGAAATTGAGGGCAAACAGCCTCTCTCCCAATTTGGCCAGGAAAGGCCCTGACTAGAGGCTGATCATCTAAAAACAGCCTGTTCTAATGCCTTTAGCTGCCTGAGAATATTTATATCTTGAGAAACTCACATGTGATACACTTGGCAATAGCTGCGGGGCATTGGTTCCTCCTCCTCCCCTCAGATGAGCTCAGGGCAGCAGAGAGAACACAGAGATTCACAAATGAGCTTTCTTTGTAGGGCACTGTCTGCTTTGAAATTCTTCATTAAATCTTTTTCACAAATAAATTGCCCAATGTCCATGGGGAATATTTTCCATCTTTTAATCATATGCAGTTTGATTCGACTCTAGAGTTGCAGTGTACGTGGCTGAGCTGGTGTGGAGAGCCTTGGCAGGGAGGCAAGGGGGGGTGGGGGGGGAGAGCAGACCTTCGCAAGCCCAGCCCTCAGCATCTCTTTTGAATGTAAGTAACAAAAGGAGGCCCCAAAGGGAGCAATTGGAGTGAGCTTATATTTTGTAATCTGTTTAGCACCCGTTGTGACTGGATTTTTAACACCATGAAAGTTAATTATGCACCTTACCTATTAGTTTAGTATTGGTTCTAGAAATGAAACCTTGGAGTTCAACTTTCCTCTCACAAGCTGGTGAGCCATTCTAGATTAATAGTTTAAATAAATTGTCAAGTCTCTAATTGCCATGGAAACATTAATATAAAGTGGACCCAGTAGCACTTTGTGCTGTGGAATTACAATGATATGAATTACCTTGGTCTCCAGACACCTTCTGAAATGGCCAGGGCTGCATCCCTGAAAAACAGGTCATTCATGCACAAAGCAAGAAATGGTGTGGAATGCTCCTACTCAGTCATGTCACCATGCACATAGCTATGAGTTGGACAAATGCCAGTTTCTTTCAAAGGACAGGAGCAGGTAATGCAGGCGGATGTGATTGTGGTGTGGTCCTCCCTTCTCACAGAAGAGCCAGAGAGGATGGAGCGCTTCAGTGGTCTCCAATCCTGGGGGGGGGGGGGAGTGTGTCACGAGGGATGTCCTTCGCCCAGGGGGTAAAGCTCAGGAAGGTGCAGCATGCACTTTGGGGCGTGCTCCAGGACCTCTCCATGGAACACATGTTCCAACTGCCTCCCCCAGCCTGATTAAAAGAGCACTGCTGATTATGTTATGCAAATGATAGGAGATGGATTTCACATTTCCCCAAGCCAGGCTTTGCACAGCTTTGCATTTATTATCCCCCTTTAAAAATACAGAGTCCTCAGAGAAGGGGAACGGCTCGTTTTTATTTGTTCGCCAGCAGAGTTGGCACAGACCTGTCAAGCAATCATCCTGGGCTGTGATCTGCAAAGCTGCCCTTTGTTGTTCGATTCCCCCCATCCCCCATATTGTTTACAAGACACACAAAGACATCTGCACGCCTCAAAACAAGTTATTTCCTGATTCGGCACAACTTATCAGTCTGGGTGATGATAATGTTACAGCATTTGCTGACAAGCCATCAGATAAACCTGGGGTTAAGTCCCCAGCACCTTGTCCTCATTCACAGCTCAGGATGGTAAATACTTAGCAGGTCCTGGTTCTAGATGATTGTGCAATCAACCATCTGCCCCTTAGCACTTCTGATAGTGCTTTCCACTCATTGGTGTTCGTCCATCACCAGAAAAAAACAGTGAGTAGGTTTCCCTGCTTGGAAATAGAAAGATTAAGCTTGTGTCTGCTGCATTACCAGGAAGATCTAGAAATTAAGGTTGGGTCTCTCGATCTTAGATAAAAGTCTTTAGTGTCTACAATTCCAATATTTCTAAACCACATATTGTGGTAAGATGTTTCCTTCTATTCCTATTGAAGCTGTGAAAGCCAAGAAATCACAGTATAGCTTTCTCTTAACCGCTTCTCCCTCCCCCAAATTCTCCCCCATTCTGCCCCCAGCTTCCACCCCAGGAAGGAACTAATGTAATTTGTATAAAATGAGCCACTGGAAATTAATGGGCCCGAGATCAGCTGACACATATCGGACTCTTCCAGAAGAATTTGTATGATGATTTCTCTGATTTACAGTATATAGCCCAGTAACAGGATGAACTCATCAAAGTGGAGAAAAATGGCTGCTTGTCAACACTTGGGAAGAGCTCCACAGATCTTTGTCAAATAGAAATAAAACTCGGTACCTCTAGAAAGGTTTATTAAATTAGAGATTTATAATTCAGCTTTGCAAATAGCTACTCGCCACCTACTTCTGGCGAATCATGACTCCTTCCAGACTTGAGGCATAGAATACTGATATATATGTGCACACATACATCATATATATATAGATAGATACACGCACACACACATGCATATATGTGCATTTTTTAAACTATTATTGCTCACAATTAAGTGTTGTAACAAGGCAATTGTGTCTGTAAGTGTGCGAAGCACTAGTGCTAGGTCTTGCAGATTAATCTATATCAATAGCTAATGATAGCAGCTAACATTTGTTGAGCTCACTTATGAGCCAGAAGATTTACAGATATCTCTTATTGTTAGATCAATTTTTCAAAGCCGATGTTATCTCCATTTTTCAGATGGGAAAGATAAGGCAGAGTGAGTTTATGTGACTGTTTGGGATGTAATGTAATGTAGTTAGAATTCAAATACAGGTCTGTGCTGATCCTCAGTTCATGCTCTGTGCATCAGCAAGGGACCTTGTCATCGCCAGTGGCAGCCACCCCAATGCAAGTTGGCTTAAGCAGCAATGGAATTCATTCTCTCACATAACTGAAAAGGCCAGAGGTTGTCTTCAGTGGAAGCTTACTCCCACAGTTGAAGTGATATTACAAGGGCATAATTTCTTAGTCTACCCACCCTTATCTTTCATAAAGGGGGTTTATCCTCAGTTTCCATATTGTGGCAAAGAAGCCCTGCCTCTCCCCTCAGGCCACCAATATGCCTCCACAGTGGCTCTGGGTGGCACATCTTTGACATGCCAACCAGAAAAGAAAGACTGATTTTCAGCTCTCAGAGAAGAGAGAGGAAGCTCTTCTTTCCTAGAATCCCAACAACTATCTTCTATTAGGTAATAGAATCTGACACAATTGCATTCCCATCCTTGAACTGATGCCTTGGCCAGGGGAAATGAGCCAAACAGAGCCCACACTTAATATTGGAGGTGAGGCTCCTGCCACTCAGACCACATGGCTACGAATCATTTAAATGGACAGTGAAAAAGAGCTAAGAAAGACAATTTAAGGAATTATTTAAGTTAGATAAGAAATAAGCAAGGGCAGAGTTCCAGAACAGAAAGTTTGAGCCGTTTTATTGGTGGTGGTAGTGGTTTGTTTTGGTTTGTTTGTAGCATGAAATAGCTTAGCGTTGTAAGAAAAAAGCTGAAGTGCAAAAGTGGAGAAATCAATTGTCTGGGGGAACGAAGGGACAATAGGCATATTCATGTTGGCCAGAGCAATAACAGAAATGATTTTGGTGAGGCTAAGGATATCGAAAAGCTGAACAGTCTAAGCTTTTTAATAATATGAAATATCAAACTGCTGCAGGTTTTTGAATTGAAAGTTAGCATGCTAAAAATGCTATTTGAGGAAGATTTTCTGTTCTATTCTGTATCACATAGGCTAGAGAGGAGAGGTGAGCAAGGTAAGGAGACTGGGGATGTGAGGGCAACCTTTGCAAAAAACGTGTTAAGCACATACTACACCATGTGTCAGGCTGTGTACTAGGTCCCATGCTAGAAGAGAGGAAACAAAGATGAATTGGACATAAACCCTGTCCTCAAGGAGCTCACAGTCTAATAGTGGGGGTAAATATGTAGATGACACTCACAATCTAACATGATAGACTGTATATGGAGATAAGAGAAAAATACTATGGGGTACACATGAACAACTGACTCAACTAGAAAAATGCAAGGAGTTCCCACTTGAGCTGGGTCATATAGAGGCACAGTAGTTTAAATTAGCATGATGGTCTTGGGATGTTAATGGTGGGTCCTAGCGAATCTATATTGCAGGGAAGACAAGTTGATGAAGAAAAGAAAGAAAGAGAGAGAAAGGGAGGGAGGGGGTGAGGGGAAGGTGGGAGGGAGGAAGGATGGATGGAAGGGAAATGGGAAGGAAGGAAGGAAGGAAGGAAGGAAGGAAGGAAGGAAGGAAGGAAGGAAGGAAAAGAAGGAAAATGCAATTGTCTTCTTATTTGATTGCATTTGTTTGTCCTGTGGCTTAATAATCAAGGCCTTTCCCTTTTCCTTTTTCAAATTTTTCAATAGGTCCGGCCTTAAAATGTCATCAACAATAGCAGAAAATAGGAAGAAATGAACTAACATTTACAATTAAAGTTAGCAAGAGACTGTGGTTGGTTAGGAATAATGTAATGGAATTTGGTTTGTACACATTTCTTATCTTTCCATTCTCAACTCATGCTATATGGTTATTCCTAATATAATTTGTGGTATTACCTACAGTGAAAAAAACACATTTTAAAAACTGAAACATTGATTTGGCATTGGAGATGAAATGCACAGATCAATTAATGAAATTATTTTTCTACTAATTGATACTCTGCCAATAAGTGAATGTATGCATATTAGACAGGAAAAGGGAAGATGACAAAATATTGTTTTAACCTTGCAAAATAAAGCATTATAAAGAAACAATTTCAGATATTAGTGGTTTCAACTGAGAATTATTCTCTGTTGTGATTGAGAGATGTCACCCTGTCAGAAATTCTGCAAAGGGGATCAAAGTGGAGGGGTAGGGAACCAGCAGCAATTTTGCCTGAACTTGAGATGTGTCATTCCCTAGCTCTGGAGTTTCTCGTATTCTTACAAATATTCTTCATTGTTAGGTGTTACTAAGAGACACATACACTGTGTTTAAATCCCACTGAACCCATCACTTATTAATACAGCATTCAAGCAGTGCTGGATTATGCTGTTGCCTCTTGCATTTTACGGCTGATATTGTAAACTTTCTGTTCCCTTCCTTCCACAACTCATTTTCTTTCAATTATTCATTGAACTAAGCTCCCCTGAAATTTGGGATAAATTAAATGTTATATTCACATTCATACCAAATTAATTAATCATGATTAATGTTCTTACAATGAATACAAAAGGAATTAATTACAATTAGCAATACACTGAAATGTACAGATCAGAATTTGAAGTTTCTCTTGCAGTATGTACTGTAGAGATTTTGAAACTATATCCACTGATTTAGATTTCTTTGTCTTTTCTTCTGATTTTGTACCTGTCCTAAGTCATTGACTAAGGCTTGAGGACAAGAGTGTTCATAAAGAAAAGTGGATGATTATTTTTTCCTCCTTAGATTCAGAGGTAACTCCCTTATAAAGATGGGAATTTTAAGCCTTTAGACCAGGAATTGGCATGCTGTATGACCCATGAGTCAAATATGGCCTGCTGCCTGCCTTTGTCATTCACATATTGTCTAAGGCTGTGTAGGTGCTACTATTGCAAAGTAGAATAGTTGCAACAAAGAGAGACAATACGTCACACAAAGCCAAAAATATTCACTGATTTTTTACAGCAAAAATATCTGCCAACCTTATTCAGATGTGCATAGGGGAATAGATGCCTTATTTATGGTTTCTTTATTATCTCAACTATTTGAAGCTAAGATCACTTAAGTGATTCTAACTGAAACTTCCTTGAAGACAGTGACTCTAAAGTTGCCTTCCATGTCAAGCACAGTGTCCAACATAGTAGTGTTTGTCATGTAACATGCCCTCTCTATGTTGTGGTTGAGTGAATGAATAGATGAATGGATGAATGAATACTCCACAGAGCTTGAGGAGGGCTTTATCCTATTTTAATGCTTGTTATACCTGTTAGGTGTAAAATAGGGAAAATAGTTTGTTGTTATTTATAACATGCTTTGAGATTACATACAATTATATAAAATACTATACAGTTCTACAGGATTTATTTTTGCATTTTAGTTATTAAGCAAACGCATATAGTGACAACAATGTGCTAAGCATATGTGTTTTGCATGTATTAATTCATATGTGCTTTGAAAGTACTAATCCTCATGCAAATCTTGGCTACAGAGTTTCAGATGAGAACATTGAAACACAGAGATGGACAGTGACCAGGTCAAGGTCACCCAGATACTAAGTGTGGACTCTAGAAGTCTAGCTTGGACCCTGGTAGTCTAGCTGCAGAAGCTGGCTTGTGTCCTGTGCTCTGCTGTTCTTCCTTTTGAGTAAGAAGGTGCATTGGTTTTTAATGATTTGGTCCTCTGTTTTGAGTAAGAAAGCAGATGCTTTGCTCTTATCTGGTTTCCTTTCACACTCATTGGAAATGGTCTCATGAAGAAGGATGTTTTAGTGCTTGGTGTCCTCAAATCTCCACAGGTGCATGTGAATGTAACATCTCTTTTTAACAACACAGCCAATTCTGGCCAAAAAATATCCTCTGGAAAAATGTCAAATCTTTTAAGAAATATATTATAATCTATTAATTTCTGAGATGAAGATTTCAAAATTAAATAGGTAGGATTTCAGATATTCACTCAACTGATTCACTTTAAAATCAGTTTGAAGGGTTTAATTAAATGAAGAAAACATAAAAATATGAGATTCCCTATATCAGCTAGTTCTCAGTTGCAAGCAGCAGAAAGCAACAAAATTAAGGAGAAAAAAAGAAATTTCCTGGGAGGATAGTAGGTGGTTCACAGACTTGACCCCGAAAGAACCAGGGTCTGATAATGAACTAAGGAACTAAGGGAGACTGAGCATCAGGGCAGGAGCTAATCCCAGGACACAGCAGCTGTCTGAGTAGGAAACACTGCTCAGCTTCTACCATTCCTGGTCACTGTCAGCTTAGTGCACTCATAGGAATGTAGCCATTTGTTGTAAATATTTTCTCTATTTTTCATGTGTCTTTGTGTCACTACCTCAATATTTAAAGACCTAGAGGGGTGAAAGTTGAATTTTTTAGCTGCCTGAGGGGTGAGGAGCAAGTATATCTGACTTCCTGTCACCAAGTTTCACTGGTGATACCTCAAAAATCAGAAGTGTTCAGATGCAAGGCAGCCAACACACTCACACACACGTGCATACATATACATATGTACACTTGTATATATCTATATAGATATAGATATCACCAAAACAATCCCACCCTTACAATTTAGTTCCCTGTATTTTTCTCTATTAATAAGATAATTTTTGTTTTTTGTTTTTTGTTTTTTTAGACTGAGTCTCACTCTGGTGCCTGGGCTAGAGTGCCCTGTCTTCAGCCTAGCTCACAGCAACCTCAAACTCCTGGGCTCAAGCAATTCTTCTGCCTCAGCCTCCCGAGTAGCTGGGACTACAGGCATGCGCCACCATGCCCGGCTAATTTTTCTGTATATTTTTAGTTGGCCAATTAATTTCTTTCTATTTTTAGTAGAGATGGGGTCTCACTCCTGCTCAGGCTGGTTTTGAACTCCTGACCTTGAGCGATCCTCCTGCCTCTGCCTCTCAGAGTGCTAGGATTACAGGCGTGAGCCACCGCACCTGGCCAATAAGATAATTTTTAAAAGAAGATTCTTTTCTCTAATTTTCTTGTCAGTAACTAAAAAATAATTTGTTTATGTTGGTTACAATTTCAACGAGCATTTTTTTTAGTTGATGTGGCAAAAGTTAGGATTTTGTAATAACCTTTAAACCATTATTTTTAACACAAGGAGAGTGTTAACTCTATGTGGATTAATCATCATGAGTTAATAGGAATCTACAATTATGTCCTACATTGGCTTTTTATACTCAGAAAAAAATCCTGCATTCATCACTTATTTTACTGGGAGCAAACATCCATTCAATATCAAATATCTACAGGCAAGAAACTAAACAAGGGAACTCACAGATATGCTAGAAACCTAATTCATACTCTCGGTGAAGAATTAAAAACTGCTTTTCAGATTTGTATCTGATTTGACTTTTTGTATTTGTTGTTGGATTATGTATCATTATTTCTTCTTTCATTCATTCAACAAATTTACTGAGCTGCTAAGTGCCAAGTAATGGGCATACAGAGCACCTACTAGTGGCCAGATTCTGTAAGCAGAAGGCACTGATCTTTGGGGACATTCTAATCTATGTAAATTTGGTGGAGTCTCATCTACCAAGATTTTTCTCCTACTTCTTAAATGACTACAATGAAAGATTTTGAAATCAAAAAAATTGTTTTATAGAATTCCATTTTATTTCAATCAAATAATCAATTCAGAAACATGGTAGGTTGTTAGAATAATGCTTTCTAATGAATCATGCCCTCTGTGATGTTTATTGTCACTCTTCTCATCAAGAATGGAATCTATTTCTCCACCCATTGAATCTGGGCCAAATGTGATTTTTGTTGACCTAAAAGTGGCAGAAATGATGACTTGTAAATTCTGGAACCCAGCTCTTCCTGCTCCTTCTTTAATTATCTTGGAAGCCTGAGATGATACCAGGTGGTATAGCCCATTGGAGAATGAAAGGCCACTTGGATGACAACTGGGTGCCCCAGCAACAGCCAGTGCCAACTACCAAACTTGTTGGAAAGTTATCTTGGACCCTCCAGCTCCAGTTGAGCTGTCAGATGACTGCAACAACATGAGTGATCCCTAGTGTGACCAGCAGAAGAATGGTCCACCCAACTCTTAGAATTGTGGAAAATAATAAAATACTGTTGTTTTAAGTTACTAAGTATATGGATGGTGTGTATATGGCAATCGATAATTGGAGCAGGAAATATTTATTAAACATTCATTATTGCTAAATCCATTCTTGAATTCAGCTTCTCTAACAAAATCTGGTTTCTTTATATTCATCTATAATTGGCCATTTCCTAAGATTGGGTAGAATTTACTTACCTGATGAGATTAAGTATTTCCAATGAGGATCATACTAGAAACACTTCAGTTTTCTCTTTATATATTTATCCCTTTTTCTTGGAAAATAATCATGGATTTCTACATAGTCACAGCTATAGAGTTAAAGAAAAAAATTAGATGTTCATTTTTTCATAATTATTTAGAGTCATAATTCCAGGGAAGTAGGGGCACAGGAAGAAAGAGACTAGGACAAAACTTTTGGAATGACATAACTATAAGTTCAAATATGACTTAAAAAGAACACTTACGAATCTCTGTGCCAAGCCTTGTTTCTATCAATGTGAAGGCTAGTTGTACATTCAATGTTTAGACTCCGCCCAACATAAATCACAGCTACCCATAAGAACTCAGATTTTAATAAAAGCCCAAAGGCTTGTTTAACAAAGAAGAGTTTTTATAACCTGCTAAATGATTTGCATAAATACCACACATTCATAAACACAAAAGAAAAAAAGAAAAAACACACAAAACAAAAACATTTTCTATATATCCCCCCTACCAAATATATATATATATATATATATATATATATATATATGCTTATGCTCAGGAATCCCAATAATTGTGTCCCTTTCTTCAGTATGGCCAAGCACAGTTGGTTTCTGGGACAGCATCTCCTGCCCTTCCCTACCTGAGTCTGTACCTGAAGTGAATCTGTGCATCCTGGATCACTTGGAGGAGTGGATGTGAGCATAAGAAACCATCAGAATTATCATTTTCCATGCCAGAGGAAAGACTAATTTGTTTCCTTTAGGAAAAACATTGGAGGCTTCTTTCCTGGGCTGCTGCTTATGTCCTTTTCCGTTTTAAAGCAGAACCATCGTCGCCTTCGCCTATGCCTTGGGAAGGAGAATAGGATATCTACACAAATCCAAGCACTGTGTGACAGTGAACATGTTAAGTGTGTTCCTTTCTGTTATTTACATGGGGGAAGCCAAAAATAGCAAATTTTCCCCTGTACTTTTGTCTAACAGGTAAAAGCCTATTAAACAGTGCCTCAAATTGTCTCATGGAAATTAGACTCATTTTTTCCAAAATTGAAAAGATCCATTCAGTCTCACCTTATCACATAGCAAATTGATAGGCATATTGAGATCACACTTTGTCTTTTTCAGCAAGATGAAAACTTAAAGTTTATCACATTTTCAGCTAGAGGTTATTAGAAATATGCAGGACAGTTAAAATAATTTTAAAATTACAATTTAAAAAGAGAATATCAATTTCAAGCACGTTCTTTTAGAATTCAAATTGTTGACTTGAGTTGCATCTCAGAATTTAACACATCCAGCCTCATGGTAAATGCCGTTAAGCAAGAGTCAACTAAGCTTAAAAAAGTTTAACAGGCTCAGTTACAATATTTGTTTAAGAAGAATTATTTCTAGCTCTTCTTACAGATACAAATTTGCTACAACTCTTTAGAGCTTTGCTTTCTCTTTCTTTTTTTCTTTTTTTTTTTTATAGGGTTCTTAATGCTATTCCTATGCCCCAAATAAAGTTCTTACTCTGAGTGGAGGAGGAGGAGCTTTTATCTTTGCTTTCAGGATGACTGGGCAAATATTTTATCTCTATAATCTGTGTGAATCATGTTTAATAGGATGAGTTCATGTTTCAAAGTCCAGTATAAGTATTTAGGATAAATCATAGCTTAATGGATGTATCCAAACAACAGTAACATATTCATCATAAACCAGAAGGAAACTTTGAGCTATCTTCAAGTGCATATTTCATTCTATAGGTCATATTGACCAGATGTTCTCCATCTTCTCTGTGGATAGTGTAGTATGCAGTGGGCTTATCCTCTCATAAAGGAATTCAAGTTAGACTTTCCTCTTGATAACAAGTTGTTGGGTATTATAAATAGTTAATAAGGGAAACTAACTATATGATCTCCTTTGCAACAGTATATAAAATGTTACCATCTTTTTATCTCTCTTTCTCTCTGTCTTTTTTCGTCTTCCTATCTACTCATCTATCTATATATGTCATCTACTTATGTGTTTATTTAATCTTATTGCTCAATATTTATCAAAAATTCAGTCAAAAGAGACATTACTTAGAATGACTTGCTTGTAGAATGTGAAGTTCCATTATGAAAAAAATTATCCATCCCTCTAGATTATCCAGTTCTCTTGGGATCAAATAGGACCTGGAAGGCACTATGTACTGAAGCATGTGCTTCAGTTGCCACCATCTTCTGCTCTCATAGAATTGTTTTACTTGATTATACATTGATGTAATATGATCATGCTACATAAGAAATTGGTCTCGTAGCAATGTCTGCTGCACGTATGCTGTTGAGATTGTTTTCTGCTCTACACAGTCTACTCTTAATGAGGACCCCTAAGAGAAATGACTCCCAGCTCTTAGTAAACAGGATAGTTCAACATTTTAGAGTGATTGGGATTTTTGACTAGGTATAGTGATTGTGTAGCTATTTTCCCATTTTATGATGGGTTTCCTATTTTATGGTGAAAACTTAGATCCAATTTTGTGGTATGCCTGCATGTATATATTGTAAACACATTTCAGCAAACTTTCCAGTTTATTTTATTATCTCCATTCACATTATTCTTTATTTTTTACCCTTGCTTTTAAATTGTGTCATTTTGTTATAATAATGAATACAATAATAACAACTTCCACTTATTGTGTGCTTACTATCTGCAAGGATACATGCTAAGAGCTTGACATATAGCACCTTACGATCCTTTGGATAAGTATTTACCATGAAGGATTTCATAATCTTCACAAAATACTAATAATAATTATCTCTATTTTTTATATGTAAGGGGACAAAAGGTCAGTTAGTATTTTCTCTATTAGTGGAGAAATTGAGATTTCTTTAAAGATAAGCTCTCAGTAACAGAAAACCTGTTGAGAGCAGAGTCTAAGTACCAATCTCTGCAATCGTACTGTATGTGGGTTATCTTAATTAAAATCAGGAAAACTCTATGCCACAGCTTCTATAATAAGTACTATTAAGTATGATTACAACTTATTGATGATAAGGACTATTATTATTCTTATTATACTGATGAGGAAACTAATGCACCGAGAGAGGTTAAGTCACTTTCCAAGATACAAAGTCAGTGTAGAGCTGATATGTGAACCCAGGTAGCTTAACTCCAGACTCTAGGAGGATAAACATGACATCATCCTGCTAGTATTTTACAAATCCTTGTGAGCCACCTTAGATTTATCCTGGAACAGGTAGGGGGTATGCATGTCTAAGTAGCTATGCACATCCATTTACATACATGCATATCTGCCATTTTTATCTCTGCCTATGTAGAAGTGATCTTGCTCAGTGCTAATGTAAAAAGAATTTCTCTACATAACAGAATAAATAGTTCTGCATGCAGTCTGGGGGAAGGGCTAGATGACTCTTGAAAGTTCCTTTCTGCCCCAATTCAACTAGGTTAAATGCTCCTTGAGGACAGAGACTATACAGATGTGATTTGAGCAGTAATAAGCCTGAACTGCTCTTTCCTGACTCGTTAGTGTCCCTCAGCTTTTCATGAGTCCCAGAGCTGGACAACTTTCATGTTCCTGGTGTGCCTCTTCATTAGCCAAGAATGACTTCATTTCCTTTATAATGAACCGTGCTCTGCTTTTAGACCACACCCATTGGGCGCTTAACCCTGTAATGGCTTCTTATGATCTGCACTGTTTTCAGGTTCTGAACTTTTACACTAGGGGTGAGACTTTTGAACCAAGAGTGCACTGGGGCACAGAGCCTGGTTCTTGTTAACCTGCTGGAGAATGGGGTATGTAGGATTCTGTGCTTGCAAATTGGGGCCAGGTCAAGAGGGTAATGTAAATTAATAAAGTCTTAATTAATTAGTACTTTTGGTTGCAAGTAAATCCCAACCATGTTAAGACAAAAATGAAAAAAATATATAGGACCGGGTGCGGTGGCTCACGCCTGTGATCCTAGCACTCTGGGAGGCCGAGGTGGGAGGATGGTCTGAGCTCAGGAGTTCAAGAACAGCCTGAGCAAGAGCGAGACCCCATCTCTACTAAAAATAGAAAGAAATTAGCTGGACAACTAAAAATATATAGAAAAAATTAGCCGGATATGGTGGCACATGCCTGTAGTCCCAGCTACTTGGGAGGCTGAGGCAGAAGGATTGCTTGAGCCCAGGAGTTTGAGGTTGCTGTGAGCTAGGCTGATGTCACGGCTCTCTGGCCCGGGAAACAGAGTGAGACTCTATCTCAAAAAAAAAAAAAAAAATATATATATATATGTATATATATGTGTGTATGTGTATATATAAACTCACCAATATCTTAGAACCCACAAAATAAATGAATTTTCACTGATTTTCTACCAGAACTCTTCTGCCTTTATGACAAACTCAGCAGATAACTCAGCAAACCACAATGAGTCAGGAGTCACTCATCAGAGGAGGGAGAGGGGATTTTGTTTTGTGTTGCTTTGTTTTGTTTGCTTGTTTGTATGAGAAATAAAATAGAAGCTAATGAATGAGTCAATAGCCGAACTTTTAGGATGCAGATATTTAGTAGAATAGAAATGGATTCCTTAGGGGTGACCAATTATGATTTGTTCCTGGTACTATAGAATCTGACATATTATTAATAAATAAAACATTTAATTTGCTTTTGGTGGGTATTTCCTTTTTATCATCTATGTGAAGTACAGTCAGGAAAAGTGTCTTCGAAGTGGTCAGGATTTCTGATCACTGGAGGAGTTGGCTGTTCTGGAAGATCAGTGATTCTCCCCAAGCACTGGCTTCTCCATTACATGGGAAAGTCAACGAGTGCTTGTTCTGCCAGCTCGTAGGCTGCGTTCTCTCTGAGGACTGATGTAGGACTGCATTAACTGGGGCCGTGTGCTTTGCAATAGCAAGGACAAAGTACTGTCCCTCCTGCACTGCCCCTTGTGCAATAACTGATAATGCCTTTTGTTTTATGCCACCACATGAACTCTATAGGATCATCCTGGGATAACTACTTAGCATGGAGGGCAAAATGGTATCTGTTAAATACTAGTTAAGTACAGGGACTCTGGACACAGGTTGCCTGGGTTCATCTCTTAGCTCTACTGCTAACTGTGAGATCTTGGCCAGTTGTGTAAGCCCCCTGTGCCTCTATTTTCTCCTAACAGCACCTGCCTCCTAAAGATGTAGGAATTCAACATGTATGATATGTATAAAGTACTTACAAGTGTAGTAAGTGCCACATGTGTGTTAGCTGTCACTATCACTGTAAGTCTTCACACAAACATCCTTTGAAAATTGCCCTCATTTCCATTCTCACTGCTTTGACCTCCTGCAGATCCTTATTGCCTCAGCCATCATCCTAGGGTAACTGCCCCCAAACCAGTCTCTCTATCCCTCCTCCTTTGAATCAGTCTTCCATGCAGATTTCCTTGTTAATCACTCTAAAATACCACTTTCCATTGCTTTCAATCAAAAACAATTTTCTCCAGTATGAAATTTGCTTTTCTTTGCTGGACACTGAAGACCCTACACTTTTCCCCTGCTTCACTGTCACATATTTGCAACTGTTTCTTCTTTTCACTGCACCATAGGGGTGGCTGTGTCTTTTGTGGTGGAGGCAGAATGGAGGCACTAGCTAAAAGGGGCACTAGCTAAAAAGAAGGGGTATGAAACAGATGTTCCTAATTTCTACTTAATAAATCAGGGCTCTTGAGGTTGCTGTAAGCAAGGCCTGGCTATGTTGAAGCCTAAGACGGGGCCATGTCTGTAAAATCCAGGCAGTCTCTGACAATGGTGGGGTCACAGTCACCTCTGTGACATGTACACTGCTCTTACACCACCCTGGGTCATAAAAAGCTGAGCCGAATGGCATGTGATCCGTCAGCATCTTTACAGAATGCTTTCTTGCACAGTGAGAGGTAACCACATTAGCTGCTGTTATAACTGTCCTGTACATTACATTAACATAACACAATTTTATAGCTTTAAGAAATATTAAACAGGAATGAAGGAAAGCAATGCATTCCTAATGGGTTTATAACATCTCTCATCCTTACTCCTTCTTCACTTTGGCTATCTGACAAAATTTTTTTCTCTTCTTGTTAAGCAGGATGGGTTTATTTTCAACTCTGCACTCTGCTGTCTCTTCTGATGGAATGTGTGCATTGCGACAGGCAAAGCTATTGATATTATATTGATCTCATTTCTCATCTGCAAAATGTGCATATGAGTGCTGTGTATTGCGTCTCTGTATGTGTTTTGGTTACGTTTTAGAAATTTTCGTAGTTGGCAGGAACTCCTCTCTATGCGTCTTGCTTGTCTTATTCTGCTCCCCATGAAACTGATCAGGTTGCCAAGTTCTTACTGACATCAAAGCAGGCTCCAGGCTCAGATCATCTCTGTGGGATGTAGAGGAAGAGGAGAAATAGCTCTTTCCCGGAGAGCACTCCTCTGACTGAGATCTAAGTAAATTCTGGGGCTTATCTCACAGTTTTTTCACTGGCCAGGCTCCTAGTGAAGTCAAATAATGCAGCTGACGTCAATCGGCTCCTGGCCAGGTGCTGGACTGTGCTGCACAGAATCTCAGGACAACAGACCCATCCCCCTTGGATCTTGATTTTTATAGTTCCGTTTTGCGTGATGTTCTTTCAAATAGCAGTAAAAATGGTAAACAGATTATAGAACGCCAAGCCACCCATGCGTACATTCCTTTCTCCTGAACCCAAATGAATACAACGCCAACCCTAACAGAGGTTAATTAATAGCACAACAGAGATTCTTGTAAAAAAATAATTCCTTCTTCCCATAGGCTGCAGAACTAGGCTCTTGCCAGTCCTGTGTTTCTTGGCCACAAATTTACTTGTGCTTATTCTTTGCACGTGTGCAAAGACTCTAGACAGAGACACACACAAGGTTGAGGCTGAAAAACTGCAGTAGGTGACCTTAATTTGTATGTCCAGGATTTCCCCACATTTTAATACATTCTTATGTAAGGATTTCTCCCTTATTTTGCTCTAGAGCACACTGGCCCTGCTTTCACAGGCTCACCAGTGTGAACCGACAAGGCTTTATGCTCCTGACCACACCCTTTCAAATCACCAAAATGTGTAACTACTTCTCATCCCCACAGATCCTCACCAACTGATGGGTCATTATTGGTGATTAGTTTGTGTTTAAGGAGAGCCACTTAGGAAAATGTGTGTGAGGCAATTTATGGACTGGAGAAATATTTCTGTTTTCTAGTTTTGAGCAAGAAATACACTCAAACACACATAGAAAGGTCACATTTGGGTCTAACATAACCCATGTACATGCAAACACACACACAGTGGGCAAGGCAACCTAGACCCTTGCAGGGTTTCCATTCCCTGAGAGAGCAACCAGGCATTTATCTGAGGTCTAGGTATGACCTTGGTGTGTTTGCATGTTTCAAGTAAAAGCAGGGAATCTACTATTCCTGGAAACTCTGCTTCGAGTCTCCCCATCATGGACCTTCTCCTGGACTGTTGGGACAACTTGATACTGAAATAGAAACATGACCTCTTTACTCAGCAGAGCCTCTGGTGTCTATTTCTTGATATGAACAGCCCCCCCCCATCAATGATGCTTTAAAATATAGAAAAATGCCTTTACATTGTGATATCATCACATGGCTTTAGATTTTTAAAGGGTCTCTGGAACCACCCGTTTAACCTGTTTATTCTACAGCTGAGAGAGCTAAGACACCGTTAGTCGAAAACTTGAGCCTAAAACTAAGATTCGTTCACTCTTTGCAGCACATTCACTTAATTAAAAAAAATCATTAATGCCACCCATTCTTATCAGAGTTTTTATAAGTCCCCTTGATTATTTTTTAACTTTGTGATAAGAAAGTTCTGTGCATGACTCACTAATTTATTTCTCTTAAATGTTTGTGATACATATTAGAAAATAGTGTGAGTAAAATAAGACAAAGCAACAGAGTACATTACTGCAGTTGACAACAAAAGTATAATCATTCCCTTTATGAATTCATTGTTAATGCTTTATCCTTGGTCTTTCAGATGTGTCATTTGCTAGCACATGCATAAAAGTGAAAAACTGCCTTAATCTTTCCAACATGAACTTAATATGAAAAACTAACTAGACACTATGCAATGCAGTTCAACTTTTATGCGAGAAATAATGTACATAATTACAGTTAGTTCTAAAAGCTTAAGATGTTCTGATTAGCTATCTTTATGTTCTACCTCACTGTCTCATATTCATTTCTGGTACTAAGATCTGGATGTGTGGACATTCTTGAATTCTCTTTCTTTTCCTGACCTTAATTCCTATGTACCTTCAAGTTCAAGCTCAAGTCCTACCTCCCCCCATTAATTCTGTTCTCTAGCAGTTTGTGATTTTCTTTAATCTAAATCCTTAAGAATATATAATTTATACCACAAAATTTCATGCTGAATTATATCCAATTTGGTATAATTTGCTGATTTATGTTCATCTAGCCAAAATTTACACTTTGTGAAAATTTTTGTGCAAAGATTATATCTCTATTCTCATAGCAACCAGCACTATAATGCAAAAATAGATACCTGAAACTGTTTACTTTTGATTAGCCTCTGACTGAATAAGGGCTTATGCAACATGAAGCACAGACTTTGCTACTCAAAGTAAGGTCTATGGGCCAGCAACATCGACATTTCCTAGGAACTAGTAATTACATGTAATTTATGAACTTATAGGATTCCTTCAGCTTATAAAGAGATCATTTAGTTGTCTACTGGAGTGCTAGTTATGTGTTGTATATTTACCATTGAAAAACAGGAAAGGGCCGGGCGCGGTGGCTCACGCCTGTAATCCTAGCACTCTGGGAGGCCGAGGCGGGTGGATAGCTCAAGGTCAGGAGTTCGAAACCAGCCTGACCAAGAGCGAGACCCCATCTCTAAAAAAAAAAAAAAAGAAAAACAGGAAAGATCTAAGTGGTCTTTTTCCAAGAGGACAGTCTTTGGTATTTGAACTTTGTGTTTGGAAGGACAATAATAATCACATCTAATGTTGCTCCTACAGGTGAGGTGACCAATATTAGTGTGTAAAACCTAATTTATCCATGAAAAAAGCCTTCATGTGATAGATTTAATTCATCTCAGTAACACATTAAGCTTTGATTTAAGCAATCAAGACTATCTTTCTGGCTAATTGTGTACTCAGTTTTTAAAAAAATCTCTCTATCTCTCTTTCTCTTTCTTTTAATCCAAGAAAAGAGTCATACTTTCTTTTCATGTATTTTTTAAAAGTCCTTTAGGGTGATGATCTGAATTGCTCTTAATTATCAATTAAATTTTCCCCAAGTAGATTGTTAAAAGTTTAGATGATCCCAATTAGTGAGAACCTCACGCTAACAGCAAGAGCGAAGTTGGTTATTTTAAGTCTACTTTATTGTATGAAAAGAAAAGATCAGACATCTCAGATCAATGTTAAGTGAAAATTATAAAAATAGATGCTAAAAATAAAGACATAAAAAAGTATGACCAGGGAAGTCAAAGAAGTAGCCTCTTATTTTGGTTTCAAATTTTTCCAGATTTTAATAATATTAGTTTGAAAATACTGCCCATTTATCCTAAAGGGAGTGCCAAATCAATGTCTGAATTTATATTTAAAAACCATATTATTCCATATTCTTTACTAACACATTTTTCTTGGGAGGAATAAAAACTAAATCCTGAATTTAAAGGCAATTTGTATTTGCCAAACCAGTAACAGGTGAAATTGGGGATATGCTATTCTGACTGTTTGTACAGGACATCTGTGAGCACACTCAGGAGATTCATAGTCTGATCCTCCTCCATTAGTGAAACCCTAAAAGTGAGGTAGGGAACCTGCAGGCCCTGCTCAATAAGGACTCATAAGTCCCGAACCAAGGTCTCTGATAAAACAGTTAGCGAAGCCGGCCAAAACCAGCCAGAACCCAGATGGACACAAAAAAGACCTCAGGTTACCCTCCCTGCTTATAATGTATTAGCATGCTAAAAGAAACTCTCACCAGCACCCTGACAGTTTACATATGCCATGGCAACTCCCGGAAGTTACCCTATATGGTTTAAAAGGATGATGACCTCCCAGGTCTGGGAACTCTCCACCCCTAATAATAAGACTATTATTTTTTATGAATATCCTCCCTCTGCTTAACATAAAATTAAATAGAAAGTATAAAATAAGGCCCCGGAAACTCACACAGTGCTATCCTTGTTGCTCTGAGACATAGCTGCTGCTCTGCCTGGGGAGCAGGCCTTCCTTCTGTTTCTCTGTTACTTCAATAAACTTGTTTATGCTTTACTTTGTTGGCTCACTCTTGGATTCTTTCCTTCACGAAGCCAAGAACCCACTTGGCCTTCAGGCCGGATCCCGGTTTGGGGGCTCACTTTCCTGTGTCAAAATCAATGTCTAAGAAAATTTGGTGAACTAAAAAGTACTCTGAACATCTTAGAACAGATTATGACTCAGGTAAAATCAATAGCTTAATAGTTTTAAAAAGAGAGTTCTCACTAGCATGAATCAAGCATTGGAGAGAAGAGCTACACAAAGAAATTTTAGAGCTGGTACCAAGGGCTGGCTTGTAACATTGAGGTGTTCCAGATTACCTCTCTCATTAGCTTTGGATCATTTCACATTCTGTGTCACTGAGATCCTGGGTGAGAATCAGAGCTGAAAACAATTGAGACAGAATTCCATTTAATTTGATTCAGTTGTATACATCTGTAGAGCACCTAGTACATGTCAGGTTTACTTTTGCTCAGTGGGGGAGAGGGGAGTTAAAAAGAGGAAAGGTCAGGGGTTGGTACAGTGATAAGACATATTCTCTATCCTTAAGAATTTTACTGTATACTTGGGGAAACAAATACATATACACTGAGGATTAAATAATTGGTAACATGTGGAAATGTTAACCCTTGGGAGACTAATTAAAACAAACAAAGGGGTTGCATTATTTTTCTTTTTCAATCCTTTATGCCTTTTATTTCTTTTTCTCGCCCTATTGCATTAACTAGAGGGCTGTATTTTTACAAGAATAAAAATCTCATCAAAGAAGTGAAACTCTATATAATATCACTCATAAGTTAGCAGGGCCTAAGATATAGTTAGAATAGCTGCTTTTCTTGGAATACCCCGAATCATGTCACTTAGACAGTCATCTCTCCGCTAATAGAGACCTTGGTAAAATGATTTAAAGTCCTATCAGCAGCCTGGGGAATGAATGTCTAAGGTGATTTTGGAGATGAATTTTGAGAAGCTCAAACAACACGGAACTTGGTGAAATTCAAAATCAAATGAAGTTTAAATTTGGTGCGTTCCTGAAGATAGCCCTACTCTAAAATATGGCTAGAACAATTGGAATGGGAAGGGGAGAATGAGATATGTTCATAACTTTCTTTTTATTCCTTTTTAAAAATTTTCTTGTCCCTTTCACATCAGGAAGCATTTATATGAAATCTAATACAGACCAATCCTACTTCTTATTGCTTTTTCCTTAGTGGAAAGAGAACAGTTGTATACTGGCATGTTCAGATACTTAAGAAAATATCTAGATTTGGTCTTAAGAGTGGGAAAATATGACATGACTTGTTTGAGATGAGGTCATTTTCCCACATTTGTTTCATAGCACCTTAAGAGCAGTTGCAGGCTGAAACCATTCAGTCTTCAGTGGACACTTGGATCCCCAAAAGGGAATCATGTTGCTAGAAAAAAGAGCCCTGGTTTTGCCTAATCTGTATAATATCTTTCTAAACATCTTAGAAAATAAAGTGAGATTTGCAGAGCATAATGACACAGTGTTGATGATACCAATTATAGCAATGATGACAATAACGCTTACAACTCTAGAGTCGACATCAGTGAAACAGTATTATAACAGTTATAGCCTCTATCATATAAATCCTAAATTGCTTATGTTTCTGGGACATGCTGCTAGCAAAAGCAACAATTACCCTATGAGCAAAAGTCCTGATAAATATTAGGGAAAACTTCATAAAAATTTTCTGGTAAGAATTCAATATATTCTAGCTTTTTTATAAAATTCGCCTTGGAAAAACTAGGCTTAGAATCAGAGAAGGAGGAGAAATTTGAGCATAAATTAAATAAATAACAGGTTACTTCATCTAAGCCTGGAAAACTCAAAAGAGAGACGGAAATGGTGAGTTTGGACTACAGATGGACTAATGACAAATTTACATGATGAAATCTATATAGAATGAAGAGAAAGGACTAGTCATGTTTGGTAACTATTTGTAAATCTGTAGGTAGGCATCATGGCCTTTAATTTTCTGTAACTAAAACATAACATACTGTTTAGACCCGGAAGTCCTCTTAGACATCATCTAAACATTCTCATTTTATAGAGACCAGGTTGTACAACTCAGAGAAGTTAAATAATTTAATGACTGCCACACAGCTGGATATAGACAGAGGTGAAGCAGGAATACCTGCCTCCTAATGCCCCTCTGACAGCTCTGCAGGAAAGCGGGTTTTCATAGAGGCTTCAACTCCAGGAACAGATTAAGCGGAACGTGACAGATGGACTGTGTTTATTGTTGCTCCCACCAATATGTACAATTACTGGGATGTAACATGGTGCTCGGGTTTAACATTTACTTGTCAGCATCTATTTTTTCACTCAGTGTTTATTGTGCTGCTTGAAGAAAGCGAAACATTTTGTAAACAATACAATTTATTTTCCGGAAAGGTCATATAATCAAGTAAAATCACAAACTGGAGTTAAAAACTGTAAATTTTATTTTCACAGCAAATTAGGTTTCTCTCTTTTGGTGACTTGCTTTCTATACCAGCCACACATAGGGATGGAAATAAGTCTGCATGTGCCATCCTGGCTTCTGTTTGGATTATATCACTCTAGCATGAATTCTAAAACCCGGACCTGTTTCCTTCCCCACACTAGAAGATTCTTATGTAGTTAGTGGGAATATGAATATATCGATTTTCTTTTATGATGAAAATTGGTTTAAGTGCCTTTAAAGCTGTGATTTTGTTTCTACGTTTGTGTCCTTTTTTGTTTCTACCCATACTTGTTCCTTTCCTTTTATCTTCATGCTCTCGGCCTCAGAACAAAATAACTGCCACAGTTTTCATATCAATTATCTATCTGGGGTAGATTCTATAAAATTCTTTTAGTCTTTTTTTAAACCTCAATGAATCAACCCCAGTGAATAAGTTTTATATTTTTGTTCATTCCTTTATTTCTTCATTTGTTTAATCAATAATTTAAGCATTGGCTCTGTGTTGGGACCAGTGTTGTCTCTGGAGCAGTGAGTATGACTACCACAGGGTATCCTACCTGAGGGGGCAAACTGCAGTGGCACAGGAGGTCACTGTAAAGGAGTGTGTAATGGCTCTCTGTATGGATTACAGCATAAGGTTGACATAAGCTATTATATAAGCACCCTTGGTATCCTTTACCATTAGAATTTATCAAACATGATTTTCTTCTGACTTCTTAATGTATTTTTACTTCCGGCTTGTAACACTTAAAAATAGAGGCTCTTCCATGAGTTTACTACCTCCTTAATATACTTAACCTTAGGAAAATATATCCTATGCTTCTCTCATGAGAGGATCCCTAGGTCCAAAGAGCATTTGGTTCCAGCTTTTTAATGCATGAGAAGAAAATACATGATATTGATTTGATTTCACTATGAAAGTCTCGTTTGATGAAGCATCCCTTAGTTCCCTTCTGCTCTGGTATAAATGTATTCATGATGTATTCTAGGTAAGAAATCTCTTATGCTGAGAAATTGGATTTAAAAAAAAATAATTTCTTAGAGATTTTATTCTTTATAATATTAGATTTAACCATGATAGAACTGAAGGGATCAAGGGTAGGGAGAGGTAGAAAATAACTCACAATCAGTGCTGCTGCTTTGTGAGCCTCTACTTCCTGTCTGAGACGTGCAATGCTGGCAATTTATATATAGTGAGAAGAGGGAGTTTTCAATTTATAGAAATGCAGTGGCAACTGAACATTTCCAAATAGACAACTACCCAGATAAATTAGTTGTTTCCACAGTGAGATCTACAATTCTTTTTTGCATTCATGAAAGGACAGAAAAAAGAAAGAAGCCTTTACAACATGTGGTTCTTTACATATATTTTAACGGGGAAATTTCTTAATAATTAAATTCAGAATACAAAAGATAAAAACAGATTACAAAAAGAAAAAAAAACAAGGGGAATTTAGTAAGATTCAATAAATAATTTATATTCTAAATAAGATTGGAGAGATTTGGAAATTCAGATATATAGGGAAGAAACTTATTATAAAGGGAGTTATAATTTTAAGGGGGCAGTGAGTGAAGTGAGAGACTTGTATTTCTTCATAGAAAATGTAGGTTTTAGTTTGAAATTCAACAACTATGAAAGTGGTTTGAACATATGACTTTTATGTATTATTTTCCAACAAACAAGTCCATCCCTCCCTCCTTTCCTTCCTTCCTTCCTTCCCTCCTTCCTTTTTCTCCCTCCCTCCCTTCCTATCCAAAGTTGGCAACAAATCTTGGATCCTGCACTGTGTGCCATGCATTCCAAACACAGCAGTATGATTGGAGAGAAAAGAACTGTATTACCAAGGAGTAGAATCTCTCCTGGGAAGCAAAAATACACCAGGAGACCTCTTAGTTTCATGCATTAGTAAAGTAAAGCCTCTAAGTAGTCTTTGGCAGGAGTTTGTATAAGCTAATGAATAAGGAAAATGAAAACTTATACTTCATTAGGCTGACAAGAAATCAATCACATTTAAGGAACCAATATGTCTGCTTTTAATGCCAGGGAGTTCCCTGAGTACCTACCTCTGAGCCAGCTCTGTGCATAGGTCACACGGGTACCTGTAGCTACTACTCACAATGTCAGTGCCTTGGAATTCATTGAAAAGAGCATTCAGATGCAGCCTATTCACTCCTTTGAATGTCTTGGCTAGCTACTCTTTGCCTTGTAGCGACAGTTTAATTGCTGCCTGGCTTCCTGAGCTCTATTACTATCAATTGACAGAAAAGTTTATCAGCCAAAACACAATGTAAAGAGAAATATAACATGTTATGGAAGGCAAGCATGGCATTATACAACATAGGAGTGATCGTATTTTCTCTCTGGTTTTCTTTCCAATATTATGAATAATGTATTTTTAATTCTACCTCACTTATTTTAGTAATATCTCTAAGAGATGGCTTTATTTTATATATTTTGTCTCATTTTAAGAAGATTTAAAAGCTTAGTGACTTTTTTCAGTAACATATAAGAAAAGAAAGTCTTGAAGTTTTTCTCAGTTCCATGACCCAAGTCACATAATAGAAACTGGAACTCTAGTTTGGACAAAGTAGTATGATAGGAAGAACTACCAGACTATGTAGCAGCCTCTTTTTTAAAGGAAATTTGCCTTTATTGTGCTTCCAGAACAAGTGCGTAACCTTGGGCAAATGATATAATCTCAATCTTATCAGTTTCCCCATCTACAAAGTCATTTACTCCAACATCTGTTTTTCTAACAATATGTTTCAAAATGCTATTTTCTAATTCTAAATCTGTGGATCTATGTCATTATATAATTTTTCTACTTAAAAACTTCTTTAATAAAAATGACAATTTAGTGACCTTAATAGGATAGAGTAGGATATATTTATTAGCAATACTAGAATAGTGAGCCTGAAAGTTTTCCTTAGTGTTGGCCAAGAATCTTAAGATTATGTAATTAGAACATTAAAAACCTCTTTTAAGTCTGATTTCTATAGAAGACTACTGTGGTACCTAATTTCAGTATTATCTGTGCTTTAAGTAGAGAATTTGCTGTGAATTTAAATGAATTAATACAATAAGAGGGGTAAAGCAGCAAGAAATGTATCTATAGACTATTCTCACCTGTATAAACTCAGTCCAAGATTATAAAATACATAATGGATTCTAATCTCTCCTAGGATTGTTATACTGTCCTCTTCCTAGGTACATCTTAACACTGCTTATGACTTTATTCATCAAATATTAATGCGATACTTACCATGTTTAAGGCTCAGAGACATAGCTATTGTCTTTAAGGAGAAATATTGCTATGATTTTATTAGATTTTGTTGACTGATAGACCAGTTGTTGGAAACCATTAAAAGAAAAGCTGCTTTAAAGTGATCTCTTGCAGATACTTTAATTTCTTAATTTTGTAATAACTTCAATACGAGGAAACTTTGAAAAATTATCAGGGTGCCAGAAAATCTGCTCGGTAATAAAATTTAGAAAGCCATTACATTTCACTGCCATGGAAAATCTGTTCTTATGAAAACAGAAGAAAATATGACTCCTCTTGTTCTTAAAATATTGTAAGAGCAGTCACTTGTGATAACATATTAGAGCATTGTGTATTTGTGACAGTGAATCTATCCCCTCCACTAGGAAACTTTTTTTTAAAATGTAAGACTATTCACATCTTTTTCTATACCAGTAGAAATACGATGCATTTAGTAACCACTTAGGATTGCCCTCTAAAGTTAGAACTGGTTACTGAGTTATTGTCAGCTGTCTCTTCTCTAAGTCCTTTTTCCTTTCCTATCAGGACTTTTAGTTCTGAATTATTAGCCAGTTTTGCTGAAAAACCTCTTTGGAAGTTTCCTATATCACATTTTAATGCTAATGAATTTTAACAAATATGTCATTTTACAACAAAACAAATAAATAAATAAATGTGGGTGGGGGGAGTAGGACAGAAAAAGAAAGGCAATTCACGCACAAAATATCCCACAGACAAGTCCTAGATGAGAGATTGGGTGTATCACTGGAAAAAGCTAGACCTAAGGTAGTTCAAGAAGGCAACTGGAACCAATGGACACACTTATGTTAGAAATTTGCCCTGGACTCTAGAAGATGTACGCAAACTTACCACTACGAGTAAGTTCCTTAGGGATATGTCACCATCACAGTTACAATAGTAACTCATAGGGCGTGGGGATATATTTTTACATAGGATTTCTTCATCAATTGTTCAAAAGGCAGTAGGAATGCAGTAAAAAAATGAAATATGGTAGAGTTCCAGCCCAATTTCCTTTGACTCCCAAATAGGAATATTCATTGCAACTTGAGCCAAATGGATGGTGGGAGTTTCTTAATTTAGGATTTATCTATCAAAACAATAATCATAATTTTTAAAACCCAGAACCTGACAGTGTTTACAGTTGGGGATGTTCTTATGAAGTAGTCATATCTTCTTATCAGCATTTTCAAGATTTACTTGTTCAAATCTTTATACTGCTATGAAGTACTGTCTTCAGAAAGGCCAACTGTTGTCACTGCAATGAAGACCAGGCAGACATTTTCTTCAGTTCTTTTCCTTGTCCTCAGTGGTCTGTTTCTTACTCTCCGGACTTCCCTTTGCTGACTAGAGTGGTTGTCTATATAGAGAATGTGATTCAAAGCTAACTTTTGGCAGCTACTAGCCAGTGTGATCATGTATTCTGGTCTGCTGGGGAAATCCTGGGTATATGTTTTGTACCATTATTATTCACAGTGCACCTTTTGACTCATGAAAGTGGCCTGGTTTGGACAATAAATTATGCAGTCACTCTGCTACTGTTTAATATAGTTTCTTTACTCCTCCCCACTGTGATGGCCTTCTGTCAGATCTGTTACTGATGACGGAGGGGAAGGTTCGTTATAGGTGGTTTGGTTATTTGACTAGGTTCTGTCTGGCAATTTGCATTCTTGTCCTCTTTGCCAGACATTGTGCTAAGCTGACTTTTGATACAAGACACACACTTGGGATTGGATCTCAGTGACAGCGTTCTTGATTAAAGAGTGTAGAAAGAGATAAGTCAGAATGGAATTTGGTAAACAGAAAATATAGAAAGTGTGAAAGCAGCGGACGATGGAAAGATTTAGAAAAAAGAAAATAAAGTAAGAATAGATCACTCATGAAATAGTTGAGTAGGCACTTTATGAAGAAAGTGAACAGTAATGCTGTTTTTTCAATATTTCATTTGTTGTCGTTTTTCTAACAACATTCTTCATCATACTTCCTGGCCCAACATTTTGTATTTCTCTGCAAGGTCTTTGATCTGGAGCTAGTGTCCTTATTTACTTTTTGGTCCTTTCTCTTGGTTTAAATTCTTCTCCAGATTCTATTTATTCAAATCTTTGCCTTCATTGAGGTCAATAGGATAAATTAATTTGCATAAAATTAAGAATAGCTTAATGTGCCTTGTACAATAAACTTACATTTTAACAGAGACTTTCCATGTGTTCTTAGCCTACCCAAGAGGGTGTTATATGGGGTGTTGTGGTAGTGAAAAAGAGGGGAAAATATATTTTGGGTCAGTGGGTTGTCAACTCTTAATTCATACCCAAACTCTGCCTACCCCACATGTTGATAGGATAAGCTCTTACTCAAGGCCCCTGCAAGCCCTCAGTATGTTTAATTGTTCACGGTGTTGTGGCTGATGTTTCATGCTGTTGTTGGCTTTTGAAAGTAGGGCATTTCTTTCTAAGGTATAGGCAATTCAAATTATCACTATCTGCTTCAATATCTAAAAGCCAACCCACTCTGTCTCGCTTTACAAAATACAGCTGCAGTTCGCAGTGTGTACCTGGGTTTCATGACTATTGGAAGAGGGTACAGCTTTGAACCATTGTAAGGATGATTGTGAAATTATCTTAATGTAGGGATTTACATAATAATATTCGTGAACTTTCTTTTTTAATTCTGGTCTCTGAATATAAGAACACTAAATGAAGATTTTTCTTTTCAGCCTCGTTTCAGTCATTTCTTTTCTGGATTACAGTGGGCTTTAATGAGTATTCAAAAACAGATTCTTTTTTCAGAAGCATTATATTAAAAATGAACTTTTCTGCAGTTAGATTTAAGGAAGTGGTATGGATTACTGGAAGGCAGATTTGGCTGAGGATCAGGAGGTACAACTTCCAGTCACAACTCTGCCACGTCTTTGTCATGTGAGCACTAACTGTCCTGTCCCCCAACTCCCCCTGCCCCAAATCATCAGCCTACTTTACCTGAACAATTTCTCATCTGCTAGTGTTCTAGGGTTACCTCCTTTGCATATTCCTATGCATTTTGTAATTATCTTATGAGAAGCCTCTATTATATCAAGTACCACAGTATTCTATACTTCTTGGTCTCCTTTCATGTTTCCTTCAAAGTCAGGACAAGATCTGTTTATTTTCCATCTTGATAAACCTAAGGCTTATTACAATGCCTAGCATATTGCAGGCATGTATTGTTTATTCAATCTAAAAATGAAAATCACAGACAAATGACCAGCCTCTGCTATACATTTCTGTCCTCATCTACAGATAGGGAATAACTAACCACCTCTGGCTCTTCCTAACTCACAAGACAGAGTGAGTCCCCAGAGGTGTACCTCTTTCTACCTTTGTCCCATGTCACTTTCTTTTACTTTACATTGTTTTCTTTTCTTCATAGTCTATTTTTGACCTCCCCACTGGAAGGTTAGCTCTATCAGGTAGGTACTTTATCTGTCTGTGTCTATTTAGAATTTGTTGTGCTCTTTGGAGAGAGATACACATACACAGGAGGTGCTCAATAAATGCTTGAGTGAGTAATGGGTTTCCATATGTGGCACTGGGGAGACTCTACATAAATAAGAATTTTCTTTTATGCCACAAAATTGCTATGAAAATGCAAGGCACTTTTAACATCACTAAACCACACTGAGACTTCTCCTTTCCTTAATAACAAGAGAATATGCTAAATGAAAAAACGATCTTATTTGCTGATTTTTTTTTCTTACATAGTTTTGTAACTATCCTTTCTTTGAAAGGATTATAAATACATGAGCCTTTTAAAATGTAACTTTTTGTTTTATCGAAATTTCTCAGATTCTTTCTTGAGGGACTAAGGAATATTTCTTAAATTATTAAGGGTTTTTTCTTTTCTCTCAAAGTTGGAAGATAGCACTTAATGTGAGAAAATTACAAGCCTATGTTTCAAGAATTAAACATATATTCATTTTTATTCCATATGAGAATCTCAACTTGATACTTTAATAGCCTTGGATTGTGGCAGGAAGGTAGTTTAGGGAATAACATTCAGGTGTGGGTGATTTCCTGGTTTTTTTTAGGGTTGATGTTTTATGAATCTGAATGTGGACACCCACATCATTTTTAGAATCAGAATTTCATAGTCTGCTCCTAAAAGGATATTTTGAGTACTGGGTCTTTTGTGCCCTCTGTGTTTTAAGGACATTAGAGTAAAAACTTACCGTCATATATGTGTGCTGATTTGATACTGCCATCAAGTAGGTAGTGTTTGACCCAGTCAGTTCTCATGTTTATTTTCACTTTTGATCAATGAGGGCATTGTTGAGAAACATATGAACATGAATATCACAATTATATATACATAGTATTATAAGGTATTCATACTTAGAAATGAAACTACCGTATGCGTTTGTGCATAAGAGGATTACAAGCAGTGTCTATAGTAGGCAGGGGTTTTGTATTTTGCTGTATTATTTAATTTGAATGTGGTCAATGTACAGGCTACTATTGCTTATTGTTAATCAACCTCTCCAACAGAAAAAGAAACGTTAGAAAGCTTTTAACTATGGATTTTATCAGGAACCAGTTGTATAAATTAAACTAAGAGCTGTTATCCTACCATGCTTCAGCATATCATTCAGTAGAAATTATCATTTCAGACCAAATTTGGGGAATAAAGGGTGGAGCCAGGCCTCAGCCAGTCATACTTCTTGGAGTCAGCTGAACTGTCCTCAAATGTGGGCTTGTTTAATGCAAAAAGAAAAAAATTTAAGTAGATATTTAATATAAGATTCTACAATGGGTTATTCATGTGCAAGTTTACCATCTTCTATGTCTTAATTTACTTCTTTGAGCCATGGGAAATATATAACATTCAATTGTCATTCAAACTTCATTACACCAACTGTGGATATTTACTCATTGCTTGAAAGTCAGGTCTCCATAATAAATTATATTTTACAACATAAAGAATGTAATCCAAGCACATTGTAACTTACCTTCTCAGATTCTGGGTTATTTATGAGAGCTGCTGATCTGGGTAGCCAGCAAACAGGCTAAAATGTTCACACATTACTTATTTAAATATTATTATTGCCATAGTTGCTGAATCAAGTGGCATGTTCTTCATACAAAATAAAGGCTAAGTGACCCTTATAAATTTGGCCTTCATTGTCAGGTATTCAGCATATATGTTGTATGAACTTTAGGTAAAATATAAAGGTTCACATTTAAAATTAGCCTTTTTTTGGTCTTATAAAAATATGAGGAATACTACTCTTGATGGATACTATAGTGGTGTTGGGGTATATATAGGGATGAGTATATTTTAAATTAGTTAATATTCACATTATGAAAATACACAATGTAATTTTTGTTTTTACTTTTCATTTCAAAATCAAAGTAAAATTTATGAGCTTGAGCCCATCCTCCAAAGTGAGGTATCACAAGAATGGAAGAATAGGCACCACATGTACTCACCATCAAACTGGCACTGACTGATCAATGCTATGGTGCTCACACAGTAGTAATATTCTTTGGGGGTTGGGGGTTGAGGGAGGGTAAACGCACAACTAATGGATGCGGTGAGTGTTGTAAGGGGAAAGGACACGTCTCAAATCATGGTTGGGATGTAGCAAAGTCATAACATGTAACCAAAATGTTTGTACCCCATTATTTACTGAAATTAAAAAAAAAGTGGCAAAAAGAAATTTGTCCTTGGTTTTTTTTCTGTACAGGCTTATCTAAAAACAGTTTAAAACTGGTAACAAGGCATATTTTAGAGGTCAAAATTTATGGGCTAAATTTTAAAAGTATAATATTCATTTTTGCTTAATGCATAAAAGATCTATGATGCATTGTATATTTGAAAATTCCATAATATTGAGTTTAAGAACATTTTGCTGCTTTAAATGGCTGTTATGAGAAATCAAATAACTACTTGAAAATGTTTTGAACATTGTAGTGTAGTAAAATGAAAATGTAAGTTGGTATTGTCATCTTCATCTTTATTCTATGCATCCTGCAGAACAATATCTGAGTTTCTCAGTGCCCACAGTGCAGAGCTGCTGTTTCTCTCAATAGGCCTGGCTCATATTTCATATTGCACAAGTGTGTGCAATTTTCCCTAAGGAATGTTCCCATCATTTTCAGACAGAGAAGTCAGAGAAAACTAGACAGCAATAAAAATAAGGTTGGGTCATTTTATTTACGTACATTTCTATGCTATAGCTTTTCTATTTTATTAATATAACAAAAGGGTTTCCCTATGCTGTATAGTAATAAACTTGACATATTAATACATTTGGCAAATAATAACAAAACAGTTTCACTACTTGGACCAGGAAATGTAGATCTTGGATGTAAATGATACTAACCTCCTAAACTTTACATGTAAAAAATATATTTCTGATGAGTCAAAGTGTTTCTAAACTTTATATTCAGAATTTCTGTTTTAAATACCCAAAGACCTAGATAGAAAAGGATTTTGAATCACAAATAAAGAATTTCCTTCAAAAACATCGAAATCATTCCCTTCTCCTTTTTAAATCATTGTTAAAACTTCAGTAGGGTTAAAAAAAAATCTATACTTTTTCCCCCTTCAAAATTAGTTCTTAAAGTACATATATATACACACACACACACACACACACACATATATATATATGTACTTTTTATTTTTTTTTGAGACAGAATCTCACTCTGTCACCCAGGCTAGAGTTCTCTTTGATCATAGTTCACTGCATCCTTGAACCTAGGCTCAAGTGATCTTCTTGCCTCAGCCTTCTGAGTAGCTAGGACTAAAGTTGTGTGGCACCATATACAGCTAATTTTTAATATTTTTGTAGAGACAGGGTCTCACTATGTTGCCCAAACTAGTTTCAAACTCCTGGCTTTAAGCAATCCTCCTGTCTCGGCCTCCCAAAGTGCTAGAAGTACAGGCATGAGCCACCATGCTTGCCCAGTTCTTAAAAAATGTACTTTATAATAATCCTATGACATTTGATGAAGTCTATAAACTGTTGATCAATCCTGATAAAATAAGCCTTCCTTTATTCAGGATCACTACCTTTATCTTTAGTGCATTTATTATAGGCTATTTAGAATTCCATATTATATTAGTAATTCATGTTTTGAAACTAAAACTGTATTTGTTGGTAATGATAACAAAGGTTGGTCACTATATTAAAATTCATGCCATTAAACAATAATTTTAAACTGTTGATTTTAAATATCTAGGTTGTAGAATATTCATTTTCTTATTCTATCTTCTTAATGAATATAATTGTCTATCAAAAATGATTAAAATGATTACCACTGCTTATTACACACCAGAAATAGTAATAAGCACAAATAAACTACATTTCATAGTTCAACTTGAGAATGATTCATTTACCTTTTCCCTCTATTAACTGCATCTTCATTTGCTTTTTTTTAAATTTAGAAAACCTTTCTTACCATTTGAAAAATTATATATTTCAAACATTAATCACAATGTTCAATTTAATGCCTTCAAGATCATAGCAAGCAAAATTTTCTGAGATTACTATTGTTAACATTTCAATTTAATGACAATGAAAAATTACTTAATTATTAAAATCCTGTTGTTTTCAAACATCACCAGTTATTAATAATGTCTTAGCTTATGTTTGAATATACATTTTGTCCTTTCCCCATGTTTCTAATATTTGCTTTTTCTATTATGGCTGATCTTAGAAAACATTTTAATGGCAGCAAATACACTCTTATCCTAGAGTGCTAGGCGCTTATGTACACTGAACTTCATTTTGATTAACCTCTATATGTTGCTTAAATACATCCTTTACATGAGTAAATATTGCCCAGAATGAAAAAGCAGTTCTATGTCCTTGAGTTTCCATTTTGCATTCCTTTCAAAACTTTCTTTAGGTCATGTAAGATTTTGTTGTAATCAGATTTTTATGAAACTAGTAATATATTTTTCCCATAATAACATCAAACATATTTTAGCAAAAAACAGCACTGAACCTGTTTTGAAATTTTGCCTCATACTAATGATTTGTTGATTGCTTCTGAGTCAAATATGGGAGCTAAGCTTCAGAGTCAGTTTTAGGGAAGGTATTGATTGTTCAAATTAGGTAGGTGAATGTGTGTTTTAAAAATATAATCTCATTAGAGTTTTAAATATCTCAGAGCCAGTAGCTATCACTAACAGCTTGAGGAATCATAGGCCCACTAGATATTAACTGAAGTGCCAATTTTTCCTGTGGGATTGTCTAAGTTACCTTTCATTTCTTGTTTTTATCCTGGTGAAGAAATCCTAATCACAACTTTTTTATTCTAACATGAGGTATTTAACTGAGCAAGAGCTACTATGTTTCCCGGAAAATAAGCCCTACCCATAAAATAAGCCCTAGCAGGATTTCTAAGCATTTTCGCAATATAAGCTCTACCCTGAAAATAAGACCTAGTGATGGGCGTGGCTACGCAGCGTATCTGCACAACCCATGCATTTCGTGGAGGAGCGGTAAAGAAGACTAGCAGCCCTTCTCATCTGCCCCAATGAGAGCTCTATTGTGGGACATGAGAGATTGGGGCCAATGGTTTTAAAGGAAATAGAGTCTCAAGAAATTCAGGATGGAATTCGGGGTTTGGAGAGTTATGATGATGTTCCAGAAGAAGACGACTTAACTATATTTGAATAAATGTATATTGTTGTGTCATACTTAAAAAAAAATAACACATCCCCTGAAAATAAGCCTAGGGTGTCTTCTTGAGGAAAAATAAATATAAGACCCTGTCTTATTTTCGGGGAAACAGTACCTTTTGAATACATCAACAGCACAATGTGGATGTGTGTTAACATTCTCACGATGAGTAAACTATTAGGTCTGCCTTGTCCTTTCCCCTAATATTGAAATTGAGTAAATCATTATCACAGTTTGAGGAAAAAACATTAAATTTGATATTGGTTCTGCCATTTTCTTCGCAACAACCAAAGGGTTGTTGCGAAGAAAAAAAGAAAAAAACTTTTGCTGTGTCAAAGCACTTTGAAAACTTCAAGGTCCAATTATGATCATATTGTAAAAGTGTTGGGATCTGCTCAATTATTTACTTAAACCTTAAATTAGTTATGGAAGCAGCAAATATACTCTGGAATGCAGAATAGCTAACATTTATTTCAGAAAATGTACCCTACAAAGACTGTCAAAATTTTGTCTCTCATTTTTATTATTGGGTAAACTTATCTTTGATTATTTACAACCCTTTAATGATGAGAATATTCATCTTCTATCCTACAATTCTTCAATTAAGAAATATAGACATACTTCAAAATCTTTTCACTGGTTTCCAAGAGTTCTTTCTTAGAAGTATATATTTATTACCTTTAAAATATTCAAATCAAATTTCCCTTATCTTTTAATAAAGCATGTGCACTAGACCTTTTAAATATAAAATTCTATGGTGTTTTAAAAACTTGTATTATATGCTAACTTTACTAAAAATGAGTTTACAGGAAAATTATTTATTTGAAATATAAAACACTAAGAACTTAAGAACAAAAAATTGCTGAGATATTAGTTTTTATTAATATTTAACATAGTGCAACCATCAATGAATTTTTAGTTCTTTGTTATTTATTCTTTCATTTATGTGACAAAACAGGGGTTTTTTGGAAGGGTTTATGAAAGATTTCAATTGAAATATGACCAGTTAATGGGCAATCTGATGAACTTCTTGCCAGTTCACTGAACTTATTGTCTCAATTAAAAGCAATTAATTGCCAGATGTTCACCTAATTTTAGTAGGTCTTTTAATTAATTGCAAGTTTTTTCTAATTATTAATCTTTAGAATATTAGAAGTTTTCATTTTTCCCCATTTATTCATTGACGTTTAGGAACACAGGAAAATATATTTAAAAAATATTTTCCTCAAGTATTCACAAACATCCTCTTGTACCTGTAATTCAAATTTTGATTTTATCAATTAATAAACCACTATTAAAGTAATCACACATCTTTATATTACTTATTTATATTCTTCAACTAATTTAGGGAATTGTCATTTGTTTTTAGTTGATATGAGTTCTATTGATTACTTAATAAAATCTGTTATAATAACTTTATGAGATCACCCATATGGAACTGTAATAGATAAATGGGTATGACAAAATATTCAATGCCTATTTTGTGTTTGTATTTATATGCAGACATTTCTCTATGGGACATAATTTTTTCAAATTTAAGTTTTATCTTAGGTTCCATTATGCTCATATATTTTGTAAAGTGCATTAACAAACTTTACTAGGCTCTTGTTCAGTACAGTTTAGGTTTGTTTACCTCAATTTTTAGAGGCAATTAATATTTATTGAAAAACCTCTTCCCTCTTTGAGGTTGAATTTAGGTACTTAAATTTAGGTATACTTAAAACAAATTATATCGCCTTTAATCCTTATACGCTGAGGTAATTGTGATCCCCATTTTCTGTAGAGCATGTTTGAGTCTATAAAATGTTCATTATCACGAGTCAGACTGAGATTCAAATCCAGATTTGTCTACTTCAAGACCCATTTTTTCTCTTTATCATGCTGGGTCTGTGGGGCTTATGTTTTCTAGCTGATATTCTCTAGTTAAAATACCTTGTAACAAACATAACTTTTTAAGGGAAGTCACACATTTTCTTTTTCTAATTATGAAAATAAGAACACTGACAATTGCTTTTGTTAATATTTTGATATTATAGAAATCATATCTATAACTCTTGAGTTCTTATCATGTGTCGTTTTGGATATCACTTATTTTAGAGAATTAACTTCAATCCATTTTAGGCTAGACATAATATATTTCTTTCCTAGACTCTGCCTTAGGGTAGAATAAACTCTGAAAAATCCAATAAAATCAAATGATTTATATCTTTCTTCATTTGGAGTACAGGGCACAGGAAATTATTTTAACACACTTGAGATTAAAATAATTGTATTTTTTCCTGCTAGGACATTCTATTGATTGATAATTATTATTTTAGAGAAAAGAATAATTCTCCTACAATGGAATGATTACAATAATTCTAATTTTTGCTATCACTCTAAAGTTTAAGGCAAACAGGATATATAAAGATTTTCAGTGATTATTTACTTTTGCTTTTCCTGAAGACCTATAAAAAGAAAGATGGATATATTATTAACAGAGAATATGCAAACACTATTTACCAATTAGAAAAGTTGATGAAAGACTAGGACATATTTTTCCCTTTAATTATATATTTTTGGACATTAAAACAATTATAGGGAATTTGTGATCAAAATAATCCCTCTGAAACAATTGAGACACTTTTGGAACTTAAGTGTTATATTCTACAAAGAAATAATCTCTGAATATGTTAAATGTGATGATAAAATTGGATATGACAGTTAATTGGATTTTCACAACTATTTTGATAATGAAATAAATGAGGAAAGATGAAATATATAAAGAGAGCGTTTCATTACTAGAAGACTGAAAAAATACCCCTATAAACTATATAATGATTAGTTTCTGTCAGATACAGACATTGCCCATATCTTTTTTATTTTCCTGCCTCTCAGAAGAATGACAATTGATAGACAAATAATTAGTATTGCTCAATTTAAAAAAATTTCCTTTAGTTTTTACCCATATATTAAAATTGGTCTCTCGTAAAATGTAATTTAACTTTTTATAACTTTTTGATTTTTAAGAACACAATTATATTTTGATAATTCTTTTTATACAATAATTTTTATAATTTAGAACACTTAAGGATTTACATTTTTTAAAAAATTCAAATGTCTCTTATGAATGCTTTAAAATTTAGATTTCCAACAGAATTGTCAAGAAACAATGTATTTATTAGTACCCTGCATCATATAACCTCTCTATGAGAGCATTTATTTTTTTCAAATGTATTCTATTCATTCATTTTAAGATTGACATGTATTATTTAGTTATACTTTAGTTTTAATATATATACTTAAATAAATTCTAAACATTTTCTGAATATGTATTATTAATGCACTTTTCTTTTTCACAGGTTTGAAAGATACACTATTCATATAAATATTATCTAACTCTCCACCATTTGATTCCTCTATATCATGTACATTATTGGATAGTCTGAGAAAAATGCATATTTTTTTATATCAAAGGGAAACTAAAAAGTGACAAAACCTTTCTTATTAACATCTAAGACCGAAGTTGAACAACAGTTGAACTTGGAAATAGCTTTGAAACCTGTAATATACTGCATTTTGTGAGCACTCGAAATGAAATAAAATGAATTTTCTCTAGGGCCACACAATTAACACATTGGTCAGATGAGATCCACATTTATTATTTTAAGTAATTCCACATATCCTTACCATGTTATTCCAATTGCTTGAACATGTTTGTTTCCATAAAAGTTTTAGTTCTCATAAAGGTTATGGTTTTATTTCTTCACTTTCCAAGGTATCTCTCAAGAGGCAACATGCACTGTGACAGGACTAGAGGTACAATTTAAATGGCTACATGCTTACTAGTGTATTTTGCTACTATGGTAGCTACGATTCTGAAACCTTCAGCCTATTTCAACTTTTTAGAAACAAAACCACTTAACTTGCATTAAAGTTGCCTGCTATTTAAAAATATTCTAATGAAGTTTTTATCATTTTAATTTATAAATTAGAAATCTTTATTCTTGGTAAAGTGAGATAAATCCTCAATTTATTAATTTTATCTTAGTGGCTTGAGACACAGTTGCACTTCATTTTCTGTAAAATAGGGATAAAATTAATATCGATATCTGATAATATTGTGAAAATTAAATCATGAATAAAAATTCATTCTGCATATGGTAGCAGATAATATTAGTTAGTTTACTCTCATCACATTTTGGGGGATTATTTGTGAAAATACTTTTCCTAATAATACTTGAGAGAAAAGTTATCTACTTTTGTACTTAAAAATCCTTACAAACATTTTAGAAGTTTTAACTTTTTAAATATACTTAAGGGTAATGGCAATAAAGTTTATGGTAATGAGAAGAAAAATATCATAATGCATAACATAGTAAGTTTGCTTTTCCCAAACATTTGAAGTGATATAAAAAGAGGTGTGATTAGCTTAATTACACTGGTCCATTTTTACCCTAGACTAGCAATTTCATTCTTATTGTTGCTGAAAATAATTTACTCTCAGTTCAAAATTAGAATTAGTACATACATAGAATACATGACCGCAAATTGAATTTTAAGACCTACTATTCAGAAAAATAGGCTTTTGTACCTGCACTTTTAATTACCAATTTTGTGCCCTATACTTAAAATTTAAAAATTGGTGAAAGTCCACCCCTTATTTCATGTCATGATGGAAAGTGATGCAAGTTTGAATGAAAAATAAAGCAATAAAAGTGTGTGTAAAGAACATACCAGAGTAGAATTACCAACATAATTTAATAACATGTTTTTATAGTATCATTGCATTCTACATGCCTTCATTGGTACTTAAATTAGTGTACAATTTTGGTTATCCCTACAGGAGACACACTAATGATAGTATTGATTTGAAAATAATATTTAAAATATGACAAACTCACAAAATACAAAAATTCACATCAGAGATAATGTTATATTGTCATCCACCTCTGTATGCTTACACAAGGTCAAGGGCTCATAATGAAGTATCCTGGTTGGCTTAGGTCTCTTTGATTTGGTTATCCTGTCACTCTTTGAAAGACTGATTCTCCAGTGCTTTGCCTTCTTGTATATCTTTTTTCCTTTTTTTGGCCAAGCTAGACATTTAGAATATCTGATTTTGTTCACAATGAAGAAATCCACATGAAAACTAATGTCAAACAGATCAAAAGTTTGTACATGAATTTTTTTTTTTTTTACCATGCTGACGATTACTGGATCCATCAGTATATAGAATTATTTCCAGAAAGTTAAAAAAAAAGAGAAAATTCATCATTATCATCAGTCTATAAAATCTTAACGTATCTTCAATATGTAAGAAAAATAATGTTACAATAAATAAAAACTGATGTATGAAACAAAAAGTTGATATATCAACTAAAAGAAATAATGGGTGTATTTTTAAGCTGTTCCATTAAATGGTCTTAAATGAAATAGGTCCTAAATAGGACAGATTAAAAGAAAACTTTTTCAAAAAATTTAAAAAAAAAGATTTTAAAAGTTCACTGAGAGTAAGAAATAACTGCATTGACAATTATTTAAAGCTTTGAAATTATAAGCATGTTCTTAAGATAATGGACAATGATTCTACTTAGCTATCTGCTAGAATGTATAAACTTCAGTTTTATAAAAAATAAAAATGAATTTTTAAAAGTTCTCTTCTTTAGATTAAGCCTTGTAGAGCAAATATAAGTAACATTTTTTTGGAAGTCATGAAGTCAATCTTCACAGGAAGTTCAACCTCAGTTTTCCCTCTACTGGCACAATTATGAGAAAATCTAATAATTGAAACAAGTTAATTGAGTATTTGGCCTTCCAAATTACTTTCTATACAACCAGTAGTTATCTGAATGTAAACAGTCCTGAAAATTGCCTCTACCCTCTATCTCCAAAAACAAAAACAAACCAAAAAAATCCACCCATAATCTTGATGCAAGATTGAAATGTTAGAGATCTCTAAGAGTTGTATCTCCTTATTTGAACAATGCTGACTAGACACTTGAACCCCACAAAATATATTCTGTATGAGACTGATTGGAAAATGTTTTTCCTAAGACACTTTGGGAAATATGATGATATGATAGTTAGATTTTTACTCATTTCAAAACAGTTTGCTTGATTTTCTTTTTACTTTAAAAAATATGTTAATCTGTATTCTACAAATGTTTAAAAACTACAATTTGATTCTTGTCTAGGCTTTAAACCCTAAAAGTAATGGTTTATTTTACAATACAATTTCAGCATGAATTGATCTCACTGTAAGTCTACAGGCTTCCTCTAATCAGAGCCTTTTTCAACATTTATCTCCTAAAATAGATAATATAAAATATGGAAATACTATAAAATTATCAACTCTTTCCAAGATGCTTTGTTAAGCATATTAAAATAGTTTGATACATTATTACTTCATTTACTAAGGACTTGACCTATCATAATATTTAGAAAAATGATATAATATTAAATGTGTGAAAATTTTGAGAAGTCATTGTTTTTGAAATTTAAGTTACAGAAATTCCTTTAAAGAAAAAAGTGATATGATTACCCATTATCTAAAATACTGTCAAGAAACAGTATTTTTATTATTGATCAAAACCTGTAAAATTGGATAAGCCAATGAACTACGCTTTTAGAAACTGCTTAAAGTTTTCATAAGCCAGATTCCCCTAAATATTTTGCTAATTAAAAAAAATTACAAATCCAAAGACTTCCTTATAATTTGAATGTTCTTTGTAGTTCAGTAGGCTTGGAATATTTAATCAAAAGATTAGTATCTCTGCTACAGCAGAATGACCAAAAAAAAAAAAAAAAAAAAAAAAAAAAAAAAAAAGATATACACATCAGTATTTATTCTAGTGTACGTATAGTCTACAAAGCGATTTTTGTAAAATGGAGACTCTACACTAACAACAGAAATAGGTCACTGTGTTATTCTAAAACAATTTCAACATGCATTAGTATAAAGTCACAATTCAAGGAAAATATATGTATTTTTAGAGAAAATTCTAATCATATGGTGTAAATCACATTAAGGTTGAGATACTGTTGTTCAGAAAAGTCTATATTCCTTCATTGCTATATGTAAAGAAGCTGATTACCTGTATCAAATAATCTTTTGATTGTCAACCATTTGAACATATCATTTCACTTTATTTGCTGCTCTTTTGATACTGAATTAAAGCAGATGCAAACTGGTCCCTTATTGTTTTGGGCAGTGGCTAAACTGATGTGATTTTGGGGGGGGGGAGTGTTTTTCATAAAATATTCTTTAAAATTTCATAGAGGTACACATACTTAACTGCTAAATACCTGACCTTTTGGAATAATGCAGACCTACCTTGATTTCCACATAAGCCTCTATTCATTTCCATGAGACAATGTTTTCACAAAGTGCAAGGCAAAACAAGTGTTACATTACTTAACAAAACTCATAATTTAAATAATTAAAACTAATTTGTGTTTAAAGCTATTTGCAGATTTATTAGAGAAACAAATACAAATATGCATTTCTACAGAACTGTTTTTTTTTCCAAAATGAGCTTAAAACTTGTTCCACAGTTTTTACTTGTTTATATATCTATGGTAACCCAAGTATTGGCTTCTGTACCACTTATAATGAGACAATTGCCTTTCCATTGCAATTATAAAAAACTATTAAAAAAAAATTCGGCACATACACGTTAAATATTTTTCCTTAAAAAAATAATCTAATCAAAATATTGAATACTTTAGATTTAAACAATATTTTATTTACAAATCTGATTTGATGTACTTTATTAATTATACAAGGTAATGCTTCAATTTTCAAGAACAGTGGCTTTTTTTGTTGTTTATATAGACCAGTGGAATGACATCCTATCTAGTAATATGTACTATACTTCAATTTTTTCAAAGTTAACATGACAAATTTTCTAATACTTTCATTTTCTGAAAAAATGTTATTTAATCGGGGCACATATCTGATGAAACAAAAATAACATGCAGAATTCAAAAAAATAATCTGTTAAAGAAATATGATACTTACCCTTTATGTAAAAAGACATCTATGAACAACAGTGCATAACAATATTATGTATTCATGTTTATGAGAAACCAAGCAGGAGGCAAAATGAGTTCATCCTGTTTTCTAATCATGTGCAATTTCATATGGCTGTTTGCATCATTTAAATAAAGTGTGTACATTAAATTTATAAGACTGTATTGCACTCAAAATTACTATGTATAGCCATGCTTGCCCTGTATTTAATGAGTGATGAATTTCTCCCACTAACAGAGTAACTAGTCTCAAATCATGTCTGTGATGTAGAGTATTAAATTATATTTTCATATTCTTTCAATTGCTGCCTTGGAAAGCAAAAATTCCCTTCTTAAAGAAGACTTACAGTAAAAAAATTTACTTAAGGACTCAATGAGGAATCAGCATATGAATTAAGAATGCAATATAATAATGGACTAAAAGAAATACGATTATCAATACCTTTGTTGAAATCTATTACCACCATTAAAATTTCCAAAGAAAGAGGGCCTGTAACATAGGAATTCCATTCATTGTTAAATTACTAAAATCTACCAATTTAATGCTTTCATACTGTTTATTTTTTCCAATAAAAAAATAAATCTCATACATTAGAAGTGGTACACAAAAAACTGGGATAAAATTTATCAGATTCTTGATAGCACCATTTACACATTCTTAAAGTAAACATTAATATGCACTTTCTTAGAAAGCGATATAAATATATAATACAGGACTTGCTAACCTCTGTTAACCATCTGAATGCGATGGAATAATCTATCTCTACTGTGCAGGTAGGCTTGTGCATGGTGGTGTGGCAATATCGTTTTAAAAGTTTGTTACAGATGTGATGGGAAGCTGGAAGGAGTCGAATAAGCAGAAAAAAGAGCTTAGATCTATTGTAAGCAATGAGTCGAAATGAGCCGTTACAGGTTAGAATTTATCTTTGTTTCTGATCATTCAGTGAGAAAATGACTTTCACAGAAATAGATACATTTAACTGTTTCAGGAGTGGGGTGGGTGAGGTGAAGTAGGATTGAAAGTCCTACAGGTAATAGCAATAACTGGAAGTGCAGACGAAATTGGTCTTCAGTGCAAAGAGGAAGGCAGCCGTTTAAAAAGTCTAGGTGCAATGTTGTGGTGCTGAAAGAAAAGCTCCCAGTGATAAAGGGGTGGGGAAAAAACTGCAATGCAACTTCAAGCAGTAATTTTGTGGTGCTGAAAGGACAGCTCCCAGTGTTGAGGAAAAGATCTTGGATCTAGAATGAGGTGTCCAATCTGTATGATAAACAGCACACTGTGTCTCAGAGCGCCCATTCAATCTCAGTAAGTAAATGAAATATTGATTGAAAGTGACCCTGAAACAGAATGCATTAAAAAGACATAGAAAGCTGCAGAACTGAGGTAATTCGTATTCAGCGTGTTCACCAGCCTCCCTATAGCAAAACAAGTCTATAAATAGTTGCATTTCATAAGATGTTTGGCCCTTGTACCATTAGTTTTCTCCAT
>VBSM01002121.1:34243967-34303967 GCA_008086735.1 Cheirogaleus medius | reverse complement strand
AGATATTCCATAGCTAATTTTTAGCAAGCACCACTAATGCTATCTTTAAAACACAGATTTGGATTAGAATATTTTAAAGAAATACAGCCATGCATATTTGCCAATTTTGTTCTGGAAGGTAGTAAGCAGTGAAAGTATAAACGCAAGTACTAAATTGGGTCATGTTGTAAATATATTTATACATATTACATATACACACACACTTCATTTTTTTTCCACACATATACTTTACAGTCATGGTCGAATTTTAATTTTGCTTCATTCCAATTTATTGACATAACCATTTTATTTTATATGATATAATATAAATTTTCTAGAAATGCTTGGTAGGAATGTCAAATATATCCCTCATGTTTAAAGAAGTAGACTGAGAAGTAATTTTTTTTTTAACATTTGTTAATTTTGTCCATATATCTCTTTTAGGTAGAAAATTGTTTGTCTGAAAAGCTACCCTATTATAATTAGAAAGTTAAACCATGATTACATCCTATATGAATTATAAGATGAATGAAAATTACCCTTACATTTTATCTTGTGCATGTAAAATATTTAGAAAATTTACTTTTAAGGATTTACATATCTGAATGTTAAATATGACATTTTATAAATAAATGTTTCTTTTTGAAATTAGAACTTTTGTGCAACCGCTTTAACATTATTTTTATGAAGAAAAATGTATTAATCAATGAAGACTTTCAAAACAGTGGCTCTTAAATTACTTTAAACTCCAATATCACAGTTTTGTTCCGTGTAATGATTACCTGCAGGATAACCTAGGAATAGAATAGCACATAAAAGGTTAATTATAGGAACTCTTATAGGCTGATAATAAAAGATAATGAAATATATTGTAACATCCACTATAAAATCATCCTAAGCTTCTACGGTATGAGCGAAGATGATATTAATTTCTCCTACATTGCATATCAATCTCACACTATATTTAGTGCATCTATAGGGTTTTATTTTTGACTCTGGGACTAATATTCAAATGAACTTGCAAATGTGAGCATGACACTTAAATTACTAAACATTCGCTTATCTTTTAAAAAAATTTTTCTTTTCAATACTCAAAATTTTTAAATATATAGTTTAGATACTATGTTATTTTATAAGAGTAAACATCTTCAAAAAAACCTGTATCTTTGCAAACTGAAGAATTTACCACAGTATCTACTTTTATATTAAAGATGTTTTCATGTAGTTAGTACTATCCTCGGGATTTTAGTTTTAACCATTTGAAATAATCTTATATAAAACAATCTGTAAACTGCTGTTTTTCTAAACTCTAATTCCGTAACAGATTATATAAATGCTGTTTTATTAAACAGCAGTAGTGATGTGGCCATCAAATTTTGTTGGCAAGATTAATTTGTCCATGATTTATATAATGATTTAAGAGCAGACACTAATGCTTATATCTTAGTATTTATAATATATGCCATTTCCTAATCTTAGATGTATAATAGGCTATTCTGTATAAGACTACTGACTTTAGAAAATTAAATGAAATATAAATATAAAAAGTGATTAAATTCTAAATTTAATAAATGCAAATACTTAATAGTCTAGACAAGGAGTATGTCACCCAAATTTTGCTTTTGACAAAAGGACATGAAAATCCTCTTTGATTTATGTTTTTCTCTTAAGAATTAAAAAATATATCCATATCTATTTGCATACTTAATATTATTCTAATATGGACATAGACAGGAAACAGATCCTCTGAAAAGTTAAGACAAAAAGGAAAATGAATTCATCTGCATAACATCACGAGAGTAATGTTATATTTACACTTTATGTGTCAGGCCAGAGTTAAGACAAAATGAGACACTAATGTGGAAACTTGGAGATGGTTGGCAATGAATGTTGGTAGGAAAAAAAAGAGAAAACGAACATAGAGAATTACGTGAGATAGCCTATTTGCTTTTACTTCTTAGATTTAGGCATACAATATATTCCAATGGAAAAGCCTGTGCATTGATAGTGTTTGCATTCGGCCTGAAATGATAAATAGCAATTTTTAATTGTATTTATGGATTCATTTTCATTGGTGAAGTCTGTTAATGCATTGACTGACATAAATGCACATATTATTTCTAAAGAATTGAGAGAAAAAAAGAACTGGATCTTAAATAGCATACAAATTATTTGGTGTAACATGTATACAACTAAATCAGATATGTTTTTGACAGTTATAAATTGGTTTTACCTTCAGAGCTATGATCTATATTTGCTATCATCCATCTAATCATTTATGAATACTTACTGAGTGGCCCAGGCCCTGTATTTGGGAGCTTGAGATAAAGTACAGATATGGCATTGTTCCTGCCTTTAAAGAGCTTATAGATTAGTTGTAGAAAATGGATATGTAAATATATCAGTGCAGTAAAGTCTTAAAAGTGCTGGTGCACAAGTATATAAGGGAATAAAGGAGGCACAAAGTTTAACTGGAAGGAGAGGGGTAGGTACGAAAATCCTCGAGAGATGGTGATTATATTTACCTAAATGTCTATCCATATACTATTTTTCACAATCAAATATTCCCATAAATTTGATCACTGTTATTTCTGTATTGGCGAGTTCCAGTCTCAAATCTAAACCCATTTTATTAGTGCCAATATGTTTAAATAATGTCATTTTTAAAGTAAACAAATCTTTAAATTTTCCTCATTCTAGATTTATACCTATTTGTTATATCAAATAAACATAAGACTGACAATATAACTATACTAATTAGGGTGGCATTAACTGTTTTTCAGGAAAAAAAGCAATGAAGTGACTATTTCTATATTTGCAATCACAAAAGAACTTCTATAAGCATCTTATGCAAGTATTAAAAATATCAAATAGGTAGGTTTCAACATTGATATGTTTATGTTAAAAATTAACATTAAGACAAACAAATTTATTCCTTACCAAATGAGAATTCTAACTGATTATGGTCTTAATCAGCTATAAAGGAATACGAGTGTCTGTAGGCATCATACTTCTTCATCATCACGGCAGAAAAATTATTAAGCTATTTCATAAAATCATACCATAAAATAGATATAAAACAAGTTCCATAATAATCTGGGATCTCTCAATTAATAGTATGGATTATTTTATTTAGGGCTGCCGTAGTATTTACTACATATGTATTATGACCTTACATTTATAAAGTACTTCCTATCAATGAGTGAGTTATTTCACTCACTCACTCACTCATTCAGCTGGTATCCAATTTCTCTTCTTCTACCACAGAGTCCCAGTTTTCCTTTGGGTAACAACACCCTTTCTAATTCTTAGCATATGTGCCTCAGGTAAGGCTGACGATCTTCTAATGCCTCTAGGAGTGGAAGTATGACCCAGGTCTGACCTATCACTATCTCCACACCCCTGGCAGTTAACTGATTTGGCTAAGCACATGACACAGGATGCCCCACTAAGAGTTAGTCTGAGAATTTGGTAAAGTTGTTGACAGAGAGGTATTTATGTTCTTAAAACCTAAAATAACGCCATCCTGGCATTGCTAGCAGCTATCTTGCCACCATATGAGAAGAGAAAAGAACCTGAATGAAAATAAAGTTAACTAAGATAAAAAGAAGGCTCCAGAAAAGGAGAGAGATTTCTCACAGTATTTTGGCATCTGCATCTAATCATGTCTAAAGCCAGCACAGAGTAAATACAATTCCCTTTTTTGTTTAAGTCACTTTGAGGTGGATTTCTGTAATTTGTAACTGACCAAACAGTATCTTTGAAAATATTTTTTATGTTTTTGTTATATTATGTATTATTTGCCTATCAAAAAATACAGACATTTTATTGTATCTCAATGCTTAATAGTCAAGATAATCATAGCTCTGTTACGGAAAGACAAGTGGATTACTTAAGGTACCTTTTACTAAGTAAGATATACTCTACATAATCTAACAGGATAATTGATTTCACTTCCCTAATGTACCACATGTTAGGCTACTGAGGCTTCAATCAGTAGTGACCAGTGGAGGTTCATGTGTCATTTATGGGATCTACGTTGAATTATTGAACAAACCAAATTGAAAAAATGGGATCTTTTCTTTTAATTATAGACTTCAAATATATCAATAACTGCTTTCCTACATGTACTGATTTGACAAAATATGTACAACACAGCCACATGAATACAAATATCCAGACAGAATTTTTAAAAAGTAGCTCTTTTAATTCTCTACTAGTCTGTTTATAATCTACTTACTTTTGATAACCAAATCAAAGGCAGAATTGTTTTCATAGGAGTGTTTAGTATCTATCATAAAATGCCACTGTCTTTTCTCACATATCTTTACCCTCCACCTACCACCAACTCAGATTTTAAACCTGGGAGCCATCTATGACTTCTCTTGCTCCCCAGATCTATATAATCTGTTATGTACTGGTGATTTCTTTTTCCTCTCTGAAATGCTTCTTACCCAGTCCTCCTTGTTTATTTAATCTAAAGTATAGTGTAGTATAATACAAAGATTGTAGATTTGTAGTTAATAGACATGGGGTCTTCACCCTGGCTCAAATCACTTCAGTTTCATCATTATCTATAAATTAAGAAAACTTGATAAGACTGTAGACGAGGAGTTTGTATTTTAGCATTATGAGAAAACACTATTCAATATACTTCAATGGATTCTCCTCCTTAAACTCCCCACTAAATAATCCAGACTCTTTATGCAGACATTCAAAATTCTCCATGTCCTATTCCCAACTTGTCTTCCCAGCTTCTACTTCCATGACTAGTGTCCATGCTAAATCCAAATGTTATCTATTAGAATTCCTGAATATATTCTATATTAATTGGTTTTCTATGTCAATTCCTTTATTCTTTCATTTGTTCCAAATGGCTTAAAGGTTACCTATGTCCCCGTACTGTTCTTCTCTTCAAAAGCCATACATCTTTGCCTGCTGAAATCTTATATGTTTTATAAGAACAGTTCAAATGCAACATACTTTGTAAACTCAAACTTGGTTTCCTAAAACCAAGACCAGAAATGTCAAAGTATTTTTCTGCATTTCTTACTACGTTATCTTATGCCAACTTTAGTACAACAGATATTTATATCCCTTACAAAACTATATCTTCCTGACAGCCAGTGTCTCATTTAATTTCACACTTGCATTGCCTATTTTGACCTGGCTGAAGTTGCTGATTGGATAACTGATTAAAAAAAAAAAACAACAAAAATTTTATTTGTATAAGAACTAAATAATAAACTATTTGAAAGAGTCCATCATGGCCACACAGTTATGTGTGTGTGTGTGTTTAAAATATCTGGCTTTGGGTTCTTAAAACAAGAGCGCCTTCTTTACTTTATGATCCTTAAAATCTAATATTCAAAAATTATATTGTAAACATATTGAAATGTACAAAGAGATAAATGTACATATATTTTAATCTTGTGAGAAAACTACAAAAATCAATAACACTCACTGATTTATGGTCATTTAAAAATCCAATAACATTACCATAATTAAATAAGCATTATATGCCTTCTTCCTAAATTTTCATTGATGAATTATATTTTTCCTCATTATTTTATAGTTTCTTACTCATTAAGCTTGTGGCTAGGCTACTTTAGCCATAAAAATGTGGTCAGATTAGTTCTAAATGTCTAGAATACAAATATATTATTGTTTACTTGACTAAACGATGAACTGGATCAATTAATACAATGGCCTAAATGATAGTTTCTGCTGGCTCATAATCGCTATTGTAACTGGTACCGTTAACTCCCACCCTTTGTCTTACTTCAAGCAATTGCATTTTTAACTCAAAATAACTGATATATGCCTTTAGAAGATTTGTGGAGATTGTACTTCATTATACATCTTCTTTCGAAGGGCCCATACTTTGTTTCCCTCTGGCTCAAGACATGACAGAGAATGACAGGCAGTATATCTTTTTTTTTTTTTCTTGTGCTCCTTTGGAAGATGACAGAGGAGAAATGACAACCTCTTCAAAATTTTTAAAGGCAAAAATTTAACTTACTTATTTTTCTACTACACATACTATTTCACTTTGCCCTGGAAGCATTATTTAAAAAAAAAATTTTTCTTTTGGTGACTGCTACATATTTTAAAGATACATCACATTACATCTCAGAGACGGATATACTTAGAAATGAGAAAAACAGGAAAAAAATCTACCCTTTCCAGGTAAGGAGGAAGAGACAGAAGCACTGTAAACTATTCCTGTTATGTTGAGATAAGCACTCTACATATAATTAAATCAAAAAAGAAAACACTAAATGCCAAATAACTATGAAGAAACTATGAAGGTTGTAAATGATTATTATAGGGCAGTCTGTTACTTAAAAATGAAAACAATTTGAGGTATTGTCTTCTTAATGCTTATTAAACCAGATTCTACTAAACTGAGGTTATATTTATGGAAGGCCTATTTGTCATTATCGTCCACATGTCAAATTATCAAAAAGCTCTTTGAAATCATCATCATCATCATTATCTTCATTATTTTAAATTCACTCTTCTAAGCCCAGCTCCTTCAAGGCATATATAATAAGACATATGTCACAGTTCTTAATTCTGATTAGTGAAAAAATGTATTTAAATATTTAGATTCTTGATATGGAAACTGTTTTCGATTTAATATTCTAAATGAAATTTAATATTTAATTTAAAAAGTGAAAAATAGCTATAAAATGAAAATAGGGGCTGCATTTATTGAAGTAGATGGTGGAAAGAGGTGAAAGATGAGGACAGAGGGAATTATGTTTTAGACATTTTAAGCTTGAAATGCCTGAAACACATCCAAATGAAGGTGTCAAGTTGTTGGCTATAGGTCTGGGGAACAGAGGAAATTTGGGAGTTAACATAGAAATAGTATTTGAAGCCACAGGAATAGATGAGATTATGTAGAGGGAGGTAAAAGTGAACAAATAATGAACATTAAAGAATTAAGTAGGAAAAGAAAATATTTAACTTCTAAAATAATCAAATATATTCAAAGTAGAGCAGCAACATTAATCATTAAGAAAATATCAAATGTAAATAAGGGAGGGGTTAAACTATTAATTTTTTTCTTTTAAAAAAATATTTGTGACAGTATACATTGCCTTCTGGGAATCACATTGTAGGATTCAAGTTATGAAATAAGCATAATCTTTTACTTAATTTCTCACTTCTGCAATTCTACTGGGAAATTTTCCAAAACAGAAAATGTCATATGCACAGAACAGTATGCAGACACTATATGAAATGATAACATAATGTGGAAAATATCATGCAAAATTAAATATATGTATACAGAGTTTGAATTAAATAATGTGAAATTATGTGCAGGTAAAACTGAAATAAAGGCAGTAATAGAGTTTTGATTTCAGATAAACTTTTTCTTATCATATAAATTTTGTATTATTTTTTAAAAGCAGTATAAAAAAAGGAAATAGAAAAATTATTCCCAAATCAGGCTGCTGAATAAATCAATCCTGCAAAAGAAGTATAATTTTAAAAAATTTAGCACATTTCTGGTATTCATTGTACAATTATTTATTGAGTGGCTACTATGTGCTAGGTATAGTGTCAAGTGTTGGGAATACAGAGGTAAATAAAAAGGGTAAGATCTCTGTTTTCATGGAATTTATAGTCTAGTAGTATAGTAAAGACAACTAAATATGTAAATGTATATAGTCATGCATAATGTAACAATGTTTTGTTTAGCAACACACTGCATATATAATGGTGATCCCATAGGATTATAACAAAGCTGAAAAATTCCTATTGTCTAGTGATGACATAAGGAAATTCAAAATCATAGTTTAAAATAAGAATAGTGCAATTAAGTGAAAAGCCTGTTTAGGAAAATCACATTTTATGTTAGAAAATAAAGTTAATCTAGAAATGTAAAGCTTTTTAAAATTTTGAGTTGTTGATGGATTGATTTAATATTTTATGATATAACCCAATTAATTAAATCAGATAATATTGAAAGGAAATGTCTCAATTATGTTTGAAAAATCTGTATTTAAACTTATGTAACTAGGTAATCAATTGTCAGAAAAATTTTCACAACTTGGATTTTTATTTTGTTTTTTATAAATTTTTTATTAAGCCATTTTACCATTAAAATTAAATATTAATTAGCTGAAAAGACTGATGTGCCATATTTTGGACACGATTTAAGATATTATTTAAATTACATTTTAGTTTCTTGTAGGTATTTTATATTTACTCTTTATATAATATTAATTCAATATTATTATTTTAATTTTACTAATGGTTTTTCTAAATACTTATTTAAAAAAATAATAGATGCCTGCATTTCAGTAACTTATTAGTAAATGGAGGTTGATAATTTAATATCACGAATGACTACCATTAAGCAAATGAAAATGTCATGAATTATTATTTTATTAATACTTGGAATAAAAACTATTGATTAACATATAAAAGGTTACTAAAGCATGTCTGCAATTTAACCATATTATTAGTCACCGAACTAAGTTCTTTTCATATATATGGTTGAAGTAGTTCAATTCTAGTATTTAATAAATCATAAAAATACATTAAATTTTATAAATTCTATAGAATAAATTCTATTATTTGGCTAAAAGTCAACTAACAAAACAGAAATTTTTCTTTTGCAAAAATATTTTTAAAAGTGAAAGACTGCATCATCTAATTGAAGATAAAAAAATGGCTAAACCAAACACCAATAAAATCAATTATAAGGTATTAGGCTTAGAAGAAAAAATGAAAAAAGATCAACTTAATATCTCCTGGAAAATTCCTAATTCAAAGATAAAGAATGACAAAAACCAATAACCAACAAGGCCAATTATACTTATAAATTTGTGAGGAAAAAACAAGGAGAAACAAATTTTTATTTTATAATGAGTAAGTATCAAACTCCATAACTTGGCAAAACTACTTTTATCTGAGAGAATACCTGAAGACATTACATTTCAACACTTTTAAAATAAAAGTGTTGTAAATAAACTTGATAACTACCTAATTTTCCTTCTTTAGGCATTTTCAATTTTATATGGCTTTATCTGCAAGATAAAAAATCCAATTGAACTGTACAAACACGCACAGCAAGAAGAAAAGTACACATCTTGGATTAAGGAGACATTAAGTCTTTTGGTTATATAAAGGCATGTATAATTTTCTGTCTTGAGAACATGCTGTGTGCAAGAACTACTGCACCTATGACTATAGGGAGAACTTTAATGAAACAGAGAAACCACCTTTACCTACTAAGGTAGTCCAGAAAGACAGAGTCTTGTAAATTTGTCCACTTATGAGCCAATATTAAATAAAGTATTCTAAGCATTTTACAACGCCTGAGGCACACATGGGAGGTGAAATAAGGAATGTTATAGTGACTATTTCATTAGCTCTTACCCCTGAAGTGTGCCACCTTCTTCAATCTGAATATTTGAAAAATTCTAGGTTTTTCATAAACTTAAAAGTATATTCATATGAAATCATACCTTTAAAAGGGACATTCGAAGGTCATATAAACTGGTGTTTACCAAGTGGTATGTTATGATACTAACCTGAAAACACTGCTGTTGTGTCACTTATAGCAGTAATTGTTAATGTACCTCAGGGAGATCTGATTCCCAACACTGGGTGTGAAGAACACACTGTCTTCAGCATTGAACACTAAACAAACTTAGCAGTTTGCAATGGAATGAATATGGGTAGAAAGTACTCACTTAACCATTTCCATTATTTTTGGCAAGAATATCATTAAGCAATCTTATAAACTACTAATGTAATCTTCATATAAAGATCACCAAGACAATAGACCTCTAACTGTATTTGGTAATAACCAAAAGTTTACTAATGCTATCTGAAGGGATAATTATCCTTTGCATAATCACCCTTCACAGATTTAAATTGTATTATTTAGTAATCCCTTACTATTCTCAATGCTAAAACTAATACCTACCCTTTAACTTTTATAAAAATCAAATATTTTTCTTTAGTTTCGTGTTTTCAAACAACAATGTATGTTGTTTTGTGAAAAAAAAGTTTTGATGAATTAACATTTGAGAAAAAGAGACAGTGTTGCATAGTACAGAAATATTATTGATTTATAATATTATTTTATTATCTACTAATCTGTGCCTATCATTTAGTAAACAGTGTTTCCTACACATCTCAAGTAGCTTCGAGAAATATTTATCTAACTGTTCAAATACAGATTCCTAATCTCATCTTAGATATATTAAATAAGAATATCCATAGATTGATGTGAAACTAGGATTGAAAATTTATGATATGTTAACTATAAAGGATTAATGTAAATATTACATATATTACACAATCATTTGACATAACTTTAAAATATGAGGCAATTGTTATTTATTCCCTTTGCCAATCAATAAGCGTCCTCTTCATGCCTGCAGCCTTTCTCTAGTGACCCTTCATGAAACTTCAAAGCATCAAAGGACTAAGAAATCAAGAAGTCAGATAGCTCAAATGCACATATACTGCCAAAGACAACTAAATCTTCTTGGGAAATTTCCACTTTATCTACCTTAAAATGTTGCATATGCCACAGCTGAAGTCAGTATATTTTTCCAACCTGTTTTGCAGTCTCTTAATTATTTTAAAAACAAAGTAAAGATAAAAGAAGGAAAAGTTATTTATTTTTTATGTTCTTTGTCATCACCCTTGAGCACAAGATGCTTTTTGACTATTAAAAACAAAGCCAAATATTTCGGTTTTTTTGGAACAGTCTTGCTCTGTTGCCCGGTAGAGTGCTGTGGCGTCAGCTTAGCTCACAGCAACCTCAAACTCCTGGGCTCAAGCCATCCTCCTGCCTCGGCCTCCCAAGTAACTGGGACTACAGGCGTGTGCCACTATGCCTGGCTAATTGTTTTTGTATTTTTAGTTGCCAAGCCAAATTTCTTTCTATTTTTTAGTAGAGACAGGGTCTCACTCTTGCTCAAGTTGCAGAGCTCAAGCAATCCTCCCGCCTTGGCCTCCCAGAGTGCTAGGATTACAGGTGTGAGCCACCATGCCCAGCCTCAAATATTTCTTAATAACTTGCTTTTCTTTATATAGTACAAGCTATATAAAGGCCATTTTATGTGGACTTAATTCAGTATTTTAATAGCTTCACCACATAAATTCTGCAATGCCATAATTTGTTCAACCACTCTCCTTTAGAGGTTGAATTGTTTCCAAACTTTTGTCACTGTAAATAATGCTGCAATATATATTCTTGTGTCCATATTCCTATGTATTGCTAAATTAAATTTTATAGGATAGACTCTCAAAGGCTATAATGTTGTGGCATTTCTTATAAGAACATTGTATGAGAATGCTTATTTCCTATATTTTTGCCAGCATTTTAAATTTATAAACATACATTAATTCTTGCAATTCTGATATATGTTCATTATATAAACACACATAAAATTTTGTTTGTTTGATAAAAACAAAGTATAATCATATGATTTTGATTCCAGTTTCCCTGATGCCTGGTAGAGTATATATGTTTTTATATGTTTATGGGACATTTCCATTCCCTCTTCTGTAAACTGCTTTTTCATCATTTTTGTCCATTTTTCCATTGAGTTGTTTTCATATGAATCTAGGAGTTCTTCGTATATTAAAGATACTAATCAATTGTCATACACATTCAACATTTTCCCAAATATTTTGTTGTCTTTTGCTTATTGATGGTATGTTCTGCTAACAAAATATTACATATTTATATATTCAAATCTGTTAACTTATTCTTTTATGTTTTGGACTCCTTTCTTAAGAAAATCATCTTCAATTTCACATACTATAATCTCATCAAATAGTCTTGTAGTTTCAGTTCTGAATGCACTGAGACTTATTTCTATCTATCATATGAGGTTGAGGTCTAAATTTATTTTCTTTCAGGTGGATAGCAAGTATACTAGCAACATATATTAAATGAAACATCCTTTTTTAGAATGAATTAAAATGACATTTATATATTACACTGGACCAAGCAGTGCTCTAAATGTTTCTCGTACATTGGTTTAAGAATCATGACAACTCTTATGAGGTAGGCACTGTTACTATTAACATTTTACAATGAGAAAGTATGCATAGCAAAATGACAAATATGACCTCAATTTTCAAAACTAAGATTTGGCAAAGATTTGACTTGAAGCCAGAGATTATGGCTCAAGACCAGTCTTCATGATCCCTAAATTACATTACCTTCCTTTATCATACATTAAATTCCCATATATACAGTCATGCATTGCATAATGATGTTTCACTCAATGACAGACTGCATATACAATGGTGGTCCCATAAGAATTATATTGGAGCTGAAAAATTCCTATCACCTAGGGATGCCTTAGCCATCATAATATTGTAGTGCAACTCATCAGATTTTCTATGTTTAGATACACAAATATTGTTTTACAACAGTATTCTGTACAATAACATGACGTACAGGTTTGTAGCCTAGGTGTGTAACAGGTTTGTGTAAGTACACCCTAAGATGTTCACACAATGACAAAATTGCCTAACGATGAATTTCTCAGAACATATTCCCATCATTAAGCGATACATGACTGTACTTGGATCTGTTTTGGAAATCTCTATTCTACTTCACTGACCAATTATATCCATTTGTGTTAATATCATATTGCTTTTCTTATGATAGCTTTATAGTAAATTTTAACATTGGGTGATGCACTTCAATATTATTGATTTCTTGAAAATTGTTTTATTAGCTGTCTATGGTAATTGTCCTGCATTTATCTTTTCATATAAATATTAAAATCATTTTGCTTTGTTTTTCTCTACCATAAAACAAAAAAATGGCAATATAATGCACATTGTAATATATTTATATTTTAACTTAAAAGGATGGATATTTCTATGATATTAAATTTTCCCTTCCAAAATTATAATAAGTATATCCATTTAGTAAGGGAATATTTTATACCCTTATATGAAAATTTTATGTTATTTAAAATGAATTCTGTGCTTTTTTTGGTTCAATTTATTCTTAGAAATTATAGAGATTTTTGAATGTATATGGCATACACTAAGTTGAGCTATAAGAAATTACACTCAAATATCAGCAATTTCATAAGACACATCCTAATGATAAGCAAAGTACATACAATCTAATGTACATAACAAAGTCAATAAATTAATTTAAAAGAACATTTGGACTTCAATGTTTTTCTAGGACCTTCTGATATACTTCTAAAGAACACTATCCTGACATCTCTCTCCCTTTCTCTCTCTCTCTCTTCACACACACACACATACTATTCACACATACACTAAAGGAAATAAAAATTAATTTTTATATTTTGTCAGAGAACTATGATAATACTTGTACTTGAGACAAGACCCTGCATGAGATTTTCAAATTATGCTCTGAGTAGTATAAGGAATAAACAGAATTCTAGCAAAGAAGGCTGTATTTCTTTAGCTTAACCTTTTTATTTAATCAAAAGTCTTCTTTTTCTAGTTGGTTTGTATTTTTAAAGAGAACTTCTATGCAAATCTCATTTTAAGAAAAGATTGTCAAAAATGAGTTTTAAAACATACAGACTGTGAGCCTATTTTTCCAACTAATGCCAGTCTTTCAATGAATATTTATTGAGAATTTATTATATTTCAGGCTAGTGCTTTCAGATACATCAGAGAATAAAACAGACAAAACCCCTATCCCCATGCAATTTACTTTTCTAGGAAAGTAAGACATACAATACACAATAAACATGATATAAGCAAAGTATACAGTATTCATGAGGCAGTAGGAAAAAAAGTTTTAAAATAGAGCAAGATAAGGGAGATCAGGGATACTGAGGGAAGGAGGAGGTCAGGTTGCAGTATTAAATAAGGTGGTTAGGTAGGCCTTGCCGAGAAGGTTAATTTCCAAGAGACTTGAAGGTTATGAAGGTGTTAGCCAAACAGATCTTTGGGGTAAGAGAATTTCATGCAGAGAAAAAAGACAGAGAAAAATACAGAGGACAGAGTATGCCTAATGTATGCAAGGAAGAGGAAACAGGTCAATGTGGCTGGGCCAGTGTGCATGAATAGGTGAATAGTAGTAAAATAAAGGAAAAGAGGTAATGTGGCAAGGGCCAGATTTTGTAAGTTAACAAATGGTATTTTGGAGATATTGGCTTTTACTGGTAAAATGGTAAGCTATTTCAGGTATAGGAAAAGCAATAAAAAAACTCTGACTTATTTTAAAAAGAACAGGTATAGGGTGATTTTTGGACTTGTTGAATTTAAGATTGCAATTAGATATGTAAGAGGAAAAGCTGAGTGGAAAACTGGATATAGCCTGTAGTTTTACTGTGAGATCTGCATTGGAGATAAAGGTAAATCCAAGCATGTGGGTCCTGAAGCTTATATAATTTTAGGGAACAAATGTGGGAATTAGAATTTAAAATTATGAACATAAAATTAGGTAATAAGCATGTTCATTGAGAAATCATAAGGAATAAGATTCATTCTTTCATAGCTGTTATGGTTTGAATGGTTTTGTCCCCTCCAAAATTCACTGCCAGTGAGAACCTGTGGCCTCAAGGCCACATGTGGCCCTCCAGATCCCCAAGTGTGCCCCCTTGACCAAATCCAAACTTCACAGAGCAAATTCCTTTATTACAAGTATTTGTTCTGTAAAATTTGAATTCAGTCAAAAGGCTGCACTCATGGATGGCCACGTGTGGCCCTGAAGGCCACAGGTTTCCCATACCATGGCTATAAAAGAGCTTGCAGAAGTACATTCTCTCTCTGTCTCTTCTGCCATTGGGAACACAGCGTTCATCCCCTTTTTGCCCTTCTCTCTTCTACCATGTGAAGATAGTCAGAAAGCCCTCATCAGATGCCAGTGCCTTGATCTTGGACTTCCCAGCCTTCAGAACTGTGAGAAATAATTTTCTGTTCTTTGCAAATTACCAACTCAGGTACTGTGCTATAGCAGCACAAAATGGACTAAGACAATAGTAAATCTGTCTCTTATCAGAGACATAAATTTTATAGATGTCAACATATAAAAGCCAAGGTATTAGATGAGGAGAAAGAAAAGTGTAGACTCAGAAGAAGTCCCAAGTATTGAGACTTGGAGCACACCAACATTAAGTAGATGGGAATAAGAGAAGGAAATAGCAACAAATTCCGAGAAGAGGCAAAGTGGCACAATGCAGGAGGAAAACCAAGAGGATAAAGTATCCTGAAAGCCAAGTAAAGAAAGTTTACCAAGGAGGTGGAAGCAATAAATTGTTAACATATATTGCTGATAGGTCACAAAACATGCAGACTGAGAACAGACTATTGGAATTAGCAATGTGGTCATCACTTATGTCCTTGGCATACAGTTTTGGAGCAATGATGGAGGCAAAAACCTGACTGAAATGTATTTAGGAATGGTAAGACAGAAACTGGGAAACAAAGAGTAAAGATAATACTTCCGTGACTTTTGCTACAAAGAATATGGTATTAGCTGGTGAGAAGCAACATTAGAAAAAGCTTTGTTTGGTCTTCTAAGAGAGGAGAAAAAACAGATATTTGTATGATGATCCTGTAATGTGAAAAAACTTGAAAGATAAAGGAGAGAGAAGGTAGAATTGCTGAAGGAATGTCCTTGAATAAAGGAAACACGATGAGCTTTAATGTACAACTGAAATGACTGGTCTTAGGAACAGGGGAAATCTACCTATGCTAATAGATAAGAAGGCAGAATATGTGCATATAAATGCTAGTACATTAAGTAATTGTTAGTATGAGTCTGTGAAAGTTCTCTTTTGATTGCTTCAATTTTCTCCGTGAAGTAGGAAGTAAGGTTATTAGCTAGGAGAAAGGAAGAAGTAGGAGATATTCGGGGGTTGTGGTAGTGACAATTCTTACATGGCCCCCATTATCTTTACCCCTTGATATTACAATCTGTATAATCCTCTCCCCTTCCATATGGGTGGAACACATGACTTGTTTATAATCAACAGAATATGGCAAAAATGAGGAGATGTCACTAGCATGATTAAGTTATGGTCTAGTGCAAAGGAGGTGAGAAAGTCATTTGTATGATCTGGTTCAATATATAAGACTCCATCCTTCTAGCACACAATGGAGAGAGATTCTCCTCCTGGCCTTGCCAAAGGCAAATAGCCAACCTGTGAAGTACCTGTGGAGAGGGACATGTGGCAAGGAACTGCGGGTAGCCTGTGGGATCTGAAGACCAGTATCCAATAGCCAGTAAAAAGTCAGGGTTCTTAGTCAAAACACTGAATGCTGCCAACAACCCGGATGATCATGGAAGCAGAGAAGTCTCTAGTCAAGCCTCTGGATGAGAATGTGTCCTAGCTGACACTTTCACTGCCATGTGAGACCACAAGCATAGGACTCACTGGGCCTGCCTGGCTTAAGTCATGCCTGGGCTCCTGACCTGACCTACAGAACTAGTAGAAAATACATACATATGTGTTGTTTAAAGACACTAAGTTTGTAGTAATTTGTTATACAGCAATAGAAAACTAATACAGTGTTGAAAAGAGAGGAGAACTTGTTACACTGTCAACTAAAGAATGTGAAAGTGAATGGGTTTATGACTGACAGAATTGAGTCCATTTGAGATTTGTGGCCATGAATTTAAAGTGAGATCAGTCACACTTAGTTTTATTTTTCTGCAACCATAGCAAGGGTACTATATGAGTTACCTATTTTCATGTGTTTTATATATTTTGATAAATATTTTTATATAATTTCAAATTCATCAGTAAATAAACAAAAGTTTACAGAGCACATATTTCTGAAATCATTCTTTTTTTCTTTTCCTGAAATTTTACAAAAATTTTACAAAAATTTTTACAAAAATTATAACCAGGAACCTAAAATTAATACTGGAACTTAATTTTTGGTACTACTGATTGATTTACAAAACCATTTTGCTGAACCTTAATGAAGACTGAATAATTTAGTACAAATAACTAACTGAATGCTACTGGTTCTGTTTTTTTTTTTTTTTAAGGTTTTCTTAGAAAGTTTAAACATGTTGCTTTAAAGAATCTAAGTCTATTTGCTATATCTTTATATTTGTTTTATATTTAAAATACTGTGTGGAGACAAATTACATTCTAGATTGTTCTAAGTAAACTAATTTTTTATTTCTTATGTCAACTCCATAAGGTGCTATTATTTGAATTTCAAAGATAGGGAAACTGAGACTCAAAACTCAGTTTCTCAGCAAGTAAGTGGCAGAACAAGGATTTGATATTAGGCATATTAACTCTAGTCTTAAATTTTAACCATCATTTTATAAGGTTTCTCATATGGTAGTCCTTCAATTGTAAGGAGCAAATTATTATGGCACAAAATTGTAGTTAGAGTCTGTTAGTCTAACCTGTGGAAACATGTTAAAAACATTACAGGGTGAAAAAGTAAAATTCAAAACGTACTAAAACATGCAATCATTTTTTAACAGAATAGAAGATATTATTAAAAGTTGGAAATTCAGATCAAACTTACTGAAATGTTTTCTGTGCTTTTTACTTTTAGGTTTTCTGAATATTGATAGTCCATTAGTTATTTTTATCACAGTTAGTTTGTAACACAAACTATTTATTCTAGAAAAGAACTCAATCATAATTTATTTACCTAATATTGATGAAAACACAAATGTTAGTCATCTGGAGGTACATTATATTGGTTTATAATAATTTAAATAGAAAAAGTTTATAGTTACTTTTAATAGCAGAGGATGCCATATTAGCTATAACACATAAAGAATAATTTTAATCTAAGACAAAAATCTCTGGCTTTGATCCATTTCTGCCAGTTTGTAAAACTGGAGACATACCTGTGAAACTGCTAGGTAAGAATAAAACTAAACATAAACCAGTTATGAAAGTTATTTTCTTATATGTTGAAAAGTCTATTTTAATTATGACAAGTTGAATATTATCATGTTACAAGGTATTTTCCCATCTTGGTTACACTTTCAGATATAAGCCAATATAGTGAAGCTAAATTAATCAGGACTGTCTACAAAAAACAAATGTGAGCTGTGTAATCTAAAGTCCAAATGAACAACAAAAAGCACATTTCCTTCTGTCCTACCATATGATTAGAATCTATTGGGAAATATTGAAGGGAATAATTACAAACTACTACTAATATGAAAGATTGATGATAATTATAATTCCTTCAATGAATTAAGGATTTTGTTTTGTTCTTCTCCTATATCTTGCATCATGTTATCCAGAAGATAATTATGCTTCTTGATATAAGAATAGAAGAAAACAGAGTATAAGTAACAAATAAAACAGAGTACAGTAGAAAGAATACAAAAACACAAATGACTTATTATTTCAAATTAGGAATAATTAGATTTGGCAGAATTCAGTGAATGTAGTCATATATCTACAGGGCAAAAATATCAGCAAATGTAAACATATAATTAGCCTTTTAAGAAATCAAATTTTATAAAAATTCACATGCTCATATAAAAATAAGTGAAAGAAAATATAATTCTAACTTCAAAGACAAAATAATTAAGATGGTTTTCCTTTTTTGACCAAGAATTTTTTTTCTATTTTTACTTTTTACTTTGAGAAAAATCATTAATTTTATTTTTATTGTTGTTGTGCTCATTTGTTTTTGTTTGGAAAAGAAAGAATGATGTAGTAGAGAAGAAATAAAAAACCACAAAATCAGTTGTTTTCCCAATAGTTTTCTATACCATATAATTAAAGCTCATGTAAAAGGCAAAGTATGTAGAGTGAAATGTATATATGCTTTTTAGCTTCATGTTTGTAATATTAAGCTTGGTTTTCACTTTATGTAGTACCATTTCCTTCAAAGAGAAGTGTTGAGTTACATCACTAAAGATGTGTAGTTTACTAACCAACTTATTCTGGCTAAAATGTGAGCATTTTAAAGTACTTTTGTTTGAAGGGAACACTATTGCATAAAATGAAAATCAAATTCCTATTATAAAAAATCCTATATGTCAGTTTTGTTTCCAGTTATTATATTAAAAATTTTACTGAGGTTACAAATATGTTACAATCAACAAAGGAGGAATATAATTCTGATAGTCTTACATTAGATAATATGCAAAAGCCACATTTAATATATTTAGCAAATTAGTCAATTATATTAAAAATATATTAAAAAGGTCAGCTTTGTTTAATATTTAAATAATCCCAAAAGGCCCTGTATTAGTAAAAAAGTGAAAATATTAAAGAAAATAACATTTCTCACCTAAATGAAGCTCAATTCAGACAAAATGAAAATGTGTTTAATCATTTTAATAAATATATTATTCAACATTTGCCAAGCTGAAAGTACAGTATGACTCTGAAGTACATAAAATATTTTAATCTCCTTAAATTGGCAAAAATAACTACACTTTTGAAGAATAACCTCTAAATATTTAGAACCAAAACAATCATCAAATGAAGCTAATAAAATATATTCTAATTGTAAAGTTTGCCACTCCGGCAATAAAAAAGCTTAGAATTTCTTAAATACTAAGAAAGTACCATCTCCTGAGTTGTTAAACATTATTAAAATTATCACAGATACCAATTTTCAGTTATTTTTAGATTGCTAGAAATGCTTTTCAAAATAGTTTTAAATTTTTACATTATAAGAACACATCTCAAATAAAAAGCAAATAAAATTGCATTCACTTTTAAAGATATACCTTTGCTCAATTTATACAATTATTTTTTACATATATGATATCCTTAACTTACATACCAAGAGTCCTAGGAAGATACAGTAAGGGAGATTAAAAACACCAACTCAATAAATAACCCTCAGAGCTACATAAAGTAGTCACAATTTTAAAGGAAAAATCCAAATTTCTAGTTGTCTACCATCTGAATATATTTTTTTACCTAAAATTAAAAATGCATATAAATTTTTAGGAATAATTGATATTTCTTTCTTAGGCCATTTGGAATCTGATCATGGTGCATACATGTGAATGAACGAATAAATCCTTAACCCACCATTATCTTTTTCTCCAGTTTGCAGGCAATCACCCGTGAAAAGTATGGTGTAGATGACAGGATGATACTGTACCTGATTAGCTCTGGAGGTGGTCATGGGATCAGATGGAGAGGACTTGGTGGTAGTTGGGGAAGATGGCAATGTCTGGGAACAAAGCAGTTCAGGAGCAAATCAACCTTTATAAGCCTTAAACTGATTATTTAAATAAAACAAAATAAAATAAAATGTAATATAGCGAGAACAAAATCCTATGAACAAATTTTTCTCCTATTCATTTGAATTTAATGGAATTTAAGATTAATTAACTAATGCGTGTAAATATGCATGCATAAGCATGTAAAAATAAATTCATGACTTGAAATCATGATGGTGACTGATAAAAATTCACATGAGTACTAAAGGTATTCTGACCATATTCATGAATAGTAGTCTCATTTCTTTCCCGCTTGTTTTCTTGGGGGAAAAGAGATGTCAAAGAAAAATTCAATAAGTTTAATGAGTAAACTGAAAGAGTCATTTTCCTATCAATGAATACAGTCGGAGATTTGAAGAAGTGGTGAGATGAAGTTTACTTTGGCATAAAAGTATCCACCTACTTAATATGTTGAACATCACCAACAAGTTGATTCCACATGAATTTAGGGATCCATACTTAAAAGCAATTAAATTTGTAGTTCTGAGTTCTTAATATCACATTATCTTCTAAAATATTAATTTTTAATAAATTTAGAGCCCGTCTGAAAATGTAAACATTAACTTCATATTAATAAACAGGTAACTAATGATATTATAACAAATTACCATAATATTTTTATCATTTATGCTAAACAGTAAGTTTAATATAGATGAAGAGCATATATAATATATTGTAGTATCATCAGCCTGTATTAAAACTAAACACACGAAAAATTAGAAATCATTTATTGTTCACTTCATTTATAAACATATAAATACTATATATAAAATATGTTCTATGAGACCACATATATATGTTGAACAATTCATTAACATATTTTGAAAACTTCTCATGTCTAATAGAATGACCTTAAAGTGTAAGCTAAGTTTTTTTCTTTTTAAAAAAGTGTCATAAGTTCACTTAGCAAAATAGCATTGCTTATGTATTATCCTCAATAGACAATATTTCTTAATAGGTAAAATGGGGTAGGTTTTTATACTATAGAGACATTGTATATGAACATTTCATATTCATATATATATCAAAATTACTCAGATATGAGCAAAAGCATAACTTTAAAGGTTCAGCAGTATCAGGAAAAGTAGATGAAATTACTTAAAGTCATATTTTTGTATTTAAGGTTTCAAACTTCTAATTTGGGTTGAATAAAGCAGTTAAGAGTAAAAGAAAGGGTAAGAAATTCACAAGCTCATGGTTAACTCATTCCCCTCCATTAACAAAGTAAGATTGGTTCTAATTTCATATCATGTTTTAAGTAGTCCACTCCTCAAATAATTCCTGATTCTTCTTAAGTAAAACCTAAGATATTTTGAGAAAAACCAGACTTAGTGGTGAATCCAACCAAGATTTTTATCAAATCATACAAAAAAGGGGTAGAAGAGCTACAGTCAGAAAACCTCAAAGCATTTTTAAAAAAAGGTTTCAAATCCTTTATTTTCTATTTTTATTCTTTATAATTAATTCTTGCCATTTCTACAGAGAGACCTCATTTTCAGTCATTAAAAATTTCCCTAATATTTTCTTTTCCGTGTAATACTATGCTAGGATATATTCCAATGACTTCATGCTATTATTTGTTCTATAAATTGAACAGTAAAGGTTTTATTTTCCCAACGCTGGTTACTGTTACTACACAGTATACTTTGGAGGAGTTAGCATACATTTAAAAATATGTTGTGTGCTAATATCATATTAATAATGAGGTTATTGACTAAACAGATGTTAAATAAATCTAGAGGGCATTTATCTCAATATGGGTTCAATACAAGTTCACTAACCTACAGAAGAACAAGATTCTATATGTGTTGGGCTCTTCTATTTCCATAAGGTTAAAATCGATCTGAAGTACTATAGGTTTACTATGACAACCACTTTATCCTAGATAGAAATTTTCATCAAGGTCTTTATTGCAAAGAACTCTGTGGCAAAAGTAGTAATATCAAATGGCTCAGAATTTGTAGTCACTTAGATTAATATGATCTTTTGTCGATGTTTTTATTGTCTTTCTTTTTGCTTGGCATATATAAGGAATATTGGACATGTATTAATAATTGATACCACTCACATTCATCAAAATTGTCCTTAATAATTATGATGCTATTTCTTTTTCACAGGAATAAATGCAATAGGTTTACACTTCTGGATAATATTAATATATTTAGAATAATTCAAGTTTGGGTTATTAAACATTATAATCTGATGAGAAGTTACATTTTAATATATTAAATAAACAAGTGAAAATTATGCAATTTTGTTTGGGCTTCCAGGGATAAGACTGTTGAAATGTCACAGTATATTGTCTCTAAATATATTTTCTTGGTTTAAATTCCTAAAAAAATGAAAATGTAATGAAATAAAGATGTGATGAGTTTTCTAGATATTATTCATATAGATACTTTTAAGCACAAAACATCTCCTACTTCACAAATTCTATTCTATTTATAATAATAAAGATATTCCAGAAAGTTTTCATTTCAGTTGATTTTTTTAAATACTAGGGGAAAAAACTTGCTCTCATAAACAGATAAATATAAATATATTAAAGTGATACCTTTAATTTAAAAGATTATATTAATTAATGAAACAGATATAATAGTTGTTCTCAACCACACAGATAAATGGAACAAAAATCCATAAGAAGCAGTTCATTGTACAATATAAATGTACATTGTTTCCTTAATATTTCATAAGCAAACTATATCCATTTACTGTGCAAAGTTAATTAAAGATTAGGGGTTTCAAGTTAAATACCCTTTAAAAAATTTCCTGTATACATCATGAAGATGCAATTAACTGAATATCCACACAACATCAGTATCTTGATATATTTGTTGTAACATTTACAAAGCACATGCTCCTCCAAAAATTAATTTCTTATACATTTTTCAAATATTAAATATGAAGGACAGAGTCATTTTTAGCACCACTTTCTTTTTCAAATGGAAAAGTATAATTTTTTTAAAGCTACACAACTTGAATGGCTGTTTAAGAATTCTTTAGACATTGAAGGCTGAGATGCTTATGGCAGCTTTTACGCATTTCAATAATTCTAAAATAATGGATTCTTTGGAATATAAAATCGTGTTTTATTTTTAAAATCAAGCAATTAACAGTAAGTAATTAAATATAGATATAACTAGGCTTTTGGAAATAAAAACTAAAGTTATTACAAATTATGGGATGAATTCTTGTTAACAAGGGACAATTTTGCTGGGTCAGAGAATATTATTATAAATAAAGTTTATAATAAATACAGCTTGCTTTTAAGCAAGTCTACAGTAAGAGACTGTCAACAACTTCTAATATTTATAGATATAGCAAAAACAGCAACAAAGAACAAATCTCAATTTTAATTCAAAATCTATTACTAGCTGAGTAACATTACTTAAGTAATCACCTTCCTAAACCCGTTTTGAGTTCTGTTCAATAAACCTGTATACTACTCTATTAAAAAATGAATAAAATATTTTACAATGTAACTGCCATCTTTATTTTTTCATTTCTGAAAAACGTCCTCCCTTTTTCCAACATTTGAACTATCTTCCAACATCTGAACTAGTTAATTCATAGTTTTCTTTTCCTAATAATACCTGTATCTACACACAACCTAAAAGTCTGTTTGGATTTTTAACACTAAAAAGACCAAAATGCAGAAGTGATTTCTTTTTTTCAAAGCCTTCCAGGGAAAGTAAAAGGACTCTTTTGGAAAATATCAGGAATAATCTGTAGTCTGTAGAATGTCTCTTGGCAAGACAACCAAAGCTCTCCTCTCTCTGGCTCCATCCTAACTACCTAACATTAATTTTCTCTAAACCCCAATATACATATTATACTTCTGCTGAGACAGTGTCTTTACTATTCAACAAATGTGATATCCATCTCCCCAAATCCATATTGTTTCATCTTCTTAAAATAAGCTTTTTTCTTTCTTCTCAATTTCTGTACAATCTTCAAGGTCCAGTCCAGTCTTCACCTATTTACATGATTATTAACTTACTCTTGTCTCCTTTTCTTTCACACTCCTCTGAACTTTTATAGTATTGTTTATACTGTAGTTTTGGTAAATAAATACAATTTTACATTTTTATAAGTACTTACCTCACAAACTAGTCTTCAAGGGCAAGGGCTACAATTTTATATTTTGCAATTCACTAAGAAGAAATTTAATAAATTCATGATTGAATGAATAATGAATAAATAAATTAACAAGTGCTATCTTTGCTAATTAAGGTAAAATTCTTTGGGCTAAATGAGATTTGCTTGATATCTTGATTTTTTTTAATACAAGAGAATTCTTTAAATGTCTATAACCCTCTCTTTCCTAATGTAGCTTTTCTTAAAAATATATTTGTGAATTAAGAAATGAATATTTCACAAAATCTTATATATGAAATTAGATATAAGGCTGCCAGGCTAGATTTCATCATTCTACTCTATGATTTGTGAGACTAGTATGTACTTACTTTCCTAAGAAACTATAATTGTTTGAGGACCCCCATTCAGTAAATAAGGTAGGTTTCATTTGGGTAGAATATTCTGGTTCATGCAATTTACTCAGTTATCAACTGTACTTAGATAATACAATTCAGAATACAATAGTTTATTAGGTCCATAATAGATGGTGTGAAATGATAACTTTTAAAGTAAGTCTTGTTTAGAACTAAATTTGATTTCCTATTTTAAGTCCAACTTACATATAAATTGTACTTTTAAATGAGCATAATCTTAAAATTATCAATCAAAAACAATGGACAAATTTAATAACTGAAACAACAAAATCCATAATCTCATATTCACCATGAATCCATTACAATGCAGAAGTTAGATATTCTGGCTCCAGCATTTTTTAAAATCAGTTTTATTCTTTAAACAATCTTACCAAGAAGAAAATTGTTAATAAAAGGTTTTTAAAAAATTATTTTAAAAAATTAACTTTAGGACTGAAGCTCAAAGCAAATGTAATTGGATGTCCTTAGTCAAGGGAAAGACTATCACTATCACTTAACGAGAAACTTTATTATGATTCTGTGTATTAAAGTTTAAAACACATATAAAGATCATACAAAATATGCTATCTATTCCACTGCAAAATAATTTATTTTAGACATGATTATTTTATATTTAATAACAGCATCATTTCTTCAGAAATAAAATCATGGTTATTTAAATTTATATACTTCACTCACTATTTAGAGAATAATCAAGTAAAAAGTACTACATTAAATACCCGGAAACTTAGAAAATCCCAAACTTAGGGCATAAAAAATCCTGTTGATCTATAATATCTTGGAAATTATGTTCCACTTCTCACAATTTTTCAATTTTTATATTACAAAGAAAGTATTTAATTCTTAAATATATTGTCCTACTAGATTTATGCTTCACTTTTTGATAAATTATTTTAAATAATACTCTATTTCACATATATTATTAATCACATGAAAATATTAAATAATTTACAATTTTAATTCCATGAGTTTCTACAAGGCTTACAAATGAACACAAATACACAACACTATTATTTTTAACACTTATCTTAAATTTAAATAACATCATCCAAAAAGGCAAATAAAAATAAAACAAATATTTTAAAATTCTAGTCTTCATAAATCTATACTGACACTGGATATACGATTGCCTGCAAATCTCATATTGCCATATATAAAAGTGGAATTTTAACAATGATTCATAGACCACTTTTTTTGTGGTACTAGCTATTTGTTCTTATAGGAATAATTAATTAATATCATTGTCCTGAACAAATTGCCAGTGATATCATACTACTCAAACCACATTTTATGTTTTACTTTTAAAACAATCAAGATGCTCACCTCTATCCCTAAATGTTTGAACTTTCTCACAGAAGTTACAAAAGAAATGGAAGAACAGGCTGAATTAAGGAAGAAAATCAATAGACCTTATACTTTAGTGCTTATTCTGTAGATTCTTAGCGCCAGATAATTTTAACCCAGAGGTCTTTAACTAAACTCCTACTTTTAAAATCCAGATAAATTCATGGTATTACTTTCAAGTAATCAGTCTTTAAACTACTCTGTGTATTCATCTACTGTAGATAAAATAAACACTTCAAAACTATAAATGGCTGTAAAGAATAAAAAAATTCACTGATGTTTACAACTTTAAAATATTTATATTCTTCCATGTATACATTAAGGGATACTGCCTTTAAAAGTTATGACAGGAATACAAATTGAACAATTTGACATTGACAAAGAATATAATATGAATGATTTTATATGGAATAACAGCTACCTACTCATGATTTAAACATAAAAAGATTTTTTAAAAAGGTAATAGAAAATTGAATATTAGCTTATAATTTGAAAATATATAGCCTAATTATTGATTTTACATCTATATTTGATTAGCCAGCATTACATTTATCTATATACTGGTAAAATTATAATAAATTCATAACACTGTTCAGTATAAAAATATTTTTTCAATTCAGAAACATGAAATTAATAAGACTTTGAGCTACATTTCAAATTTATTACAATGAACATAAATATTCTGTAAATGAAATATTCTGTGAATTAATGAAGAATAGTACATTTCTTTATGAGGCATATTCTATTGATAGCAAAATTAAGTCACAAATTAAGAGGCTGATTATAAAAGGTCAAAGGTAGAAACAGTAATTATAAACATAAAGATTCAAATAAATTTATAGATGTAAGAGTTTGTGGTGGCAGAAACCACCTTATTTAACATTAAATAGTGTCATTTTATCCCTACATTATGTCAGCCATTTACTCAATCTTAAAAACTCACACTGGTTTTATCAAGTAAAAATTTTTTTTACAGAAAATCCCATACATTCAAAATGAACATTAGTCCTTAATGACATATATTTAAATACTACACAAGTTATACAAAACATAATAGCTGATTTGTAACAAAGGACTGTATGCTAAGTAAACAAATTTACTTATACATATTTTTAATAAAAAATGTTGAACATGACAATGAAATTAACAAAACAGGAGTCTATATTCAGGAGTCTATAACAACTATACTGAAGACTACAAATATCACTAAAAATAGGGTATTAGAAATTTTTGGGATATCATTTCCTTTTAATTTTGTACTTAATTAAAAGTGATATAATTTTAAATAGATTACATTTCTATATATTAATAAAATTTGTGTCTATAAATTTAAAAAAGGGTCATCACAAAAACAGAGTCACGTAAGTGCTCCTAAATGTAACACTAATAAATGAATAACTTAATTTATTAATAAGTAAATTGATCAATCTAAGGAAAAGAACTTGATAGTCTTTAAATAATTAAGTGACAACTCTGGTAGGTTTAGGTATGCTTAGGGAAAAAAAGAACAACTTTTTATTCTAAGACTTTAAGGCTTCTTTTGTAAGGAATTTATACTGTTGATATTTCTCTTTGATTTCCCAACTAAACACTCACTTGTTTGATGCGATCTGGATTAACGGTGGTCTGGGGTTGTAGTATGCTGACAGGTTCTGTCTTGGCCACATTTTGAGGCATTTCTCGAATTTTTTCAGCAATGAATCCATGAACTGCATTCAGTGCTTCAACTGTTCCCTGGATCAAACACACTCGCTCAGTAGTACCTGTAAATAAAAGATTGTTTTTCAGAAAACATTCCTCATTTGCAATTTTTAAAAAGCTATGAAAAAGGATGATACAATGATACCAATAAAATAATATAAAATAATATAACTTTAAGATAAAAATGTTCAATTGAACCAAACATAAAAAAATACATACATGTCCCTTTTTATCATTCTTTTCTAATTGTTTTAGTCTCAAAAAAGGCTTTTGGATTCCAGCACAAGTTCTGAGCAAATCACTCATTCATTGGAGTAACAAATACTTACTGAGTGTTTACAAAAGAACTTAGGTTAGAAACTGGTAACACACAGATGAAAATCTATGGACCCAGCTTTCAAAGAGCTTACTCTTTAGGGGAAAAAACAGATACCAAGTCAGATAACTGTAAGAAGGTATAATGTGAAAAATAATGAAGGTAACATGGATGGAAAGCTATTACCTTGCTTATCCTCCTCTTCCATTAATCATAGCAACAATCACTCCCTGATATTTTATATTTGTTTATTTTTTTTCATTTTTCCACTAGAATGTAAGCTCTACATGGTGGACAGTAAATTTGTTTTGTTTTGTTTTGTGCTATAGTATACCCAAAGCCAACTATAGCCCCTAGCATATAGTAGGTACACAAGAAATATTTGTTGGATAGATGAATCAATGCTGTCTTTATTGAAGATATAATTTGAATAAAAAGACAATATCAGGGTTCAAAATGAAATTTAATAGTTTATGAAACTTGAAATTCATGCATAATTGATAAAGGTATTATTAATAGTATTTGTTTCATGACTAGTGAATAAAATGTAGATATATGATGCTAGACAGGACTAAAATGAAACTGTGGGAAGGCAATAAAAATGAATAGTTTTTCAGACTCTTCTGAGGCTTACTGCAGCAGCCTGGTATCCAACTGTAATCTCAGTGTCCCAATACAATGGAAGACAATTTTTCCACGGACGGGGTGGGTGAGGTGGAGCTCAGGCGGTGATGTGAGCGATGGGGAATAGCTGTAAATACACTCGCTGGCCTGCCTCTCACTGCCTGCCTTGTGCCCCCTCCACTTCCTAAGTTTCATGGAAGACAATTTTTCCACAGACAGGGGTTGGGGGTGGGTTGGAGCTCTATGGCCCAGGGGTTGGGTACTGCAGCAATACAACAAACTTACTTTTCAGAAATAAATATTTATTTTCTAAACAATTGTAAAAAAAAAAAATCAAAAGAATTGTATTTTAAAATTTGTAAAAATTGTTTAAATTAGCATGAACAGTTTCAGGTGACACTTTAAATAATAAAAATTCAAGTCTATGAAAAATGATTCCTAGGTTGTACAAAATATTTTCAATAGAGAGCAAAAGTATAGCTTTCATTTATAAGAATGGATAAAATTGGAAAAACATAATGTGAATTTAATTTTTCCTGTTTCTTTTAATCAGCTTTTCTCATTCTTATCTATTTTGATGTATCTTTGTGGTTCTTGAGTAAAATGATCTAATTTATAGGGATGCTCTAGGGAGTCTTTACGAGGTTGTATTAGGTATCCAATAAATGACTACAAAGGATGGGAACTGATCAATGTAGCTAATGCACAGTGTTCTTATCCAGGTCAGCAGACAACACAAAACATAGATCAGATTACATTCCTGCTTTTGAAGACAAATACAGAGTGCTCTTTTGAGGACGACAAAACAGCTGAACTTAAAACAGTGAAAAAATTTTTTAAGCAAAACAGCACTAAGTAACTAAAGAGATAATAAATTTATGTTGTGTTAAAATTCTGGTTTGACATTATACATACCATATCTGACCTCACAGTAAACCCAATACTCTTCAGATTGTATAGACAAACAGATAGTAAATGGAAATCACTGAGCCATAAAGAAATATGATTGTCTAAAACTAAATTTCATATAATGGCATGTATGAGACACTTGAAGATAGTTCAGAGTCACAGTTGCAGAAAATATTCTTTGAGGATTAAATTATAGAATTTCCATTAGAACTATCACTACAAAAAAGAGAAAGACAAAAGGAGATTCTACATCTACCAATGGGAAATGCTGCAATCCTCAGAAGAGACGCTGTCATATTCTTCTACTGAACTCTAATGGCCTTTTCACTCAGATAACACAAAACCATAATTTTTAGGAGAAAGTCACAAAAAGAAAGACTGTCAGGTATATGATCAAACTGTAACAAAATGAGCCTATAAATCACTGAAGTTGCTATTTTTTGTCATTTTAAAGGCTTTTAGGCTCCATTAGTACACTAAACTGCCAGTTATTTATCATTTTATTTGTTTAACGGTAGCATTTACTTCTCTTTGCAATAGACTAGCAGCAAAAACTGAAATTCAGTTACATAAAAGTACATGCTCATATTTTGTATAATGTAACGATTCAGGTATATAAGACATCATTAATTTTAAATTGCACGCTTACAGGAGAAATTATAATAATTGCAACAAGAAGGGTCAATGTCAAATACACACAGTGAAGTTTGAAGTGGCTTTAAGTTTTGATTTCACATACAATATCAAATAGACAGGTTTCTAAAATTAGGTACAATTATCAAATAGGTTTCATAGGAAATTTTTTATAGAAATTTCATAAAAACATATTCTCTATGTGCTACTGTAACTTTGGACAAATCACTTAAAAAGTTCCTGCTCCTATCTAAGGCAGTCCACCACTTGTGCACTGGGCTCCATCTCCTCTTACCTACCAAGTCCACTCTTTTCCAGTTATCAGACTTCTTTCTTACATCATAATTTTTTCTATTGGATCATTTCCACCACAAGAAAACATGTTATAATTCCTTCAGTTTTTAAAGACACTGACAGAATTAGAAAATTACCCTTTTGCAAATCGAATGAAACAATTGATTTAGGCAAAGATCATAAATGGATAAAGTCATTAGATGAAAGATAAATGGGGAATTTCAATGGAAATACCAGAGTGTCACCAAGAGACTTCAATGATCAACATTAGCATGATGAAGAGTACGAAAACCAAGTACTACGTGTTTCTTGATGTGATGGAATATGAGGCACACAGCACCAATTATGAAGTAGCTGAACCTAAATCTAATCAAACATTTAACACTACATTACAGTTTAGAGATTAATACTGAAAACAGAGAAATAAATGACATAATAAGGAAGTCAAGAATGTAAAAGTTTATAGAACAACTGACACAGCTTTATCAATAAAGAAGAGATTACTCTCCAGACAAAAGGAGATCTAAGATATATTACGATCAAATGTAAATTAGAATTTGATTGGATCCAAATTCAAACTTTTATTTGAAACATAATTGAAGTAATAATAAGGACTCCATATTTGATAGTATCACAGAATTACTGTTAACGGGTGTAATTATGCCATCAGGTTATATAAGAAAATGTCTTTTTTTTTCTTTTTTTTTGAGATGTATGCTGAAATATTTATAGCCAGAATGACTTCAAAATATTTCTGCAACAACAAAATAGGAGTAAACAAAATAGACATGGCAAAATCTTGGTATTTTTTATATAGATGATGGGTATAAAGTGATTAAGAGATTCATTGTCCTAATCTACCTTTATGTATGTTTAAAATTTTCATAATAAAAAAACATTTAAGAGCCTTCATTGATCTCCTATATCCTTCTTTTGTTTACAGTTCAATTTCCTTAACTCTGAAAATTCCTTGAATGAGTTTTAAAAAATCTCTTCTATTTCCTCTCATTACCCAATCTTGACTCTACTCCAACATGGCTTTTTTTTTTTCTTGAATTTACTCCATTATGGCATTTGTCCCACAACCACACTGAAACCAATCATCACAACTTTACTTAAGCAAATCCAATCTTCATGTCTTCATGTTGCCTTCTCCTTAGCAGTATTTAATAAAGTTGACCATTCTGTTCTAAAAACACTTCACTTGGCTTTCAGAATGCCATATGCTCGTGGATTCTGCTTTTCACTCAGTTTATTCATTCATTTGATAAACATTTACTGAGTTCCTTCTAAATGCGTACCATACTAGAAGCTGAGGTACAGCAATGACCTAACAGACAAAAACCTTTGCCTTCATGGAGATCATATTCTAGTTCATATAGAGGTATTATACATAATATATATATATATATATATGAACAGAGAGAGAGAGAGAATACTAAAAGAAAATAAGTGCTAAGAAAAAAATTGGGTGACAATAACAGGCACAGCAAAGACAAGAAGCAAAGCAGGAGAAGGACTTTGGCATTTCATTACTGTATTTACAATGCCTAGAATAGTGCCTGGCACACATTAGGTACCCAACAAGCACTTTTTGAATAAATGAATAACTCCCTGTGTCTAAACTTCCTTATCTGTATTTTGAAAACATATTAAGTGATTGATTTTTAAGGCCTTTTTATCTACAAAATGTTTATAAAACTAGTAAACCTCTTTGAGTTTATAAGATCAGTCAATGCATATGAAAATGAGATATATTTTGGGAAATAATTGCAAAAATATTATAAATTATCCTTACATCCATAAAAAGGGCACTTGTATTAAATAAATAGGGCTTTGAGAAAGGTACTAGGAGAAATAATGAACAATTCAATAGTTTTTTCTTCTTCCTAGGGTAGAGAAAAAAATAGATCAACTCTAAAAATGTAATCTACCTAAGGGATTGAGGTTAGGGAAAAAATATTTTTTGGCTGAAGTCTAAAGTGCAGTCTAAAATTTTTCAGAAAACTGAGACCTATTTCAAGCCAGAATGTGATTATTATACAATAATAGGCATATGCTAATGATTTGATCCATATATTTCCAATTGTCAATTATAAAGAAAATTAGTGAACAGTCTGTATGTAAGAAAATGAATCAGTTTATGGTCCTATTGAGAATATAACTCAGTATCAGTAAAGATATATAATTATTTAGGAAATAATGCTAAAGTAAGAAATTTGATTGGATGAGTTTTGGATAATTTTTACAGTAAGATAACAGCTGCTTATAATGCTGAGAAATTACTAATTCTGGATAGTTAATATTAATATTTTGAATGGATAAACGTTGCATTTCTTTCAATAAAACATTTAGTTTCTACCATTTTAAAAAATATCTCCCAATATGTTATATATTTTCAAATACATTTTAACATTGGTATTTGGAGTCAACTATAAAGTCTGGGCAGTAATAAAGTAGAAACCTCAAGATTTCTTTGGGTATTTATGTCTATTTGCCCTACACAAATGGTGCTTTGTGAGTGGTATCTGTTCTTAAGTTTTCATATTCTTCTTATTGCCACTTACCCTTGCTGTTTGCTAGAATATCTGATTATAACAGGCTACTCTCTTTACTTACACTTTGCATCTTTTAATCTTCAACTAGCTAAGAAAGGTTGTTAAAATTCTATAAACTAATAATAAATATATAAGAGTATTTTAGGTAATGCATCAAAAAAAGCTCCATTTAAGGACATTTGAGGGTTTGCTATGTGTAGCAATTATAATATTACATTCTTTCGGGGGAAGATATGTACTTTACCAATTTCATGAAATGAAGTCATTCAAGGGTCTTCTCTGAAGTACACAATTACAAGCCTTTTTAAAATTACTTAATTTTCTATGTCCCTAAACTCATAGAGAACAACTAATATTATTCAAAGATAAATGCTTTTAACAGTGATCATACTTATGTTTGCAAACCATTTTATGATTTATATAGTGTTACATAAATTATATATATTTAGTATATTATTTATATAATTATATATTCTATAATATACACACACATAAAATCTCAATTAATGGTTCACAATAACCAAGGCTGATAATATCTTCAACTTCAAGGTATGGAAGTGGAAGCAAGTGTGCCAAAGACATAGCAAATGCAGAGAAAAGTTAAGGTCTTGTCAAGAAACAATGTTTTTCCCATTATACCACATTATCTCCTAAAAATGTAATATTAGGCCCACTATCAAATTAACACATTTAAGAAAATCAAATATGCTTCAGCTTCATTATGGGAAAATAATTTTCACTTAAGTTTAATAATTCTTTAAAGAGTACTAAGTCATACCATTAATATTTCTTCACAGATTTACTCTAATTCTGCATAAAATGAAAGAAATGACTAAATCTTCTTGCAGAGAACAGACCATGACAGGAGGTGGTTAATAATTGTGTGGACTATTAGTAAGATTTTTAAGAATAAGTTTTCAGATCAACAAAAGCACTTAAGAAAATTGTCATAAAAACTAAGTTCAATTTGTAATTGCAGCTTTTATACCATTGTGTGGTTATGCACATTTGATAATACTTCCTCCTACATTACAATTACTGAAGGGAAAATATACAGTATCAAGAAGAGGCCTTAAAAAAATTTAAAAACCCATAGAAACTGACATCTTAAGATGCAAAGTAATAATTGCTTTTCTTCTCCAGGTGCTTGATTAACTTTCTACATAATCATGTCTCTACTTCTAAACTTAAAATTTGCAAAAGGCCATATAATATGCTTTAGTCACAGACCAACATAGTAAAGGCCTGATATTCCATTGATAGAACATGCTTTGATGTCAAAATATATCCAATCAAGCCAAAGGGTAAGAGTATATTTTTCAAAAAAATCTAAAAGATACTATTAATATATTCTCATGAATGGCAATCAGAGTAGATGTTGTCCAACTTTTCACTCATTCATTCTCTGTCCCATGCGTGCAAATAGCATATTAATTTACTTAATCTGCCATTCCCATAAAGTATCATTAACACAACTGGAGAATTTAACTTCTAAAGAACCTTGAAAGTAGACATATCTGAAAATTCTACATAAAAATTGTACTTTTTCTTGTATATGCTGCAATTTATCTCTAGTTTTTCAATTGAGGCCATGTAAAGGCCCTACCAACAGTTACAATGATGACTAGTTGTTCCTTCAAACTCAGCATAGGTTTATGGTCAATTCAGGATCATTATAGTAATCCTAGTTTGGCCAATATTATTACCTTTTAATTTTCATCATAAATTATAGGAATATAAAACTATGACAAAATTTTCTTAATAATGTACTTATATTTTTTATGCATACATAAATATTGACTTGCTGAATTATATCCACTCCCAATCACTGCCACCATTTTTATATTAATTTGCACTCTCAAATTTCTACTATAAGAAAAATTGCACCTGAAATTCTTCTAGATATTCTTTATTTACTAATAGGTACTTACTTGCAGAATTTTGCAGATTATGCTTGGAAATTGGGAAGACAGTTTGCAACAAATAAGTGATATCAAATCAAGCTCAGAAACTCAGAAGTGTGACCAGTGGTTAGCATGCATATAGCTAATCAAATTCATATGAAGCTAAGGAGAGAAGCATACCCAGGAACACGCAGCTTGGTCAACAAATTGTAGAACTGTTGCATAAAAGCTGAGAGCAAGAGAATAAGTACCTCTGGTGATAGCCCCATTTCTGACATATAACAAAGTTATCACCTTTGAGATCCAATACAGATTAATGCATTAACCAAGATTAAACACTATCTTTATTTCCTATTTTCTCAAAAAATAGAGTTGTTTAGAGAATGATTCCATCTTTATCATGAGCCCATACATCCAATATGAAGGGAAGGCCTACATTTGCACAGACTTCAACAGGAAATGAATTATTCAAGTCAGTGATTGATTAACAAATGTCATACTTTTGACTACATGAATTTTATCAAATAAATGCAAAGGCATCATGAAGAATTGTGACTGTTGAACTTGCTGGGAGAAGGGATATGGGAGGGTAATTTGTAAAGGTTAGAATAATGATAGACATTTCAAGAGTATATGTAATCTGTTACTAAAAACTATTTTATTAATAATATTAAAAGGTATTCATTTTGTACAAAGTTTTATGTGTGCTGAGATAATATAAAAATGGCATTTAAAAATTGTGATACATATAAAACTGGCCCTTTTAACCATTTAAGTATATAATTCAGTGGTATTAATTATATCCAAATGTTATGCAAACACTCCCACATTCTATTTCCACAATTTTTTCATTATCCCAAGCAAAAACTGTAACCAGTAAGAAATAAATCTCCATCCTCTCCTTCCCATACTCCCTAGTACATTCTAATCTACTTTCTGTCTCTAAGAATTTGTCTATTCTAAATATTTCATTTAAGTGGAATCATACAATACTTGTCATTTTATGTATGGCTCATTTTACTTAGCATAATGATGTTTTCGAGGTTCATTTATGTTGTAGCATATATCAAAAGTTCATTCCTTCTTATGGCTGAATTAATATTTCATTGTGTGTATACCACATTTTTAATCCATTTATCTACTGGTGAACACTTGGGTTTTTTTATACCTTTTGGCTATTGTGAATAATGCTGTAATGAATACTGGTATACTTCATCGTATATACTTCAATGCTTGTTTTCAATTCTTTTGTATACATACCTAGGAGTGTAATTCCTGGGTAATAGGGTAATTCTGTATTTAGCCTTTTGAGAAAAAGTCAAACTATTTTTCACAGAAGCTGTCCACATTTTACATTCCCACCTACAATGTCAGAGGGTTCAACTTTCTCCACCTCCTAGCCAACCCTGGTTCTCTTATTTTTTTTTTTTTTTTGTTTTAATATATATAATAGCCATACTAACAGGTGTGAAGTGCTACCTTGGAGTTCTGATTTGCATTTCACTAATGACTAATGATGTTGAGCATCTCTGCATATTCTTACTGTCCATTTATATATTTTCTTTGGAGAAATGTCTATTCATATCTTTTGCACATATTTTAATGGGTTTTTGGTCCTTTTGTTGTTGAATTTTAGAAGTTCTTTATATATTCTGGATATTAAAGTCTCACTGTATAAATGATTTGCAAGTATCTTCTCCCAATCTGTAGATTGTCCTTTGATAATGTCCTTTGATGCACAGAAGTTTTAAAGATTTGATGAAGTCCAATTTATCTATTTTTCTTTTGTTGTTCCTGCTTTTCATGTTGAAGAATCCATTTCCAAATCCAAGGTCATGGAGAACTATCTCTATGTTTTCTTCTAGAGTTTTATGGTTTTAGCTCTTATATTTAGGTTGTTAATCCATTTTGAGTTAATTGTTGTATGTGGTATGAGGTAGGGTTCCAACTCTATTCTTTTGCATGTGGAAATCCAGTTGTCCCAGCACCACTTGTTGAAGACACTATTCTCTCCCCATTGAATAGACTTGGTACTTTTGTCAAAAATCAATTGGCTATAGATTTATAGGTTTATTTCTGGACTTCAGTAATATTCCATTCATCTATATATCTATCCTTATTTCAGTACCATACTGTTTTGATTACTGTAGCTTTGTAGTAAATTCCGAAATCAGAAAGTTTGTGTCCTTGACTGTGTTCCTTTTCAAGATGGCTTTGACTATTCAAGGATCCTTACAATTCTGTAAGAATCCAAGGACTGGATTTTCCATTTATATCATAAAAGCTGTTGGAATTTTGATAGGAATTAAACTGAATCTGTAGATTATTTTGGGTAGTATTGACATCTTAACAATATTAAGTGTTCCTACTCATGAAATGGGATTTCTTTCCATTTAGTTAGATCTTCAGTCTTTCACCTCCTTTGTTAAATTTGTTACTACAGAGTTTATTAATATTATTGTAGATGACACTGTAAACCAAATTTCTTTCTTAATTTCCTTTACAGATTGTTCACTATTGTTGTACAGAAACACACTGATTTCTTTTCTGTGTTGATCTTGTACCCTAAAACCTTGCTGCATTTGTTTATTAGCTCTAGTAGCTTTCTTATGGATTCTTTGGAGTTTTCTATATTTAGGATCATGTCATCTGCAAAGAGAGATAGTTTTGCCTCTTCCTTTCTAATGTGGATGCCATTTTTGTTTTCTGATCCAATTATTCTGGCTAAAGCTACCACTACAATGATGAATATTAGCAAGGTGCATGCAGACACACCTGTCTTGTTCCTGATATTAGAAGGAAAGCTTTCAATCTTTACTATTCAGTGTGATGATAGTTGTGGGGTTTCCATAAATTCCATTTATTATTTTGACAAAAAGGCAATATTTTATGAAGACAACATTACAAACCTACCACTAATACAATATTGTGATCTATGTTCTCTCTGTACATTAAAGGGAGACCATGATGCAGAGAAAAAAATGACAAAATATCTTTCTTAAATAAATAGCTTCCACATACCACAGTATATTTAGAGAAAAATGTGTCTTTGGGGTAGAAAGTGAGGCTCAGGAGTTCAAAGATCTTCAACTCATTTGCTAAAAGTTATTTTTGTATTTCCTGATGTGAACAGACAATGGGATATATTATTAGTTCATTTTCTAATATTGAGTATTATAGAATTACAAATTAAAAAATATCAGAATGTCTTAAGAGTTATAGGGGCTAAAGGTGAGATGTGAAAACAGATAATACATCTGTCAGATACCTGTTTGACTGTAGCTCAAATTAGGTAGCTAATGTTCAGATAAATTTCAGTGATACCACAAACTAAATTTGACATTCGCTTTAAAAATAAGTCTTAGAAAATTATAAAACTGTGTTTCCATAATATATTTCTGTAATTCCAATTATTCTTCTCTCACATAAGCCTCTCTCCTATCTTTGTCTCTTTTATTTTAAATTATTAAAATGTTATAGATAAGGCTTGACAACTGGTGGAATCACAGACTAGATATTACCTGGATGTAACAGATAGTGATTCTCTGTCAAATATATTCATCTACTTTCACAAGATTACACAATTCTCCATGGAATAAAACCTCCTGACCCTCTGGATTGTGCTTCTGACTCCTAATCCCTTGAAGACAGATCCTTGGACTCCTGGTCACTCACTGGCCTCTGATCCATGTGAGGACAGAAAACTGGCTTTCTGTCACCCTCTGGCCTTTCCTTTAGAAAAGATCTCTGGGTCTTTGGCTTCCTGTCTACTCTCCATGTAGTTCTGAACTCTTCCCCCTACTCATTAATCTGGTCCCTGTGAACAGGTCCTTGAGTATCCTTCAGTTAGTTCATTTGAGCCAATTCTTCCCTTGACCATCAACTACGTCAGTACCTTAGTATCACATTATCTCTGTTCTTCCCCCATCAAAGACCACCACATAATAATAAGGAACAGAAAAGGCCAGTAGTGCCATACCATTAAAATAATAAGCTGGACTACAATTCTAATTGCCTGTCTTCCTATAAGAGACTGCCATTCTTCATATTCCTTTATATCTAAGTTACCAGAAGTCTAAGTCAGTCTCCAGTCATCACCAAACTCTTATCCTAATAGTCTTCTTTATATCCCTGAATCTCATCCCTATTCCCTATCCTTCTAAACCTCTTCATAGTGTTCCCTGTTACGTCAGTTTCAAGATATGTCCCATATCCCAAACCTCTTTTTTGAATGTTCCATTTAGCTTTATCCCTTAGATAAAATTTGGCTGTACCCTTCGTTCTTTATGTCCCATGGTGCCCTATCAAGTAGACAAGTTTTTTTTTTTCCTTCTCTCAAATCCTAGGTTACTTGGAGCCATGAAATATTTAGGTATTTTCCTCGTCTACTTTACTGCTTTCTTGCTCTCTTTGCCAGTTTCTCCTGCTTCCTTCAAAATCTTTGGAAACAAAGCCTGAACAGGTATATAGGTATACAGACAGACAGTAAATTAGATGCCAAAATTTTCAGTCAACAAGGTAAAATGACAAGGATATTGGAACTTATAGCCCTGAGGAAAAATATACTTGATAGTGGTATAGTATTACAGCATTTTACCTTTCCTTTCCATGTAGTGGCCTCCATCAACCACTTCCTTCTTACAGAAACACTTTCTTCTTTTGGCTTTCTTGTTACTACTCTCTTCCCAGGATAACTCTCTTCTCAAGGTAATTCTCATTTAGTCCCATGGTTGTAAATATCATAAATTATATTCTGAATTAATTCACTCTCTATCTCTCTGCTCATAATTTCATAGTTGCTCAGAATAATTTTTGAACCTATAAATAATATGTAATTTACCTGTTCAAAATTTATGGTTTCTAGGGGAGGGTGTGGTGGCTCACAGCTGTAAACTGAGCACTTTGGGAGGCCAAGACAGGAGGATCACTTGAGCCCAGGAGTTTGAGATCAGCCTGAGCAACATAGTGAGACTCTGTCTCCACCAAAAAAAAAAAAAAAAAAAGAAAAAAGAAAAAAAACTAGCCATGCATGTGGCACACCTGTAGTCCCAGTACTTCAGAGGCTGAGGTAGCAGGATCACTTGAACCCAGGAGTTTGAGGTAGCAGTGAGCTATGATGACATTATTGCACTCTGGCCTGAGCACAGAGCAAGACCTTGTCTCAAAAAAAAAAAAAAAAAAAAATCAGAAACCTATGGCTTCTCATCTCATATTAGAGTCAAATCTAAACCTTTTTACTATGGCTTTCAAACCCCATCAAGATTTGGCCTCTGCTTAAGCTCTTAGTCCTCATCTCATATTACTCTTTCTCTCTTTTTCTACATATACTCCAGGGAGTCAGGTCTTTTTTAGTTCCTGAAGCATGCCAAGCTTATTCACATGTAGGCCTTCTGTTCCCCTACTGATGTCTACCCTGGGAACACTGACTCTGGCTTTTCCCATGGCAGGCCCTTTTTCATCATTAAGACCTTAGCTCAATAATACCTTATCAGATAGGTCTTCTCTAGCAGCCATACAATTGCCTACTCTCATTCACTATCACTTTGTGCTTATTTTATTCTACTTTTTCCATGATCCTTATCATGCTTGTTATCATTTGTTTACTTCACTGTTTCTCTCTCTCTATGATGGAACAAAAGATCCAAGAGGGCAAAAACTTTTACTGTTTTGTTCACTGGTGTACCCCAGCCCAGATCATAGTAAGCTGTTAATAAATAACCATTTATTTAATAAACTAAAATTATGGCCTTGGATGAAGCACATTATTAAAAGGTTTTTTAAATCTAGACTGATTATATTAAAATCCAATGTAAATGTCAAAAGAAGAGGGAAAACATGTATGAATTATCAATGACCCAAGGTAAAGCAAAGACCATAATTAGATTCTTTCTAATTACCAAGGATTATTATCACATAATGCTCCCTACTGATATCTACTAATGAATATATCCACCATACATTTCTATTCCAAGATATTCTCTTCTCTCTATCCATCCTCTTAGAAATACCCAGGTATTCAGCCCAATGCCCCCTTATTGAATTATCTTCTTTGTTTGATATAGAATAAAAAATTATCTTCTAACTATTTCTTCAAGGGTACATCCAAATCCAGAGAATAACTCTGCAAATGTTTTTCACAGGGAAAAATACTCAAATTAACCAACTCCCTACATTGGTCAAGTAAGGAGTACAGATCAAACTTCCTAATTAAATTTAATCACTGTGATGATAAATGTTAAATCTGGACCACAAACTAAGGCTTTCTTACAATGTTGCTTCATATCAAACCTTGACATTTTAGGTTTGGCATCTACTAGAATGTCATAACTACAAACTGCTAGGAAAAGAAACCAATGTGTTTATCAATTAAATTATTTAACCAAATTCTGCTAGATTATATTGGAACTAAGGCAAAGTGTTAATATATTGCTCATGAACTTTTCTATGTAAAAATTCTAACATGATTTTGAATAAAATTTCTACTTGACAGATGAAAAATTAAGTGTTAAATGTTAATATGAGACATTTCTGTAGGACCATGAAAACATATTATTTATTTACTCAATGAGTTTCTAATAGGCCCTGAGGAAACATTATTCTATAAATACCTATAATCAACTGACCAAAACATTCTGAAAAAAATGTTTTTACTATAATATAGTGAAATAATTTGATTTAGAGTAAACCTATTCCTAGTCTTCTCCTATGTTAAGTCAAGATTATAGACATTTGTATATGTCATAAGCATGTGCAATATATTTACAAATTTAATATCACAGAAACATAAATGAACATAACAGAAATTGGACATTAAAAGTGAATGTGTCTAAGTACTTTATAAAAAGTCTTATTTCTGAATAAGACCTATATAAAAGTTCTGAATGGTTGGTTTTGGGAATGTAGAAACTTCATGGGTAACATCAATATGAGCCTGTAAAAAATTTACAAAGACTTGGACCACTCTCAGTCTGGAGAAAATATATATGAACTTTAAGTACACATGTAATCCTCAGATATTGTATTAGCAGAACAGACGCACACAATTAATCTACTCCAAGTTTGTTAGAAATTTACTCTTTTATGGAAATCTACGCAGGGCTTTCTTTCCTTTGTATTGTTATATGGCCATGGTATGGAGAAACAAATGTGTGACTTATAATTGTTTCATACATAGCAGAAAGCCACAGTCAATTCCAACATTGTCTCTAAGTCCAGACTTAGAGTCATCAAAACCATAATATTTGGCAATAATATATAACTTCTCATACCACATCAATGTCTTCTTGATTATTTCCCTAATAATTCCATCTATTGTCCTGTAGGTCTGTCTATCCCTGTTTTAAACTTTTCTTAGATGTTCTGATAGCATACTCATCTCTTAACCTCACTAACTCCTATTTATCTTTCAAATCTCTAGCCATTATCAATTTCCCAGAAAAGTGTTACCTGGTTTCCATAGTCTAAGTTAAGTGTTTTCATGTGTACACACAGCATGCTGTACTTAACCCATAACAGCAATTACCATGGGTTATTATAATGCAATTGCCTGTTCATTAGCCTGTCCAGCTCACAAGAATGTGAGCTGTTTACATGTTTATATTGCTCACTCTTATACCCATAGCATCCTGGCAACATATGCATATGTGTCAAATACTAAATGTTTGTGATTTAATTACTGATTGAAATGGTGCATAAATGGACGGCAGGAAGAGATTACTGAATGGGTCACATTGATTCTAAATTCTACATAACAAAAAGAAAGAGTTCACTAACTAGACATGAGGTAAGAAGGGGATATTCCAGGAAAAGAGAACTACATGTGCACAGGTCATGGAATTTTGAAGAAAAAAGTATTGTCAGAACCATGATGTCTCATTCAAGTAGGTATATATACATGGGAAAAAAGTTAAAGGGGAATATGTAAAGAAATGAAGATGGACAGATAGGAAATTCCCAGACCATATACAATATACAGTAGAAAAAATAGACATATCAGTTGAAAATAGATAACCATATTGGTAAAAGTTCTGCAGTTACTACTTCAGGAAAATGTATGAATTGTGGGAAATATTGTTTAAAAGAAAAAAAATAATTGTTTTATATAATCATCTTGTTTCAAGATAAGTTAAGAAAAGGATACAAGATTTTTAAGTATTAAAACTCCCAAATGCTTGTCTAGCACTTCTCTAAGTATGTTCTACACAACACTTGTCCTACAATATGCTCCATGTAAAAAAGGAATCTCTGGTCAAATACTTTTCATAGGAAAAATTACATTTATATCCTCTCCTCTGAATGATTCACAATGCATATTAGCATATTAAATATAAATTCCTATAATGAAGAAACTCCTTTAACTCTTTTAGTAACAAATTTACTTATCCATGCCACATTTTCGCATGTAAAATCTACTGACATCCTGACTACACAGTATTTTAGAGACTATATTCCCCCAAACTAAAACATCACAAATCAAATTTGCTTGAAGTACTCATCCTTAATTTTAAAAAGGCAGCAATTCAGTGCTATTTGTAGAATATAAAACCAAGATGTTAGAAAAAGGAAGATATATCACCTTAAGTTTAGGCAGGATCTCCATTACTTGAGATCATGAGGTTGCTAAGATAATATAATTCTTAATTTGCTAGTACATCTGGGGCTAGAGAAGATAATGGGGTAACACAATGGCATACAGTTGCAAATGTTCCTGTGGGGCTAGATGTGGATTCAGATGCACATGAACAGATCACAAATTCCATCTGCAAATACATGTATGTGTACAATAAGCAGTATTAATGGTTAATGGTTAATGTAAACACAAACTATTATGATTGTCTTTTTAATAGAAAGAATCACTTAGAGTATGTTTAATTGAAGCAATCAACAGATCTGTTTTGAATGTTGACAGTATATTTTAAGTATAAAGAAGTAATACCATATCATTATGTCTTATTAATATAGCTATAAAGTTAAAAAATTTTATATCATTAAAAAAAGACAAGTATTACTGGTAAGAAATCAAGTTACTGTCCTTTTTTGTTTTGAGAGGTCTTCATTCACAGCTTCAGCAAACTTCCAGGAAAACTGAAATTATATTTGGTACAGCAGATTTTAAAATTTAATAATTATTTTGAGCAGAAGAAAATATTCACTATGCTCTTCTAAGACTTTTCAGTTATTAAAATACCAAATCTTAACTCGATGTACCTATTTACGATGAATCAAAATATTCTACTATTCATTTCTCATGTTTTTTGTTTATGAAAATGAAGAAAAGAAAAAAGTAGCATGGCTTAGAATTTTCTATCATTAAATGCTACAAGAGAAATGGTTTCAGCAAGGGCTATGTGCAAATACTTCTAATTAAACAAAATGAGAAATGTAAAATAACTACATTAGCAACTCAGAGAAATAGAATCAACTAAGCTAAACCCATTTCTTAAATACTGTTATTATAAATATGATAAAAATGGGTTAGTGTTAGTGTTATCCAATTTTTACAGGAACTAACTTGTTCCTTCTTTTCTATAACGTCATTTTATTTCTTTTACAGACACTGCTGTTGGACTGAATTTTATTTGTTTTTCTAATCATGGATATTATATGGATTGTGTTCCATCTTAGAACATGAGCCTTTCTATATTTGTAAGTTTCTTGCTAATATGTCATGGAATGTAGAACCTATGGGACTTTGGGACCTTAATTTAAGCCTGTGGTGCTAAAGATGCAGCTGTTCATTTGCAAGTAATCATTCCAGCTATTAAAGCTATAGTAAAGTAAAAAACTTAAATCCTTTTTCTGTTTTTCATTATATTCGAGTATGCAACGGTTAGCATTACATAGTATTTTTTTAAATTTCTAAGACCATATTTTCAAAAGAAGACAAATATTTAAAATTTAACTTTCATGAAAAATGTAAATGTAAAATTTATTACAGGTTATGCATATAACTGAGTTTAAAGATAACACAGTATGTGTCTGAAAAAACAAGATTATGTACAGTTAACTACATTGTAGAAACAGGAGAGTTAAAGATTTGCTAGCTCACTTAAAAATTCACCGGTTAACAAAGTTCAAACATAAATAATTGCGTTTTATAAATCAAATACTTAGACAATTATAACTTTCCTAATAAACTTAAAAAATATAAATGTGCCATTGACATATCACCAAGATGATATGTACAATGATAACAGACTTCAAGTTTTGTGCTGTAGTTCTCAAGATGACATTTTAGAATTACAAGATAAATCATTTAAGTCTATATAAATAAAATACTATGTTAAACAATGTTCTTCATAGCTGTTTTTCTCCCTAATTAAGGATTAATCTACAGTTATACATCATATTTCTTTTGATGTTGGCTTAGTATCCTTTAGTTCCCCACCAGCAATATGTAAGAGACACTTTTTCCACACAGGCTCTCCAGACAGCATTTAACAAATACACGTTCTATAATTTAGAACGTCTATAGATCCAAACCAAAGTTAGAAGGCTAAGATGAAGCTGGGAGAACCTGCAACATATATAATAAAGGCTAGATTGAATCTAGTATTTATTCCTTAATATATGAAAGGTTTTAAAAATCCTTAAGACAAATATAAACATTAATCAAAAAGAAATGACCTAGGTATATCAACAGCCATATCACTCACTCTCTCATATGCATACACACATGCACACATACCCTGCCTGGCATGATTGCACCAAAGAAAGAAGGAAAGCTAAAGAGAGAGCAAGAAAGGAAGGACTGAGGAAAAACTGATTTAATAATCCAATGCAAAAATATTCAAGTTCAATTGTATTCAAAAATGCAAACCAAACTGATCAAATATCACCATATAGCCCTGATTGGCAAGTAAGGGTTTGGTATGGATATGTAGAAATGGATATTCTAACATAATCCTGCTAGAATTGTAGGTTGGAACACTCTCTTTCTAGAGGATAATTTAGCAATAAGTATCAAAGTATTTTGATTCAGTAATCCCATTTTAAAAACATTTAAAATTCACTAGTAAACAATCGGGAAAATGTATAAATGGAAATAGTTATTCATAACAGTATTTTTTCTAATAGCAAAAAATTTAAATTAAGTTTCAACATCAAGAGGTTACTTAAATAAATGGTGACTCATCATGATAAATCAAAATTAAATTTATGATGTAGACTTTTATTTACTGGGATAGAAAGAGGCTCATGATCAATTAAATGAAAAAAAATCAGATAATATAACTGTAGGGACAAATCAAAACATAGAGAGCCCTGTGAATATTGGCTACCTTGTTAATAACGTGCCTTAAACAGTTGTTCAATGTTAAGTGAAGGTAAAGAAAAGCTGAATTTCCTTTAATATAAATTGTAGATCTCTTTATATATCCAAAACAAGAGATTGTATAACATGAGATTTTCTGAACCAAAACTTCCTGGAAGGCATATTAACCTTTTAAAATTTAGATAGAAGTGCAAATCACTCATGACTTATAAATAAATAGCACCATACCATATATCACTCAGTTGTAGAATTTCAGTTGACTTTTCTGATGTCAGGTAAAAATTAACCACATGATCTACAACACAGCCTATAAATATACTATGCAGTATACATGTAGACATCACAAAAATATTGAACAGATTTTTTTCCCTATTAAATATCCACTCAGGGTTTCAACATTAATAACAGTAGGACCACTTATTTTTCAATATACACATTATTTATACATACATATGGAAATTTCAATTAACAAGAAACATATTTCCAAGTTTTTCAATGATGTTTTACATATTAAAAGTAGACGTAACTCAGGACAGGGAAGCCACTGCAACATCCTATCTCTTCTTGCCTCAAAATCTGAGAAAGCTATTAGAACAGAACCTATTAAAAAGTCCTGAATAGGAAAGATGGGCATGCTACTCTCCTGCCATATGAGAGCCCCCCTTTTACTCTAGTACTATATTATGCTGTTGTAAAATCTTACTTATATTATCTCATTCTTTCTCTTCTCTAAGGACAGTGACCTTGTATTACTTTTTACTGCTATAATCTTAGTGTTTGGAAGTATGCTCTAACACAGTAGGTGTCCAATAAGTAACTGCTGAATGAACAAATAACAATGAATAAAATGGAAAAAAATAAAACACAGCACCAAACTCACGGAAAACAGAGGCTACTGTGTTTCCTCGAAAATAAGACCTACCCATAAAATAAGCCCTAGCAGCATTTCTAAGCATTTGCGCAATATAAGCCCTACCCCGAAAATAAGACCTAGTGATGGGCATGGCTACGCAGCTTATCTCTGCACAACCCATGCATTTCGTGGAGGAGCGGTAAAGAAGACTAGCAGCCCTTCTCATCTGCCCCAGTGAGAGCTCTATTGTGGGACATGAGAGATTGGGGCCAATGGTTCTAAAGGAAATAGAGTCGCAAGAAATTCAGGATGGAATTCGGGGTTTGGAGAGTTATGATGATGTTCCAGAAGAAGACGACTTAACTATATTTGAATAAATGTAGGTTGTTGTACCGTACTTAAAAAAAGTAACACGTCCCCTGAAAATAAGCCCTAGGGTGTCTTCTTGAGGAAAAATAAATATAAGACCCTGTCTTATTTTCGGTGAAACACGGTAGATCAAGCTCTTTGGCAGCAGATACAAGTGAAGGAGGGTTGCTGGAGCAAGAGATAGGGTTGTTCTTTTAAATGTGTAAAAAGAGCAAAAGGAATTAATTCCCGCATCCTCACTTCTTCTACTTGCGCTAAGTAGTGGAAAGCATAGGCTTTAGATGGTGATAGTGACTACAGAAACTTTGGCTTGAGAGAGGGGGGAGTACCTGGCTAGCCAAACTCAGGCAAAACAGATGAGTAAAGGCATACTTCTGACAGGCCTGTAGTAAACCACATTTAGACAGGTTAGCAGACAAGCTCAAATATAAAAATAAGCATAGAATCAAGACATTATTATATATTGAGAAAAACAGCATGAATATTTAATAGTGTTTATATATAATTTATAAATGCGCTGAACAGTAAATTGAACACAGCTTTCCTTGATTCACTTCTACCAAGAACAATTACGTTTTATTAAAAAAATATATACCTATATACACATGATATTATACTGTACCCCAAAATGTTAAATTTCTGAACAGTATGACTTGATATATACCATTTTTTATTTTTGCTAAATTACATTTTAAAATTTTCCTATAATAATCATGTGTTACTTGGGATTCATAATGTAGTTTAAAAAATAAAATAACACTATAAATAATTAAAACATGGTGTTTCATTTTGTTCCATTTTTTAATTTACAACTCATTTAGAAAAACAGGGCTGAAGTTTAAATAGCCTGTTAAAACATTCATTTTCCTTATTTCATTGGGATTAAAATATTTGAAAATCTTAAGACTTAGACACTCAGTGAAATTTTAAAAAATTATTTTAAAAATCAGTTGTATATAAAATAGATGCTCATCTAAAACAATATTATTACCAAATATAACCAAATAGCATTTTCAGATAAAAATGTTAAAGTAAATAAAGATAATATTTACAATATAGTAATTAGAGCCTTCTAATAAATGTGACATTATTTATCATTTTTTGGAAAACGAATCTCCTTAGAAATCTTATTCTAAGGTCAATGATAAATTACCAACACCTGCATAAACTCTCCTCTTTCTTTAGCCCTAAATATTTTTCCAGGTTAGGAATTTATGGAATTTTTAAAACTAGGCTAGATAATTTTCCATGGCATAAAATTACTCCAGCTGACCTTAGAAGAATAGTTTGGGTCTGGAGTTAATAAAGGAAGGTAAATTCAATCTCAGTAAGACAGACATGGGGAAGTAATCAAAGTAAAGCCACATTGCCGGATTAAAATCATAGTCCTTCATTTTTCATGAGTCCTCTAGTCCTCACTGATTAAGAAAATCTTGACCAGTGCTCTGACCTTAAATCTGAATGGCCTCTACAGATAGAAGAATGAACAACTGCCTTTTAAGGACTATCAGCACATCATATTTGATATCAGATTTTTGGTACCAAATAAAATAAAAATTTGAAATGATTTTATTTAATTATTCAATAGCTATCTGAAATTTCCTAAATTGAATTTTCACACCTAATCCAAACAAGCCAGATTATTCAATTTCTAAACTGAACAGTATCCTGGTTACTATATGCTAAAGGGAATAACATTAGAAATGTTAAATTTCTTAAGTATTAATTTATCATAAATTAGCATTTGTTTTATGCTATAATAAACAAGCACTTAGTACAATTCCCAAACTTTAAGAAATCCATTTAACACTCAGAAAAAGGGCACACCTACTTAACTGGGATGATTGCAAAATACCTCCGTATAATACATTTAACTCACTCTAAAAAAATTAATTAATTTCAAAACTAAGTTCTAAATGGCATGTGATGATTTCTGCAAATCTTATCACAGTAGTTAATAGATGTGAATTGATAATTGAGGCATGTTTCCTGCCACGCAACCTTTTGCTCACCTAGGCTGCTACTTTTTATATTATTGTGGCTAAAGAAATCCATCCCAGCTTGATTCAAATTTCTAAAAGAGTGACTTTTTTTAATGAATTGGTGAAAAATAAATTTTGAAAATAATCAGTAAAAAAACAAATGCTACATAAGTTTCATTAATCAATATATTTCATTATTTTTTGCATTTCATGAAGTCTACCCTTTGGAAACAGACATTTTTTTTTTTTTTTATTTTTTAGTCAGAGTCTCACTGTGTTGCCCCAGCTAGAGTGCCTTGGCATCAGCCTAGCTCACAGCAACCTCAAACTCCTGGGCTCAAGCGATCTGACTGCCTCAGCCTCCCGCGTAGCTGGGACTACAGGCATGTGCCACCATGCTCGGCTAATTTTTTCTATATATTTTTAGTTGGACAATTAATTTCTTTCTATTTTTAGTAGAGACAGGGTCTCATTCTTGCTCAGGCTGGTTTTGAACTCCCGACCTTGAGCAATCCGACGGCCTCAGCCTCCCAGAGTGCTAGGATTACAGGTGTGAGCCACCCCGCACCGGGCCAGAAACAGACATTTTTAAATAGCCTTGCTTCACTTCATACTAAAACACTGTGTTCTTTGCTTTGTTAGATTCAAACTAGTATTCTACATAAAGAATCATGCAACAGATTGAGCAAAAGTTTTCTGCTGTTCTCCCATTTTACTACAGCCACATGTTCATCATGTTAACCTCTACACTAGGATATCCAGAAGCAAAGCCAAAACATAAATGTGTACTATCTTATAGTAATTACAAATTCATGCCTTAAAAACATCACACAAAATATTCTCAATGAAGGTCCATCCTTTAGCAAAAAAACTGGCCACTGAAAGGAATAAACAAATTCTGCCCTAAGCAAGATCAGGTTTTTAACATGACAACAGTTACATCAAATAGAGGAGGAAAGAAACAAAAGTGTCTAGTAATACAGGTAATCTCTAAACTTTTCTATTATTTACAAAGGGAGTTCAGTTGCTTTTGGATAAACATAGTTACACCTTTTGTTCATATTAATTTAATAATAAATTAGTTTATTAATAACTAATATGGCACTGACTGCAAGAGATAGGTCATTAGTTTCTTTCACAATGAAAGATGAGCCTAGCATTCTTACATTAACTTCTTTCTAAGAATAACATCATTTTTAGATTTTTCAAATTGGGCATAAAATAAAATGTTATAGATTTGGTATATAATTTTCCCAAGTTTTTAAAAAAATAGTTTGTTCTTCCTTGAAAAGTCAAAGAATATGTCCTTGCTTTCGGTAGCTTTATGAAGAAATACAAGGAACTTGAAGCCACACATTTCCATAAATGTTCATGACAGTATGAAAAAGTTTATAATTAGGAAGGGTCTAATTGATTATCTTACCTAATAAGAGAATCACTCTATATCCCACATGGGTTTGATGAGCACCAACATTCAACCAAGAGAAAATTTTAATATATGCACACAATGTGTAAATACACATACATGCACAAAAGCAATGTTTCCCCACATAGCTAAGCATATTTCACACTAGAGAATCTATATATTATAGACACTTAAGCACACTTATATTCTATGTGATGGAAAGAACTGTCATAGAGATGATGCAAATTACAAGGCAGTAGAGAATCAGGATATTTAATGCCTCCAAATCATATATGTCATATAAAACAGAAGAACTCTAAGGAAGAAATTTAATTAAAAAATAAATCAATGACATACAATTTTTAAAAATCATCTTTAAATTTTAAAAGTGAATTTTAAATTTTAAAATAAAATAGCAAAAGTTATAGAAGTATATATTTTTAAAGATGTGAAAGCTGTATAGATTAACAAAGTAGCCCATCTTGAATAGGACAGACTGGGAACAAGTACTACACAAAGAGGAGTAAAAAAAGGAGAGAGAGAATTAAATTGAATGTGTGGCAAATATAATAATATGTCTAAGGCATTGTGCTATGTGCTATGAGAAAATAAGCACAGTAGTGTTCTTTTTTTACCTTAAAACAATTTAACAAAGGATAAGACAACTCAAGAAAGGACTGAAGTAGAATATGCCTTTCTATTAGGCTGGGTTTTAAAAGATAAGTAAATTTTAGACACTCCTAGATGTATTTTTTAAGGGAATAGTAGGCAAAGATCTTCAAATACTACATTAAAAAGTATGAGTTTAGTGGTAGACAATGAAAAAAATATTTTTAACAGAAGAATGAAGTAATTACAGTTATATTTATATAAGACACATGAAGAAGAGTGAGACTGGTGATAATGAGATTATGAAAATATTCTACAATCCAAGTAAGACTCAATGAAAATTAGAGTAATTACAGTGGGACTAAAAAAATCCAAATATATATTAAAGATTAAATTGTCAAAACTTAGCAATTGACTAGATATGGGAAAAAATAAAAAAGGAAGATTAAAAGTTAACCCCAAAGTTCGAAAGCTTCACAAGAAAGGAATAAGGTTTTATCGATAGAGAAAACTAGTTGGGCATATTGTGAATTTGATACACTCTCTACATGAAAAGACTAAGGAGACATAATGTTAGTACTGGCAGTTGAAGGCCTTTATTCATGCATATGAGTTTTTATTAAGAGCAGGCTAGATCTTTATGAAAGATGAAAAAAACAGAAGACTAGAAAGAGAATGGATAGAGTAAAACAAGGGGCTTCAAAAATATTCACTAAAAAAGGAAGCATTCATGAAAAAGACTTGTCATTTTGGTTTTAAGTTGATTCATTAAGTGATAATTTATTTTATTGACTTCCTACTATAGACCACATGAAAAAAATACAAGCTAAGTACATAATGGCCCTTGCCTTCAAGTAGCTCATAATCCATTTATAATCTAGTTAGCTTCCCTCAGTGGTTTTGGTTGTTTTTAGAATGCTAAGATAAAGAGCAAAATAATGAAAGATAAGGCTATGCATTGTTTCTAAACATTATGTCCTGGTTACAAGGAAACTTCTGAAGGATCTCTGTTAATTAATAAAAGGAAATAATATGCATAAAATAAAAGGTGGAGATTAAAATGAAATAATTGATGAAGAAAACTTAAATGTTGTAGAGGCCAAAGACATATACTCTTTTAAAAGGCTCCCAAATAGTTGACAAAAAGAAAATGGAACTATTGAGGGATGTTGGTGGTGGGTAGCATTTAAAAGATAAGTAAGAAGGATAAGGAGAAGGTGAAAAACTAAACTAAGAGTCATCATGGAAGAGAAGTGGACAACATGAACAACAAACTAATCACAAAAGAGACTTGTGGACAAAAAGGTTTTTAATAAAGTTCACTAAAAACTTTTTTTTGTTCTTGTTCATTACTCAAACATAAAAGACTACTAGTCAGAGTTATTACAGATCTATTTTACATTTTCATTAGTAAAATGGTAAAAAATTTAGATGAAATTATATTTTTTAATAAATAATATTCAAACAGCACTTTACACTGCTGCATAAAGATAAATGGCCAAACCAGACTGTTTACTGTTGGTTCAATAATTTAATAAACAGATTATATAAGGAAATATCAGTTCCAGAATAAAAAAGTCTAAAGTAAAACATCATATTAATCTGTAAATACACAAAAAATTAACTGGATAGTATCCTCCATAAAATTATAGCCCCATGAAACTACCATTTAGCACAGTATCTGGCACATTTGAGATGTTCAATAAATACTGTTGAATAAATCAACAATAAGTAAGGAAAAATTCTTATTAGGACTTACTTTTATTTTCTAACAAAATGGTTTCTAACACGTACAAGGCTGTGCAAAACACATGGCTAAGCTGCCCACATGTATATAACAGCTGTCTAATTAATATTCTTTGTATTAAAAAAATAGGCTAGTTCAGATTATTTGATGGAGAAATAGTAAAAAATATACAGGGAAAAATTATCTATTTGTATTTGTATATTTTTCTCGTTCACATAAAGTTCAGTCTACAGCCCAAACATACATCTATTCTCATTACATATTTAAGTATTTCTTAGATTTTAGCTTAATCATACAAAGATTTATGAATAGGGTATTAATTTAAAGAAGACTTTTCAAAAGTTTTAAGGTATGTGTTGCGGGGGGAAAGGGACTGGGAATTTGATTGTAAAAGGCTTTCATAGAGAGTCTACTAAGTATGAAAAACATTGGCCTAAACATCATTAAAGAAAATTGTTTATTGATTCTCAGAATATTTTGTATAATAATATACATCACAGATTCCTGGGGAAAATACTATGTCAAGCATTTTTCAAACTTGCTATACTAAGTATTAATACCTGAATTATTTAAGAACGCTTTTCATACTTTTTCACAGAAATACTTCTAACTACGAAGGAATATAAAGTAAAAATTGGGATAAGGGAAAAAATGATTCTGAGGCAACAGTCCAAACTAGGGCTTAGCCAACTAAGGGCTGCAGGCCAAATCTGGATCACTGCCCGTTTTTGTAAATAAAGTTTTATGGAAGCACAATCACACACATTTCCAGTTGTCTTCAACAACTGTAACATGATAATACAATATCTGTGATTTGTATTAAATTGTTAACTTCTCGATGTTTTCAGTTATACAATATTAACTACACCAAAGATACTAGTCAAACCATCATATTGCTTAAAAATATACTACCTGTACTAAAAACTTTACATATTATAGAGTTGTAGCATGCAAGCAATGAATATGCTATAATAAATGAATTTTGCAACAGCACAGTTCTTCAACTTGTGATTTTACTGCCTCTAGATCTGTCATAATTTAAGAAGCAGAAAAAATATGTGTAATTTAGAAACAGAAAAATATGGTTATGTACCTCTTATAAAACTTTATTTAAAGAGGCACCAAACACACTCTTTATACAATTTATAAATTATACAAAGATAATTGGTTAATTTTTAATATAATTATCACATTACAATAGAACAATTATATAAAATGATTTATTCTTTCTCCTTCCAGGCTACTTTTACCTGCAATTAATTTTCATGTGTATAAAAGAGACTTTTTAAAATGTCTAATATTAAATGTCTACTGGCTTCAACATGTAGAAAAGTATACATATACTTTGCCAGCTAAACATTACAGATTAGTCTAAACTTTCCATTTACAAAACAATTAAAGGACATTGGGAACTTTATATAATGCTCTGTTGTACTTTGCCTTCTGCATTTTAACAACACAACATGATCGTGTAATGTTCTTCTGATGACAATTTAGTATTTAGCAGAAGGGACATTTTACTAACTTTTAAACAAATGTAATAGGTTTAAAATGTTTCTGTAAACTCTAATGAAATATATTCAATTTAAAGATTTTTTTAGAAACAAATTTTTAGAAAAATTATATAAAGTGAACAATTTTCTAGAAATAACAGTATAAAAAAGGTATGTCTTAAATGCTACAACTGGCATTAAACACAATGTTTTGAAGATCAGTGGGGACATCTATAAAACAATTGGCAATACTTTTTAAAATAATTAACATACAATTAAAGAATCTCATTTTTAAAAATCATCTGGAAGCATGCATAAGAAAACTGTTGTCATGGAAACAGGCAGTATAAATGGCAGTAAATCCAGAAGAAAATGTCAGTGCTTCTGAGCAACAAATGAAAAAAAAATGTTGCTTATGAAATAAAACCACACAATGAAAGAAAAGTACAATGTTTTTTAAAATGTTTTAAAATTTTAAATTCCATTATACAAATTTTATTTAATAACAAATCAGGTAAAAATACTGATAAATACTAGTACTAAAACAAATGAAAAGTATTAATTAGGGAAATAGAAATAACACTATTATTATTATGCTTCATAACTACAAATCCAAACAAGATTATGTGTAGTATGCTAATATTACATAACTTATACTTAATAAATACACAATAGATAACATTTACAATTAGTAACTCTTTTTGAAGAGCTAATGTCCATTAATAAAATAGTATGACATTGTTGCATTGTTGCATTGCTTTTAGCCAAATTATTCTAATAATTTAGGAATATAATATTCTAAAGAGAACTAAATGTTTAAAAGATAGATCTAAATTAATATCAATATTAATAATTTATTTTTAAAGTCCAAGCAAAATTATTTTAAATTTCAAAATTCACAGAAGCAGGATCGATCAAGTTAAACATTAAATATTTAACCAAATTACAGCAAAATCATACAGCTAAAATGTTATGTCATCAGTTTAAGTACATGCTAGAATATATAGATCTTATATTATCTTACATCACCTTGCATTTTGTCATTTTTTTTAAAAAAAGCTTCATACACAAAAATCAACTCTGAAACATAGTTTTTCATGCATACATACCTAATATTCATGAGGAAAAACTGACCTACATGTTCACATTTATGATAAACCTGTATCTCACAGAATATTAACATTTCATATAGTTATAACTAAGTATTTAGGTTAACAGAGGAATGTAATTCTCCAACATATAATCATTATGCTGTTTATATAATATTAAGGAGTTAAAATGTTCAAAAATAGGACATTACATATTTATAAATAGGTAATGTTTAAGATTCATTCTTTCTTTTTGAGTAATGTGTACAGTTCTTGTGGCAGTTGACATATGTAGTACTTTGCCTTTTTCTTCCAATAAACACTGAATCAAATTCAAGGCTGCCATGGAAATATACAAACAGGTTTTATACTAGTATGGCCTTGATACATAAAAACAACCTTCATTTATTTTCTTATTTTTTTATGAATTTAAGTATTTCAAATAAGCTTTTGATGAAGGAAATGTATTATTTTAATTAAATATAAATATGAATTGGGACAGACACTACAAACTATACCCATTTATTTTAACTATCAATTCCCTATGTATTTATCCTTATCTTTAAAGGCAAACTTACCTTGCAATACTACATTTCTTTCATTTTCTCCTTATTTCAATCATTCTACCCTAATTATCTTACTATACAATAAATAAGATTATTATTTTCATGCTTCTAATTTTTCTATTTATATTTAATAATTCCCCCCTTTATTTTACTGACTTATATATTTATTCTTTTTTCCAGTATCTATAAACTTCTCAATAGTAGTCCAATAATGGCCAAAAAAGAAGAAAAATGGATATTTGTTACCTTAAAGCTATGAAAACCATTTCAAGAGAAATTCTCGTTTTATTCCTTATGACATTGTTAGGTATATTACATTTGAAAATTGGTAGGTTCACAGGGCCTCTGTTTAGTGTTTCAGTTAACATTGACTACAATATGTAATCTGGAACTGTGCAATATGAAACTACAAATAAGTTGTTTAACAAAATATTAGGCTCAAAGATTGGCACGCATGCTTTTAAAGTTACAAAACCTATCAGTGTGTATATGATACTTCTATCATGGTTACCTTGCATTTTTATAAAAATACAAGATCTTGGACACGTATCTTTTTCCTAAGAAAAAGCATGATAAAGAATATGTGATAAAAGGAAAATCAAGTATTAGTTAAATTATTGACTTTTCAATGACAATTATTGTAATGCTTTATCTGTAAAGAAAAATAAATCATGGGTGTGTCTTGAAATATCTTGCAGAGTCTACAGGCATTTCCATTTTTACATTCATAAATTTCTATAAATTATGTTGCTATTTTAACACTTATTGATGTATGTACACATGTATAAATAAAAAAATGCAAAATCAAAATTGTATTATATCTTAAATTTTCAAGAACACACTCATGCGATCAGCGCTCAGAAAATGAAATAAAGCATGAAAGTCCCTCTTGTGCCCCATTCCAGGAATTTACCGGCTCTCCCCAAGACAAATCACTATCCTGACTTCTAATATCAAAAATTAGTTCTGCTTGATTTTAAACTATATATAAATGGAATCATATAGCATTCACTCTTTTATGCCTGGCTTCCTTGTTTCAATATTTTATTTTTAAGATTTATTCACATGTTAGTTATAGTTAAGTCATTCTTATTGCTGTATAGTATCCCATTGTGTGAGTATAGCACAGTATAGATTTACATTCTACTGCTGATGGGCATTTGAGTGCTTTTCAGTTTAGGACTACTGCTAACAGTGTTGCCATGAACATTCCTGCGTGTCTTTTGGCGAATACAGTACACATTTCTGTTGGGTATATTGTAGGAACAGAACTGCTGGGTCATAGTATAAGTGTACATTCAACTTTATAAGATACTCCAAGATGATTTTCCAAAGTTGTTATAAAATTTATAATTCTTTCAGCAGTGTATGAGAGTTAATCCACTTCTTGCCAACACATAGTATTGTCAATTTCACTTTAGTCATTCTGGTGGATGTACAGTGGCATATTACAGTTTTAACTTGCATTTCCTTGATGCCTAATAGATTTATCATGTTTTTAAGTGTTTATTGGCCATTAGGGTATCCTCTTCTGTGAAATTACTGTTCAATTGTTTGGCCCACTTTTATTGGGTTATATGTTTTTGTTACTGATTTGAACGCATTCTATGCATATCGTATTGCAAATACATGCTCTCATTTTGTGGCTTGTCTATTCACTCTGTTAATAGTTTCTTTTGATGAGCAGAAGTTCTTAGTCTTAATATAGTATGATTTATCACTTTTCCCTTTATGATTATAGTTTCTTATATCCCACTTTAGAAATATTTATCTACTTTAAGGTCATAATGATATTCTTTTTTATCTCCAACAGCTCTGTTTTCTTACCTTTGGCATTTAGATCTGCAATCCATTTGTGACTGATTTTTGAGAATGGTGTAAGGTAGGAGCCAAGATACAAATCTGTATACATATTTTCCATTTGGCTACTGAATTAACCAGACTGTCCTTTCACAACTGCACCTTTGTCATAAATGAACTGACTGTATAAGTTTCAGTTTGTACTTGGACTCTTTATTGAACAGTTTTGTTTATATTCCACTGGTCTATTTGTCTATCCTAGCAGCAATACCACACTGTCTAAATGGGTTTTATTATCTGGTAATATAAATCATTTAGTTGTGTTTGTCTTTAATTATGTGTTCAAAAAATGGAGATCATATCATTTTCTGAGTCAAAGTTCTCTCACACTTAGAATAAAATCCAAATTCCCTACTGTGGTCTACAATGCCCTTCACGTTCTGGCCACTGCCTACTTCTCTACGTTTTATCTCTTAATACCCTCCTCTCACTGAAATATGTTTCTTGAAATACCCTAGATCTTCTTGGTAGAACGCTCTTTCCCCAAACAGCACCATCTTTGCATGGCTTATTTCCTCACAAATATCATGCTGCAAACAGGCCTTCACTGAGCAAACTATCAACAAAGCTGCTTCTTCTGAAATAATGTTAGTAATTGAGCCGCTTATTATTTTTCTTGGCTACTAGAATGTAACCTTCAAAGGAGCAGGGGTTTTTACAGGTCTGTTTTACTGTTTTATTTCAAGAACCTGAGCATATAAGTATACAGCAAATATTTGTTGAAATAAGTATTAAGAGAGTCTGTATAATATAGCGGATGCAATACAAAACTATAAGTTGATAAGACTAAATGGAATATGTACTTTAAGAATCTTAAGATAATCTGACAATTGATTAATTATTATAAATACCAATTTTACTGTATGTCACTTTCCAGCTAAAATTCAAAGTTTAATTTCATCACAAACAATAAATGTCTGAAGAATATATCCATAAATGGCTTATATATACCATACCATGGCACAGTTATATATAAATCACTACTCCATTTCAAACAGGGACATACTTTGAACTATAAGAGGTTTACTGTTATCTATTATCAGTTTCCTCTTCCTGAATTTCAGAACAAAGATAATATGCAATTATTTTAAATTCTCAGAAATTATTTGTTAAAACAAGTATACAAAATCGGGGCTGGAAGCAGGATTGGAAAAACATCAATTATTCTGATGAAATGCCAACTATAAATGAGACTATATTCAACAGCACTTCTAAATTCAATCTCTATCACAAACATGGTACAGGTCCAATACTGTGAATTATGCCAAATAGTTTATTTCAAATGGGGTAATAAATAATAGTGTTATTTTGTAATAAAATATCTTTAAATATGCCAGGTCCAAAATGAAGAAAACTTTTATGTATAAATTGCTTACTCTATTTCTGAAAAGAATTTTTACTCAGTGGACCATTTTAGCTGCTGTGAATAGAAAAAGAATCAGGAAAAAAAGTCCATATGTACTATCTATTTAAATAGATGTGGACATTTACAAAATCTTAATACCATTATTATAAACAATAAACTATTATTTTCCCAAATAATATCATAAATTATAATAATGAAAAATTATGAACAATGTTTTCAAAAATTTAATAAATACTTCAAGTATTTTAATGGTCGAAATTAAATAATTGAGTTTTTACAATTCCAAATTCTAACTGCAAAACACAGTCTAAATTTCTAAAATCTAGAAACCTTAATATTGCCCAAATCCAGAGATTACCTAAAAATAAAATTTAAAAATAAGTGAGTCAGGTAGAAAGCACTCCTCCCCAAAGTAATTTTCTTTTTCTTTCTTTTTTTTTT